>JALIGW010000017.1:11732578-12140078 GCA_023053685.1 Diadophis punctatus similis
CATTTGCGTTCTTTTGCCCTCTGTGCATGCGCAAAGTGTTCTGCTTGCGCAGAGGGCAAAAGAACACAAATGGCGGTGTCCAGGCGGTCGGGGGAAAGCGGGCGGGGGAAGCCCCGCGCCACGAACGCCACCGGCTTCTTCGGTTCTGCAGCGACCAACAGGTAAGAGCATACCGGCAGGAACCCACCTCTGCCCTATACCATTCTAGACAAATGGTTGTCCAATTTGGGATGGAGCACCCACAACTTCTGAAGGTAAGCCATTCCTCTAATTAAATTGTTCTCGTTATCAGGAAATTTGTTATCAATTCTAGGTTCAATCTGTCTTCAAATGAGCTTCCATCTATTACTTCTGTCCTGTCCTCAGGTACTTTGGAAAATAGTTTGACCCTCTCCTCTCTGTGACAGCCCTTCAAATACCGGAAGACTGCTATCATAGTGAGTCTTCCTCAGACAGCAGGAGATTCAGGGTGCCTCTTATCACTTTTAACTTTTCTATCTCCAAGATAATATAGAAACAGTTGCGTTATCTACCTAATAAGTACAGCCCGTACCTACCTTGCAAAGTTGAGAGAGAGAGAAAAACTTCCTTCTGAATTTAAGCTTAACACAAAGTGGGGAGGGGAGAACCTCCATCCATCCTGCAGTTCCAAGTTAGAGAAGCTGCAAGTCACTGTTTACACCAGGGGTCCCCAACACCAGGCCCATGGCCCACTAGAGGGCCGTGGCCTGTTCAAAACCAGGCTGTGCGAGTGATGAGCAAATAAACACATGCGTTTGAAGCTCCACTCATGTGAGCGGCGCACAAGCACGTGCAGCTCCACTTGCGCAAGCGGTGGGCCCTTGCGCTTGCACGTGAAGCTCCACTTGCGCGAGTATGCGTCGCTCATGCAACTGGAGCTTCGCATGTGAGCGCAAGGGCCTTCTGCTTGTGCACGAAGCTCCATTTCTGTGAGTGGAGAGGGTACGTACGCGCCGCTCGCACCAATGGAGCTGTGCCCGTGCACCTGCCACTCATATACCGCCCCCCGTCCCCCAAGGTGGGAAGGTTGAGGACCGCTGGTTTACACTATTAATGAAACAGAAACTCAGAGTACATTATTCTGACTCTTCCAACTCTTTAGTTGGAAAGGCTGAAATTTGGTGGATGCTTGCGGTGAAGCTCCAAAATAATTTATACATTTATTTGTTATTAAATTTATTTGCCCCTCTTCTTGTTTCAAAATGACTCTGGGCAGCTTACAGTATTAAAAACGTTAAAATAAATAAAGTTAAAAATTTCTGAAACAATAAAAATGGAAATTAGAATAAAAAATAGAATTATAGTTAGAAGATACGGGGAGCAAGATGCCCAGGGGGGAGGGGGGGATTCCTCTTAATTCTCAACTGAATGCTCAATTTATGACCACAATTGAGCCCAAAATTTCTATTGCTAAGCGAGGGAGTTGGTAAGTGAATTTTGCCCCATTTTATGACCTTTCTTGCCACAGTTGTTAAGTGAATCTGGCTTCCCCGTCGACTTTGCTTGTCAGAAGGTTGCGACCCCTTTCCGTGATCCTGAGACCCTGCAACCATCATAAATCCATGCCAGTTGCCAAGATGTGGATGCTGCAACAGTCATAAGTGTGAAAAATGGTGATAAAGTCACTTGTTTCAGTGACATTGTAACTTCTAACGGTCACTAAATGAATGGTTGTAAGTCAAGGACTACCTGTATCCCCCACGGTCGAAATATACTACACTTCCCTAAGCTTTCTCTCCCTTTTTGTTCACAGGTAATTCCTACTCCGCATAATGCTTTTCTTGTCTCAAAGGTGAAGCAAATGTACAATATTGTAATAAAGTAATTTTTTTTCACATGATGTCTAAGATAATTTGTTGATAAATATTGGTGTATTCCTTGATATTTGGAAATGTTCCATAGAATATTAGAATTATTTCTGAATAAACATGCTTGAAATTGAAATGCAAATTACGTTTAGTGTGGTTTTAGAACTTGTCACTTGCTAAGGTGCATTTCACAAGGAAAGGAATGTCCACTGAGAAACAGACAGAAATGTTGCTTTTACGTTGAAATCCATCAGCTTTCATGCCATAAAATAGAAAAACTCTAGTATCGTATGTTCCTTTAGTTCAGTGCTTCTCAATTATTTTCAGTTACGCCCCCCCAGGAAGAAGTAAACATTTCGCGTGCCCCCCAATTCTCCGATCTGGGCCCCAATGGAATTTTAGTGTTAATATTTATTATTTTACTTATTATAAGCTGCAAGCAAACTATTGGCTGGGGAAGGGTGCTTTACCCACTTACCTGGGGGTAAGTCACACTGAACTCAGTGGAGCCTGTTTTCGGTTAGGCAGGCATAGGCTACCGTGGTTAGGGCCCTCTTTTGACACGGGGCCAGGCCAGCTTAATCAAGCCGATGTTTTGGGATCGCCGGCCTGGTCCATAAGTGCCGCCTCTGCCGGGCACTCACAGCGAATGGTGTGGAAGGAGGCTTTAGGGTACCGTTCGAAGCTTTCGCCCAGCTGCAGAGGATGCTCCTCCTTGTCCAGCAGCAGGTTCGCCACGCCGTTCATGGCTACCGCAGCGCCCGCCGAGAACAACAAGAACCCACGCAGCCACCCCGCCCCGCCTGGCTGCCTTCTCTTCCGGGCTCAGAGCAGTGTGCAACTGGGAAAACACTCCCCATCAGGGGGAATAGATAGAGAGGGACCACGCATCTTCCCCGGTGTCACACACGCCCCCTGGCATCGCTCCACGCCTCCCCAGGGAGGCCCGCTCCACTATTTGAGAAACACTACTTTAGCTAGACTGACCTCTCTGAGGTCACAGACTGTGGAACTTTATTCTATATTATTTATTAACAGTATCATCTATAGTGATATTGTAGCAAAGACTATCACTATAGCAAAGAAACAGATGAGGATAATGCAACATAAGAATTTCAGTTTTCAGAAAAAAGTGGATGCATATTTTTTTTTGCATATATATTCCAGAAAATAGTTGCAATTCATCAGGAAATTTAAAGATTTTAGTAAGAAACAGAAATCAAGGTAAGTTATCACACTACTATAAAATTAAATTGTATTACGCTTAATTACTGCTTTGCTAATAGACATGATCTATAGGTCAGCTAGTCTCTCACCACTCCAATGACTATGTAGATACCATATATACCAGAGGTCTATTTTCTGTGCATCTGAAGTGGCCTCTTACCCATTATAAAGCTTATGCAGTAATAAATGTGTTAGCCTTAAAAGACATCTAGAAAATTACAACAATCACAGAGTATTATTTATTTATTTATTTATTTTGGTTATCTTATATGCCACCCAACTCCCGAGGGACTCAGGGCGGCGTACAGCAAAGAGAAAATACAAGAACAACCAACAATAAACATTGCATTAAAATCAAATATAAAAATTAAAAATTTAATATTAAAAACCATCCAACAACCAGACATACCCGGGGGAGAGCTCAGATGAATTAGGCTCTACCCCCTGCCTGCAGGAAAAGCCATGTCTTAACGGCTTTTTGGAAGGCCAGCAGGGTGGGGATGGTTCGGGTCTCTGGAGGAAGTTGGTTCCAGAGCGTGGGGCCCGCCACAGAGAAGGCCCTCCCCCTAGGTCCCGCCAGCCGGCATTGCTTGGCTGACAGGACCTGGAGGAGGCCAACTCTGTGGGCCCTAACTGGTCGGAGGGAAGTATGAGGCAGAATGCGGTCCCGGAGATAGCCTGGTCCTAAGCCATGAAGGGCTTTAAAGATGATGATCAACACCTTGAATTGGACCCGGAGACCGATGGGCAACCAATGCAGCTGGCGGAGTATAGGTGTCACGTGGGTGTACCTTGGCACACCCACCACAGCACGCGCAGCCGCATTTTGCACCAACTGAAGTCTCCGGATACTCTTCAAGGGTAGCCCCATGTAGAGCGCGTTGCAGTAGTCCAAGCGGGAGGTGACAAGGGCATGAGTGATCGTGAGTAGAGCTTCCTTCTCCAAGTATGGCCGCAACTGGTGCACCAGGCGAACCTGTGCAAAGGCCCCCCTAGCCACAGCAGTAAGATGATGGTCCAATTTTAGCTGTGGGTCTAGGAGGACCCCCAAGTTGCGGACCCGATCCAAGGGAGTCAGTTTCGCTCCTTCGAGAACCAAGGAGGGACAGTTGTCATAGTCCTTAGGAGGCAATATCCAAAGCCACTCAGTCTTGTCGGGGTTGAGTCTGAGTCTGTTCCTCCCCATCCAGATCCTAACGTCGTCCAGGCACCGGCACATTACATCAACTGCCACACTGAATTCAGACGGGGTGGTGATGTACAGCTGGGTGTCATCAGCGTACTGGTGAAAACACACCCCATGTCTGCGGATGATCTCCCTCAGTAAAACTGTGTTAAAGTGAAAACATATGTCCACTAAAATTAGAAAATTGTGCAAGTCTTAGGATGTTTTTCTATGAGCTGGAACTCAAGGACAAGAATACTCAGATGCATCTGTTACACAGAGAGTGCGCACACACAATCATTCTCATTATTACTTGCTCGAGTAAAGAACATAAAGATGTAAAGTGTCACGCAGTGATTTTATGTTGCCTGTTACATGTATATGCAGGGAGATGCATCCCTATCAAATATAATGGTTCATTCCTGAGCACGTGATTAATGTTCCTAGTACGCATGTGTACATTCCTTTCTTTTGATTCATTCCTTTTGTTCTCTGCTTCATGACGAAGCAACATCTCTTTTATATAGCCAATATGTAATTAACTATTTTTGATAAGAAATAAATATCTTTTACATTAGAATTATAATGCGGTTTATTTTGACAATGTCAGAGTTCCAGGAAAAGATTCATTTCGCCTCTGATAAGAGTAATTCTTATCCTAACATAAAGAGAGTCAATGCCTGTGGGCCAACATCACTAAGCAAGCAGACAAACAGATTTTGGAAACTAATTCTACCCCTGATTATGACTACTACATTGCTTCTGGAGCAACACCCTGAGTGATTAAAAATAAAACAGACACGCATCTCAGTGGGTAATGGAGGGCTATAAAAGCTGTCATTTCAACCTCCTAATAGTTGCACCAGCATGCAATAAACAGGAGAACAAAACTTCAATGCCAGAACAGGAGGGAAGTCTATGATATGATTACGGGTGTGTGTCCCTGGCAATTCTGCACACAGGCTTGTGTAAAAGACTCTTGCTGTCTAGCAAGGTGTCCAATTAAGATTATACTGTTTGGGGGACAGCAATTATGTGGTTTCCATTCCTTCCCACATAGCATTCAGCTGCACGCTGCGCTGAAGAAAAAGGAGACATGTTTTAAACAATATTTCTTATACTATCAACAAGCTCATTAATTACTGTGCTGGTTCTTTCCCAAAACTCCCAGTTCTAAAGCAAGCTGATGCAATGTACACAGATGCAATTTGCATAATATACAAGTTCTTTGTTTACTCTTATCGGTGGGGCACATTAGCAGTCCTGTATCAAGCCAGCTTGCTACAGTAATTAAATATTATAAAAACTGTCCTGTAAAACAGCAGCTGTTTTTCAATCTCTCTCATTTGTTTTATCCCAAGCTTCCTCAAAATTTCCAGGGTTCCACACGTAGTTATACTATACAGAAATTTCCTGCTACCAAAGCTAAATATTGCAAAACGGAAAAAATAAAGCTGATAAACACAAAGAAATTTAACAAAATAACAGAATGGGAAGGAACCTTGGAGGTCTTCTAGTCCAACCCCCTGCACAAGCAGGAAACCGTATACCATTCTGGACAAATGGCCTCCAGTGATGAAGCACCCACAAATTCTGAAGGCAACCCCATTGGTTCACTGTTTTCATTATCTGGAAATTTATCCTTGCTTCTTTCCTTGATTAGTTTCCATCCATTATTTGTCTTGCTTTCTGGTGCTTTGGAGAATAGCTTGACCCCCTCTTCTTTGTGGCAACCCCTGAGATATTGGAACACTGCTATCATGTCATCCCTAGTCCTTCTTTTCATTAGACTAGACCTACCCAGTTCCTGCAACCATTCTTCATATGTTTTAGCCTTCAGTCCCCTAATCATCTTTAGGAAACCCTATACCGTTTCAGACAAATGGTTGTCCATTCACTTCTTAGAAACTTCCAGTGTTGGAGCATTTACAACTTCTGGAGGCAAGTTGTTCCACTGATCAATTGTTCTAACTGTCAGGACATTTCTCCTTAGTTGCTTCTCTCCTTGATCAGTTTCCACCCATTGCTTCTTGTTCTACCCCCGGGTGCCTTGGAGAAAAGTTTGACTCCCTCTTCTTTGTGGCAACCCCTGAGATATTGGAACACTGCTATCATGTCCCCCTTAGTCCTTCTTTTCATTAGACTAGACCTACCCAGTTCCTGCAACTGTTCTTTATAGCCTCCATCCCCCTAATCATCTTTGTTGCTCTTCTCTGCACTCTTTCCAGAGTCTCAACATCTTTTTTATTTTGCGGTGATCAAAACTGGATGCAATATTCCATGTGTGGCCTTATTAAGGCTTTATGAAGTGGTACTAGTACCTCATATGATCTTGATTCTATCCCCCTGCTAATGCAGCCTAGGATCGCTAGCTCATATTTAAGTGATTGTCCACTAGCACTCCCTCTCACACTTACTGCTATTCAACCAACTTCTACCTGTTCTATACCGGTATATTTGGGTTTTTCTTTCCTACGTATAAAGAACCTTACTTTTCTCTCCATTGAATTTCATTTTGTTATATGGGGCCCAATGTTCGAGTCTGTCAAGTTCCATGTGGATCTTGAATTTATCTTCTGGGATACTATTTCTGCCAGTTTAATGTCATCTGCAAATTTGATGAGTTCTTCTATCCCCTCATCTACATCAGGGGTGTCAAACTCCATCACAGCATTGTCACATGAAGTATCACAAATTTTTCCCCTTTGCTAAACCAGGCGTGGCTATGGCCAGTGTGTGACGCATTTGGCCCACAGGCCATGAGTTTGACATACCTGATCTAGATTGTTTGTGAAGATATTGAAGAGTACTAGGCCTAAAACAGAACTTAGGGGTATCCCACACTACTTACTTCCCTCCATGTAGATGTAGTTCCATTAAGGACTACAGGTTGAGTGTGGTGTCAAATCCATCTGGTATTGGGGCTTATGAAACACAAACTGTATATTCACCTCCAATATTCGGTTTTCCTTCAGCAAATGAAAGGTCCCACTTCCAGGGAATGAACTTTTTTTAAAATTTCCTGAAAAAAATAGAATCTTCCCAAAGCTCTAGTAACAATTCCAGTCAAGCAGGAAGCAAATGATCTGCTCAGCATCTTGATGTGTTTCTCTAATTATCTGTTCCCTGGGAAAAAAAATAAACATTATGCCACAGAGGTGGATCAGGTCAAGGGTGGGTTTAGTTGGTTTTCTTCCCTCAAAGAGATCACAAGATCATAATACAGAATTTCTTCCATGAAACAATAATATGTGAAAGACACTTGAAGATATGTAAAGGGAAGCAGAGGTAATGTTAGCAAAGGAATGCAGGGATTCATTAATTGATAAGAGATTTAAAGTAAAGCTTAGACCTGGGAAAGGAGGAAGCCTAGCAAACAGACCTAAGATACACTCACCTTGATTGTGCATGACTGACAGACTCTCAAGATTCTGTTGTTATACTCTACAACAACAGAGTAAAGCAGTGTTTCTTCACCTTGGCAACTTCAAGGTGAATGGACTTCAACTTCCAGAATTCAACAGCCAACACACATCTTAAAGTTGTCAAGGTGGAGAAACACTGGAGCAGAGTTCCGTAGACCTTGTAGAATCTGTTTCCTGACCTGACTTGTTTTGAAAAACTGACATCAACAAGTTTTAAAGCTTCACCTGAGGAAGCAAATATATTTATTTTATAAAGTAAGCAGTGGTGTACCACAAGGTTCCATCTTAGCCCAGTACTCTTCAATATCTTCATAAATGACTTAGATGAGGGAAGAGAAGGGGAACTCATCACATTTGCAGATGACATTAAGCTGGCAAGAATAGCCAACACCCCAGAAGACAAGCTCAGAATCCAAAAAGATCTTGACAGATTTGAACAACAGGCCCTATCCAACAAAATGAAATTTAATATGGAGAAAAGCACGGTATTACACATAGGCAGGAAAAAGCAAAGGTACAAGTACAGATTAGGAGAAATCTGGCTCAAAAACAGTAACTGTGGGAGGGACATTGGAGTCCTAGTGGACAATCACTTAATCATGAGCCAGCAGTGTGCAGCAGCAGCCAAAAAAGCTAATACAATCCTTGGTTGTATAAACAGAGGCATAGAATCAAAATCACAGGAAGTATTAGTACTGCTTTATAAATCCTTAATAAGACCACACCTGGAATACTGCATCCAGTTTTGGTCACCACATTACAAAAAAGATGTTGAGACTTTGGAAAAAGTGCAAAGAAAAGCAACTAAGATGATTAAAGCCAGGGATGGGTTCTAACTTACCTTGCCGCCGATTCACTTCCTCCTGCGCTGTATGGCCATGCTATACAGGCGCGCAAGCGCAGTGCCGAAAATTTGCACAAAAAAATCCCCCAAACAAGCTAAAAACAAGATGGTGGCAGATGCGCAGTGCCAGAAACTCGGCTTCTGCGCATGTGTAGAAGAAAAAAAAATCAGCAAAAAAATCCTAAAAAAAATAATTCCCCCAAAAAGATGGTGGCATCCACGGACCGGCACCGACAGAACTGGCTCCGTTACGTCACCAGCAGTTTGCTACCAGTTCTATAGAACCAGTGCGAACCAGGAGGAACCCACCTCTGATTAAAGCCCTAGAGACAAAAACGTAAGAAGAACAGTTGCAGGTAATGAGTATGGCCAGTCTAGAGAAAAGAAGGAATAGCGGTGGGATGATAGCAATATTCCAGTATTTGAGAGGTCGCCACAAAGAACAGGAGGTCAACTTATTTTCCAAAGCACCAGGGGGCAGGACAAGAAACAACGGATGGAAACTAATCAAGGAGAGAAGCAACCTGGAATTAAGGAGAAACTTCCTAACAGTGAAGACAATGAACCAGTGGGAAAGCTTACCTTCAGAAGTTGGGGGTGTTTCATCACTGGAGGTTTTTAAGAAAAGATTGGACAGCCACCGGTCTGAAATGGTAAAATGTCTCCCGCTTGAGCAGGGGGTTCGGCTGGAAGACCTCCAAGGTCCCTTCCAGTTCTATTCTGTTTGGTTGAAGTTATGCATTGAGGCTTGTAACTTGCTTATATTTTGATTCTATTTTCCAACTGCATTGTATTACTCTCCCTTGTTTATTTCTTTTATTTCTTTTATTTATTATTGGTTCTTCTATGCCACCCTACTCCCGAGGGACTCAGGGCAGCGTACAGCATTATTCAAGAACACTAAATAATAAACAACAGTTAAAAACAGAATTTAAAAATTTAAAAATATTCATCAGCAGACATACTGGGGGAGAGCTCAGGTGGAACTAGTCTCATCCCCTGCCTGCAGGAAGAGCCATGTCTTGATGGCTTTTCGGAAGGCCAGCAGGGTGGGGATAATTCGGATCTCTGGGGGGGAGTTGGTTCCAGAGCACGGGGCCCCCCACAGAGAAGGCCCTCCCCCTAGGCCCCGCCAGTCGGCACTGTTTGGCTGATGGGACCTGGAGAAGACCCACTCTGTGGGCCCTAACCGGTCAGAGGGAAGTATGAGGCAGAATGCGGTCCTGGAGGTAACCTGGTCCTAAGCCATGTAGGGCTTTAAAGATGATGATCAACACCTTGAATTGTACCCGGAGACCGATGGGCAGCCAATGCAGCTGGCGGAGTATAGGTGTAACGTGGGTGTACCTTGGCACACCCACCACAGCACGCGCAGCCGCATTTTGCACCAGCTGAAGTCTCCGAATACTCTTCAAGAGTAGCCCCATGTAGAGCGCATTGCAGTAGTCCAGTTGTCTTGTTGTCTTCAAGACTGCTTCTAGATGGCTTCAGAACAGCTGCCTGACCAAAGCAAGACAAGAAACAATGGATGGAAGCTAATCAAAGAGACATCCAACCTAGAACTAAGAAGAAATTTCCTGACAGTGAGAACAATCAATCAGTGGAACATCTTGCCTTCCGAACTTGTGGCTGCCCTATCACTGGAGCTTTTAAGAAGAGACTGGACAGCCACCTGTCTGAAATGGTATAGAGTCTCCTGCTTGAGCAGGGGGTTGGACTAGAAGACCTCCAAGGTCCCTCCCAACTCTTGATATTCTATGTTCCATGACAACAAATGATGCTACCTACAAATTTGACAAAAAGGAAAGTCCTGCAGTGGTCATGCCTTAAGAAAACAAAAGTGATCTGCGAGGTTTGCAAACAGCTTAGCTTCCTGATGTTTAAAGAAAAATCAGAACAGTAAATGGCCGCACTGCAGTTGATGAAAGAGGATGAAGCTTCTCAGATCAAAAGTTCCAACAGTTCCCAAACTTTACATGCAGTCCAGAAGGATACTGGTGTTGTCAATGCTGAAGTCCATAAAGAAATCTAGGTGGAAAGGTATACATGGGGTCCTCTCCCCCCAAGTTCCATCATAGATTATCATTCTGAATCACAACTGAATCACAGGTGACAGGCCGGGAGATGTAATTCAGCAATATCTGGAGAACTGAAAGTTACCCATTCCTCCCTTGCAGCTCTGAAAACAGACACGCTTAAACAGAAATGACTGGTGGAAGTCAAAGACCAGATAGAGGTGCAGAAAGGAGATAGCAATAGCACTTAGACTTATATACAGCCCTCTCTAAGCGGTTTACAGAGTTCAGCATTTTGCCCCCAACAATCTGGGTCCTCATTTTACCGACCTCAGAAGGATGGAAGGCTGAGTCAACCTTGAGCCGGTGAGATTTGAACTGCTGAACTGCTGAACTAGCAGTCAGCTGAAGGACGCTGCAGTGCTGCACTTTAACCACTGCCCCACCTTGGCTTCTTATCTCATCTACACTTGCTACACTACACTAAATTAATCTCATCTACACTTGCTTTATTCTAAGCTAGTTATGAGCGCATGCACTTACATGCTTGCAAATGTATAACTTTGCATCGGAGGCCCTGTGCATGCTTTGCGTTCACAGAATTTCCCATCACTTCTTATTGCTATCGAAGGGGGAATGAAGAATCTATATAAAAGACAAAAGTTTTGTTTGGAGCACTTCCCACCTTCTTGACTGGAAGCCTCCATTTCTCCTTTGAAACGGTTGATTTCAGAAAGATGTTCCACTAGTACTGTATTTGTATTTGCTTATTTGTCAAGCATATATGATTATAAGCAAAGTACAAACAGTAAAACATGATTGAATATATATGTAATATTACAAGCATGAATAAGAATAAAAGAGGTATGATTATATGGGTACATAGGACAGGAACGGTAGGCACGATTGTGCGTTTATGCACGCCCCTTACCGACCTCTTAGGAATGGGGTGAGGTCAATGGTAGATAATAAGAGGTTGAAGTTTTTGGGGTTTGGGGAAGAAACTACTGAGTCAGGTAAAGTGTTCCAGGCGTTGACAACTCTGTTGTTGAAGTCGAATTTTTTGCAATCAAGTCTGGAGCGATACTGAGTCCTTCGGGAGTTGGGCGGCATATAAGAATAACAAAATAAATAAATAAATAAATAATACTGAATACTGAAGCAGAATCAGATCTAATTCACACACATAAAGCTTAATATATGAATTGGAATACAGCTATCTTTCCTTTTAAACCTTGCTCAGAATTTTGTTAAAAATTCTAAATTCCCTGACTATAACATGTGGACAAAAATGGGTACTTTAAGGAAGGCTGAATGTGCATTTATATCCTTTGATGTATCTTTTAGAACAATTTGCAGTAGAAAGCTGAAAGAAAATGCCTGAGGCCAAAACTTTCACTCCAGCCACTCAAATAATCAGACAAAAAATGGCTCATCTATTCTTAGTTGGTTTTTTTTCTTTAAAGGATCAAACCATCATCAGTAAGCCATCCCTTAAATTAGGTGTGGGAAAGCTTCTTTAGCCAAAAGATCTATGTTCAATACGGGAAGGAAAGTGGAAGTGATCAAACATACTGGCTCCCACCCGAAGGCCAGCTTACAATTTTTATTCACTCGTTTTCATGAAAGATGTACCGTATTTTTCGGAGTATAAGACGCACCTTTTTACCCTCAAAAAGAGGGTGAAAATTTGGGTGCGTCTTATACACCGAATGTAGCCCCATCCAGCCACCCCCACCCTTTGGCCTCTGCCTGCCAGCAATTTATCTCTTTGCAGCAAACAGAACAGAAACAGAAGCCTTATTAGCACAATAAAAGATTATCTGCCTCCCGACCTACAGCTGACAGGCTTGCAAGCCAGGTGGTAAAATGAAACTAACTACGGTGGCTGTAATGAGACAAAATGCTGGGAGATAAACTGCTGGCAATGTTACACTGCTGAAATTGCAAGAAAGTAAGCTACAGCTACTGTGGCCTAGAGGTAGAGCTCTTGCCTCACAGTCAGGAGGTTGTGAGTTCTATCCTAGGTAGAGGCAGATTCTGTTAATATGTTATTTTGTAAAATGTTTGTAGAGTGTTCAAATTATAAGACTTATTTTTTAAAGACTGCTTTATTATTGTTCTAATAATAATTTTAAAAAGAAGCTCTAATTTTAAAAAGAAGCTTTTTAAAATAAATTCTTGCTCTGAAGAGGCCCAGTGCTATTGTATCTTCTTTTAAATAGCAGAAAGCCTTCCAGAAAGCCATATCAATTTTGAAGATCTGTAAAAGTATAATCTGAAATGTCCTGTTTTAGTATTAAGTATTAGTATTAAAATAAGGCAGCTGAATTAAACCCTGACTTAGTCATGTTTGGAGTAGATCTATTTAAATAATTGGGAGGAGTTAGTGTGATTACATTTAAGAAAACTTTCTGGGATTAATATACTGCCATAATGTACATTTCTCCAACTCTTTGCTATTTCTATGGGTCAGACACACATGCACAGAAATACACAGCAAACAGTGTATATCATCTGTACTGTTTGCTGTTTGCTGTTTGGCAAATTGCTGGGAGGCAGAGGCCTTTTTTCCTTGTTTTCCTCCCCCAAAACTAAGGTGCATCTTATACTTCGGTGCATCTTATACTCCGAAAAATACGGTATTCATTTAAAAAAAAATACATAAAAGATATGTAATAGCTCCCAGTAGAGATAGCACAGCATTTTATAAAACCACCCATCCATTGGTTTGCTCTCACAAGTCTGTTTAGTGTTGGGCTCTATTGCTGCTCAACCTTGAGAAATGTAGCATCTCTTGTTTTTTGCCTTTTTAGGACAAGTAGGCAGCCTCCCCAAAAAAAAGTTGAAAACAGTAGAAACATCAACATTGCAGCAAAAATATTTTCTGGACTTTTTCCTCTACTATACCAAACAGATAAAGAAAGTATTAATTTTCTGGAAAATATAAATACTAACGAAAGTCTCAGAATAGTTTTGCTAATGAGCCATCCTCTAATCAATCTCATTTTCTAAATCTGAAGTAAAGCCAACTATTTCTATTTCTCCGGGGGATTTATTTTTACAACATTATTATTTTTCCTATTATTCTGAAAATTAAAGCTTGCCAGTATTGCAAAAGATTGTTCTAACTAACCAACCAAATTAACAGATTACTTTACTTTTTAATTTGATGTATTTCTTACAAAGACTAATTTTTCCATCTTAGGCAATATAAATATACGATTTTAAAAGAAAGCATTAATAAATACTTCATAGTCAGTTTTAATTTAGTATCTCCTGATTTTCTCTCTTTTCCCATCTCTTTTCAAATGTAAGCACGGCCGCATCTTCAAGATCTCTACTAACAGAACCAGGTAATCCAAAAGCTGCATTCTTGATCATTTCTGTAGTTCCTCCTCCAAGAGAAATCAGGGAGCTCAGCTCCAAAATTCAAGATAATATATACTTTCTGAGTATGAAAGCTTAGTAAAGGTATCACCAAGTACAATTTTAAACTCTTAAAATACAGGATTTTTGGCTCTAGAAACTAACAAATAGTCTCAAAATCTTCCAAGACGTTTCTGATATAGAGTAATAAAGAACACTGGGCTAACTACTTCTAATACTTGTAATAGTATAAACTTGCAGGGTTCTGCAACACGTGGCTCTGGAGCCACATGTGGCTCTTTCATCCCTCTGCTGTGGCTCCGTCGCTCAAAATATGTGTCACAACAGCCAATATGTGATACCTGCCGGCATGTGATTTATTTATTTTATTTGTGAGATTTATATGCCACCTCACAGTGCAAGCACTCTCTAAGCGGTTTACACCAGTAAGCAATGTATATTTATATTGCCCCCAACAATCTGGGTCCTCATTTTACCTACCTCGGAAGGATGGAAGGCTGAGTCAACCTTGAGCCCGTGAGATTTGAACCGCTGACCTGCGGATCACAGTCAGCTAAAGTTGCCTGCAGTACTGCCTCTAACTGCTGCGCCAGCTCGACCCATCTGGGGTTTTTTTTTTAGTTCAAAATGTTTTTGTTGCATGCAGAAATAAAAATTTGTTTTCTCTGTAGCAGTTCATTGATTTCATACATGCAACACACTATAGTTTTTTTATACATAGCATAAAGGTAATATATATATACCGGTATATATATACTGTATATATTCAGTGCTATCTTCATTTTAGATGTCAAAAAGGTTTTGTGGCTCCCGGTGTTTTTTTTTTTTTTCTGTGGGAGACGGGGCCAAATGGCTCTTTGAGTGTTTAAGGTTGCCGACCCCTAGTATAAAGATAATAAAAGCTAAAATGCTGCTGAAAAATCATTTACTACATTCTAGAGATACACCGATCATAAAAGGTAAGGGTTTCAGTTAACTTTTCTGCAGACTAATTTCTCTGAAGCTGTAATATGGTTTGGAATGTCTGTATATCTGAACTGGCCAAAGCATCCACTTAATGAAATTTCACCAGCAGCTACGGTGACCACATGTCTGCATTAATTGACCATAGATACAGATCTCTGTTGCTGAGCTGCAGCAGGCTCAATTCTTGTTGTCCCTAAAAGGTGAACATGATGCCATGCTTCATCCCATCTCAAGCAGAGAAGCATCAATGAGAACATTCTCTGTGTCAAGATTCTGTTTTGCTCATAAACACGGAAGAAACAGGCACAGAGCACAGACTTAGACTTACACATCTGGAACGTGTTGGCAGCTAATAGCCCAATGCTTTAAAAAAGCCTTCACAAATACATGACTGCCCTAAGAATATTTATACTAAAGAAAAGCACTGATAATTTAAAAGTCATATAACAGAACCGTATTTCTTCCAGGGGAGGGGGATCCTATTGACCCTTTTAGAAAGGAATAGAGATAATTTACAAAAACTAAAGTTAATGAACATTTAATCCAAAGAGTTAATTCATAAGATAAACTTATCAGCTAACCATAGACTGTATTATAAATGCAAAGCCCCATAAGTAAACATTCTTAATTTCCATTAATCTTTATGCCCCAAATATAGGGGGAAAAACATCTAGTCTTTTATATCTTCAAAAGTGAGGTGAACTATTATGAGTGATTATTAAAGCATTGAGCATGTTTGGTGTAGTGGTTAAGGCAGGGGTCTCCAAACTTGGCATAGCTGGCTGGAGAATTCTGGGAGTTGAAGTCCACAAGTCTTAAAGTTGCCAAGTTTGGAGACCTCTGGGTTAAGGCATCAGGTTAGAGACTGGGAGACCATGAGTTCTAGTCCTACTTTGCATACAAAGCCAGCTAGGTGATGATGTTGGCTCAGTCACTTTCTTTTAGCTCTAGGAAGGAAGCATTAGCAAATAATTTCTCAAATGCTAAGAAAACTAAAACCGTAGAGACTTGTCCAGGTAATCTTTAAGAATCACACCTGATTGTAAAGAAGAAGAAAAATAGAAATTGGATTCATGATTAGAAGCAAAGCCTTGTTTAAAATTCCACAATATCTTACTGTTGCAATTTTTCCCCCTCAAATGCTTGCAAAACTTTAATTAATGGCTTTCAACGTGTTATTGGCACTTAAATTGTGTTTTTTAAGTGGCCAAAAAATTTTTTTTAAGAAAACTTTATTAGATATTTTTAAAGTAGAAAGAAAACAACTAACAGATAACTCATAAGATAGGAAAAAGAAAAATATATAGAAAAAGCGAAAGAACAAGGCTAAAATTGAAGAAGGGGGGGGAGAAATACAGAGATATGACTTCTGATTTTCTTTTACAACACTTAAAAGTATAAATTTAAACTGACCTCTTACTCTAAGGTTACAACATAATTTTCTTTTTTTTTTCTAATTATCAAACCTATATCATTTTATTTTTTTCTGTTTCATGCAGAAGGTCCACAAGGCATTCCCAATTAAAATTAATCAGTATATTTTCTCACATCAAAACTATCAATTTGGCCACCTCAGCCACTTGCATCACCTTCACCTTCCACTCTTCCATTGTGGGTAATGCCAAATCTGTCCACCATTATGCTTCGTCCACCATTCTTGCTGCTCTTATCATACAAAGCACCATGAGGTTTTTTTACCCCAAATTGTTGTCCATCAGTTCCAAAAGAAACATCTCTGGCTTTAATTGTATGCATTTGCATCCAAAATGTTTTGGCTTTTTTAATGTCCAACAAGCATGATAAAAAGTCCCCTTTTAAATGATCAAAATATTTCAAGATCACCTAATCCTGCAAAATTTTGATACTGAATATCTAGCAAAATCTTTCAGATAGTAACAACAAAATCTCATGAAATATGGGAGTTTCATGAGATTTTCATATTTTAATTTCTTTCCTGGCACACATGAAGTTGGGGTGCTAATTAATTTCCTATCTCTCAGGAATGCTTCTTTTTCTGCAAAAAATATTAAGTCAAGTGTCATTTAATCTGCCTCGGTTGTATTCTTGTTGTTCAAATACTGTATTGTTCTTTTTGTGAAACGGTTTTGGAGATTATCATCCTACTATTTGAAGATCCATATGGAAAAGTAGCAGATTCCTTTAAATAAAAGATCTTGAGTACAAATTAAGAAAAGCACTGAATTCCTTGAATATCCCAAAATCAAGTAGAGATCATGATCTCAAGTACAAGATAAAAGTTTTACATGATTGCGAACTGGAGTTTAGATTAGCACCCACTTGTTAACATTATAAAGAGGCAAGCAATTACACACTGACAGTTGCAGAATATAATAATTAGAAATGAGCATATAATTTATACACAATTATTTCAGGGAAATCTTTATTCTGAACACAGTTCCCTGAGGCTAACTTTTTTTACAGCTGCTTTAATTTGGATAAATTGTTATTGGTTAACCCTACAAACAGCAATAAATCAGTTGAAACTGAGAATGTAAAAAGTTCAAAAGATTTGTTAAACCCATATTATTATTGCCAAGAAACCACCTTTCTTACTCAACTCTAGTAAAAAGTACTTTTGTGTTTGCTCTTAATTGCAGTGTACAACATGATTTCATTACTGAATTTTTAAAACTACTTTTCCAGATTACAAATTATGTTGGCCAAATTAATTTTCCAAGATCCGGCAGGCTTCGTTAAATGAAGCCAGGTAGCAGATTATATTTGTTCCATCAATAGGAGTTTTGCAACATTAACAAAGTAACAACAGCTGCTCAGTGCTTAATGCTAGCAAGATATTGCCACAAAGTCATAGGTCCAATGGGTGGGTTCTAAATTTTTTACTACCGGTTCTGTGGGCGTGGCTTGTTTTGTGGGTGTGGCTTGATGGGTGTGTGACTGGGCGGGCGTGGCTTCATGGTCATGTGACTGGGCGGGTGTGGCTTCATGGTCATGTGACCATGACCAACTCAATGTCACTCACGTCAAGGGGTCCCTTGCCTGGCCCCTCCCCTCCCAGCCATTTCTTGTCACCCAGCCTTGTCACCCAGCCTCAACAGTAATTAGTATTATGGCTGATGTTTGACAGCAAGCCTAAAAGTCAACGATCACAAGAGTGCTTCTTTCTCTGTATGTATACAAAACATCACATACCAGGAATATCCTATTAAGATGGATTTATGCAACCTGATGTACAAAATAAACACACACATATTTATGCTCTGGACTATAGACATTGTATGCAAGTAAATCCCTGAAAAATGTGTGGTAGCCCTGGGCAAAAGAAGGCAGTAAAATCACTTTAGGTGTAGGGACAGTATAAAATTTAACACATGATAAATAATAGAACAATTAAAAATAATAGCACAGTGTTTTTTTTTCTCTCTCTCTCCCTTCTTCTTTCTCTTTCTTTCTCTTCTCTCTCTCTCTCCTTTCCTCTTTCTTTCTCTCTTTCTCTTTCTGTCTCTTTTTCTTTTTTTCTATCTCTTTCTATCTCTTTCTTTATTTTTTCTTTCTTTCTTTCTAAATCACTCTAAGGTTTAATGAAAGCAAGTCTTTCTCCAAAACTTAAACCAGGATTCCAACAAAAACCTCTAGGTCAGCATCAAACAAGGGATGGAAGGCAAGCCAGGCTAAGAGGCATCAGAATAATTTCAGGCAAGTTCAAGCCTCTGTTAAGAGATACCTGCGTTCTCTCTCTCCCTTCTTTCCTTTTTCTTTTTCTCTCTTTCTTTCTCTCTCTCTCTTTCTCTTTCTCCCTCTCTCTCTTCTTTCTTTCTTTCCTTCTTTCTTTCTTCTTTTCTTCCTTCCTTCCTTCCTTCCTTTCTTTGTCTCTCTCTTTCTTTCTTTCTTTTTTTCTCCCTCTCTTTCTCCTTTATCCCTTCCTGTGAAGAACCGCAGAACATCTTTGGTAGGAGGAAGAAAAACCAGATGTTTTGAAACTGAGAACATGCCCATTGATCATCTGGCATTCTTAGAGCTCCACTGTTTAGCTTAGCCTGACCAAGGATAGCTAGCAGCCACTTACAATAAGCTCTTAACTCAAGCTCAGTGCACGTGGGGATCCCCAAACAGTGAGGATGAAGTGTGAGTAAAAGGGTTTACCCTTCCCTCCCTCCCTCCCTCCCTGTCCCTGTCTCTCTCCCCGTCTCTCTCTCTCTCTCTCTCTCTCTCTCTCTCTCTCTCTCTCTCTCTCTCTCTCTCTCTCTCTCTCTCTCTCTCTCTCTCCCCCTCCCTCCCTCCCTCCCTCCCTCCCTCCCTCCCTTCCTGTGAAGAACCCCAGGTGCTCTTTGGTAGGAGGAAGAAAAGCCAGACATTTTGAAACTGAGAACATGCCCATTGATCATCTGACATTCTTAGAGCTCCATTGTTGATTAACTTAGCCTGAGCAAGGATAGCTAGCAGCCACTTACAATAAGCTCTCAACTCAAGCTCAGTGCACGTGGGGAATCCCCAAACAGTGAGGGTTTCTTTTTTTCTCCCTTGAAGGCCCCCCCACAGTCCGTTTTTGCTCCCAGGGGGCTGCAGGGAGGCTTGCTAGGCATCTCCCCCACACCCCTTTTGGGCCTAGCAAGCCTCCCTGCAGACCCCTGGGAGCCAAAACAGTGCATGTGGGGACTCCTGGAAGGGGCAGGGGAAGGTAAGGTTGGGGATGGGGGGCCGCAGCAAGCTCTGGGAGAAGCCTAGCGCGACGTACCTGTGGACAGGAGGAGGCAGCTCAGTTGAGGTGCAAGGCAGGCACCACATGGGAAGGCAGCTTAGGCAGGCAAGCCTCCCGGGAGGTGAGGAGGAAAAGGAAGTGACTGGGCAGGGCGGCAGTATTTAAAAACAGCTTCTGCACATGCGCAGAAGCTAAAAACAAGAAAACCGGCTCAGGGGCGTGGCAGGCCTGGGTCGCTGCCGGTTCTAGCGACCCAGGCCGCCAAGTTACTACCGGTTCTACAAAACCGGTCCAAACCGGGAGGAACCCACCTGCACTGATCAGTATTATTCCTTGTTCCCAATTTCAGTAATTCCAAAACTTGGATTTCTGTCCTTCCTAAGCTGCCAAGAACCCTTGTACTCTTTTTTAACGAATAAATATTTTAAGATCAAAACATTTGCAGACTAGCATACTGCAAAATGATGTCATGCACTCTGCCACTTTAATTCCAAAGGACTGCACTATGCTTCTTCTGAGCCCTAGAGACATTTTTAAAATATAAAACTGATGAGTATTCTGCCCTGTGATAGGCTTTAGGGATTAGAAGCAGCAAAAGCATGATTATGCAATCTAAGGTTTAATATCTGAAAAGAAAAGCGGTCATGAATTAAGTCAAGAAATCAAAGCAGAACTGAGTTTCAGGCGAGTGTGACTTCAGATCGAATAAAAACCGAGCCCATTGCAGCAAAGAGTTGGTGTAACACAAAGATCTGCTAAGAAAGCAGAAAGATAGGCAACGTCACAAACCTCCCGCTTTACCTGTACACTGTTGGCTGTAGCAGGAACACTCTTTCAAACTCATCCTATACAGGTATAATGATGATTCTTTAGCACCGGGATAGTGAACCTGTGGCAAGCAGAGCCCTCTCTGTGGGCATGCACGCCGGCCAGCTGGTCTTCGCGTGCGCCAGAAAATGGCCCCAAAAATGGCCAAAAAGCAGGCCGTTTTGGGGGCAGTTTTCAGGCGGTTTTCAGGCGGTTTTGGAGGCCATTTTCAGGCTTTTGGCCTGAAAAATGGCCAAAAACAGCCGAAAAAATGGCCGAAAAAACCGGCATGCGCATGCTGCCCAGCTGGTCTTCGGGTTTCCGGTGCTCCGGCGTGCGTGAAGACCAGCTGGCCAGCGTGCATGCGCATGCCAGAAACCCGAAGACTAGCTGACCGGTGCGTGCATGCGCACCGGCCAGCTGGTCTTCGGGTTCCCGACGCTCCAGTGCACACACATGCACACGCGTTTCGGTTTGGGCACTCGTGCCGAAAAGGTTCGCCATCACTTCTTTAGCAGATTCATTTTCTAAGATGCAACTTCCTCTACACAAACACCTCTATAGTTTTCAAGCCAGCAGTGGCTTCTTTTGCAGTTCTGGCAAAAGAGGTTAATAGAGAGAGGTTTTGGCCCTAGTCCTGTCCGAAGATTTCATTCATCTGGTCAGAGAGATCATCTGCCCTGACCTTTTCTCCTGATGAGTCTTCCTCAGATGAGGCCAGGACAGGCTGCAACTCAGCTTTCGATTTTGAAGCATACTCAGCAGTTCAAAACCAAGAAAATTTAATTAATCGTGGGGTGGGAATGGGGATTTTGCAGTATCCTTCCCCTGCCACGCCCACCAAGCCACAGGTAGGGAAAAATTTTGAATTTCACCCTTGATGGCAGGCTAGGAATGTTGGGCCTGAAGAGGCTTTTCAGACCATAGCAGCCATGGACTGAGCCCAATTGCCTTTAATCAGATGCTGCAAAAGTTGCAAGACTGTTTTGAAATTAAAGTATAGACATAACTAGAGGTAATCTGTAGTCACAGCCAAAGAGAATAAGAAAAGTTTGTTAAAAAGGTCTCTTAACTGTTTTTCACTCTGTAAGAGGATACCTAGCATTTGTTTTAAATTTCTAGATGCCAGATGTCACCTATTGCTTAAAATATAAAACACAAATTTATAACCTAATTGGGGGCCAGGAATTAATGCAACAGGACAATCATACATTCTCAAATTTTATTTTATTTATTTTATTTTATTTAAGCGTTCTTATAGGCCGCCCAACTCTCGCGGGACTCAGGGCGGCGTACAACATAAGGAAAGAACAGCTAATAAAAAACAGTAATAACAAGTAAAATGAGTACAAAAATTAAAACAAATCATCATTTGTTGTACATGGGGGATTTGATCTCTATTTCACTCCGCCTGCAGGATGAGCCATGTTTTAACGGCTTTACGGAAGGCCAGCAGGATGGGGTTAGTCCGGATCTCCGGGGGGTCCCACGGTCCCACCAACCGGCATTGCTTGGTTGATGGGACCTGGAGGAGACCCACTCTGTGGGACCTAACCGGTCGTAGGGAGGTATGCGGTAGGATGCGGTCCCAGAGGTAACCTGGCTCAGAGCCATGTAGGGCTTTAAAGGTTAAAACCAACACCTTAAATTGCATCCGGAGACTAATGGGCAACCAATGCAGCTGGCGGAGAATGGGTGTTATGTGGGTGTATCTTGGAACACCCACTACAGCTCACGCAGCTGCATTTTGCACCAGTTGAAGTCTCCGGATACTCTTTAAGGGTAGCCCCATGTAGAGCGCATTACAGTAGTCCAGCCGTGAGGTGATGAGGGCATGAGTGACCGTGAGTAAGGCCTCCCTCTCCAGGTAGGGTCGCAATTGGTGCACCAGGTGAACCTATGCAAAGGTCCCCCTAGCCACAGCTGATAGATGTTGATCTAATTTTAGCTGCGGGTCTAGGAGAACCCCCAAATTGCGAACCCATTCCGAGGGAGTTAATTTCTCTCCCCCAAGAACCAAGGAGGGGCAATCGACATAATCCCTAGGGGGCAATATCCATAGCCACTCGGTCTTGTCAGGATTGAGCTTGAGCCTGTTCATTCCCATCCAGACCCTAACATCATCCAGGCATCAGCACATTACATCCACTGCTTCCCTGAATTGAAATGACAGGAAAAAATGTTTTAAAATTGTGCTTAAATTGCAACAGAGTCAGCATATTTTATTTCTGAGAAACAGTGTTCCAGACTGTGGCTACCACAATATAGAAAGCCTTCAGCACATAACACAACCGTGATAACCTCTATTAACAGCTTCAGCAACCAGGCAAATGTAAACGAAAGACTATCCATATCCAACATTGAAACCATCAGAATCTTAACACCAGATCTCAAGAGCAAGTTAGCTACGGTACATCCTTTAAAAATGAGATTATTTGGCTGTAGTCTCCTGCTTCTCTTCCACCACCATCACACTTTTATTATCATTATTGTTGCTGTCCTTGTTTTGTACTTGTTGCTGCCACCACTTTCCTCAGGAAGAAAGATAGAAATGTAGCTTTTCTAACATGTGATGGAGAATTCAACATTCAAATACACCAATAAAAATCACTTTATTTGAATCAAAATTGAAAACAACTATAAATAAATTCAGGTGATCTCTGTTACAAAGTACCGTATTTTTCGGAGTATAAGACGCACCTTTTTACCCCCAAAAAGAGGGTGAAAACTTGGGTGCGTCTTATACACTGAATGTAGCCCCACCCACCCAGCCACCCCCACCCTTTGGCCTCTGTCTTCCATCAATTTACCTGTTTGCAGCAAAGAGGGAAGAGCCTGTAAAGCCAAGCAAGTCACTAGCAGTTTCCCGATCTACAGCTGATTAGGTTTGCCACGTGGGAAAATGAAAGTGAAACTAACTGCAAAGAGGCAAATAGCTGGGAGAGACAGGCAGATTTTTATTTTTTGCTGAACTGGATGGAAGGGGGTAAGTGAATAACTATAAATGTCTGTAGAATGTTCAAATTATTAGACTTATTTTTTAAAGACTGCTTTATTATTGTTCTAGAGCCAGGGGTCTCCAACCTTGGCAACTTTAAGACTTGTGGACTTCAACTCCCAGAATTCCACAGCCAGCTTTGTTAGCTTTGCTGGCTGTGGAATTCTGGGAATTGAAGTCCACAAGTCTTAAAGTTGCCAAGGTTGGAGACCCCTGTAAATCTAGACAACTTAACAACGTAAAGAAGCTTTTTAAAATAAATGCTTGCTCTGAAGAGGCCCAATGCTATTGTATCTTCTTTTAAATAATAGAGAATAATGAGATAGAGACCCTTTTTGTCATATGTGCAGGCAACCTTCCAAGCACACAAATTTTGATCACGTCACCACAGGGATGCTGTAATGGTCATAACTGCAGGGATCCTGAATGACTATCATTCATTCATTGTCATCATAACTTTGAACAGTCATTGAATAAATGGCTATAACTCAAAGATAACCTGATATTCTACAAACTGGTGATACAACTTTGAACCTGGCTAAATAAAAATACAATAATCATAAATCATAATCTATGATTATTGTATTTTATGATTTGTGATAGTATTTTATTATTATGATTTATCACTTGTTGCTTGCATGTACACTGAGAACTTATGTACCGGAGACAAATTCCTTGTGTGTCCAATTACCCTTGGCCAATAAAGAATTCTATTTTCTGTTCTGTTTAGTTCCGTTCCGTTCTCACAGCCATTTTTCTGGTTACTTAAGTCTACTGGATGACCAGTGACAATTCATTTGGTCTGTACTTTTCTGTACCTCTTCCTATAGAATAAATCTCTGAATCTGCATTTATTGATATGCATTCTCAGTTACATGGGTGGTAGCACCTAGCTAATCTTGTAGTGTTGCATTGGGTTAATAGTTGGATGGAAGATTTCCAGAAATCTGTGGTCTTGGAATAGTAAAAATAATAAAAAGAAATAACAAACAAACAAGTAAATAAACAAACGCAAGCCCTGAAAGAAAGCAATAGCCAAACAATTCCAATTGTTGCCAAGGAAACAACATAGACTTACCTATGTAGTCACTAGAGTTTAGCTCAGTTCAACTGGAGGGACTTGTTATTACTACTGCTCGCAGCAGCATCTTTCTCTTATCAAGACCAAAAAAGTGGTTTATGTAAACACCACAGACAGCCCCCCACCCAGGGTGAAATCCAGCAGGTTCTGACAGGTTCTGGAGAACTAGTAGCAGAAATTTTGCAGTATCCTTCCCCTGGAGTGGGGAGGGAATGGGGGTTTTGCAGCATCCTTCCCCTGGAGTGGGGAGGGAATGGGGATTTTGCAGTATCCTTCCCCTGGAGTGGGGAGGGAATGGGGGTTTTGCAGTATCCTTCCCCTGGAGTGGGGAGGGAATGGAGATTTTGCAGTATCCTTCCCCTGGAGTGGGGAGGGAATGGAGATTTTACAGTATCCTTCCCCTGGAGTGGGGAGGGAATGGAGATTTTGCAGTATCTTTCCCCCTGGAGTGGGGAGGGAATGGAGATTTTGCAGTATCCTTCCCCTGGAGTGGGGAGGGAATGGAGATTTTGCAGTATCCTTCCCCTGGAGTGGGGAGGGAATGGAGATTTTACAGTATCCTTCCCCTGGAGTGGGGAGGGAATGGAGATTTTGCAGTATCTTTCCCCCTGGAGTGGGGAGGGAATGGAGATTTTGCAGTATCCTTCCCCTGGAGTGGGGAGGGAATGGGGATTTTGCAGTATCCTTCCCCTGGAGTGGGGAGGGAATGGAGATTTTGCAGTATTCTTCCCCTGGAATGGGGAGGGAATGGAGATTTTGCAGTATCCTTCCCCCTGGAGTGGGGAGGGAATGGAGATTTTGCAGTATCCTTCCCCTGGAGTGGGGAGGGAATGGAGATTTTGCAGTATCCTTCCCCTGGAGTGGGGAGGGAATGGGGATTTTGCAGTATCCTTCCCCTGGAGTGGGGAGGGAATGGGGGTTTTGCAGTATCCTTCCCCTGGAGTGGGGAGGGAATGGAGATTTTGCAGTATCTTTCCCCCTGGAGTGGGGAGGGAATGGAGATTTTGCAGTATCCTTCCCCTGGAGTGGGGAGGGAATGGGGATTTTGCAGTATCCTTCCCCTGGAGTGGGGAGGGAATGGAGATTTTGCAGTATTCTTCCCCTGGAATGGGGAGGGAATGGAGATTTTGCAGTATCCTTCCCCCTGGAGTGGGGAGGGAATGGAGATTTTGCAGTATCCTTCCCCTGGAGTGGGGAGGGAATGGAGATTTTGCAGTATCCTTCACCCTGGAGTGGGGAGGGAATGGAGATTTTGCAGTATCCCTCCCCTGCCATGCCCACCCACCAAGCCACGCCCACAGAACCGGTAGTAAAAAAATTGGATTTCACCACTGCCCCCACCCCCCCAATTCATATGAAGAAGGGAAGAAGGAAGGGAAGCACATACAGACTCTAGTACCACAGCTGATTTAATAGAAGTATATTGTGGGGAATTATCTGAATCTCCTTGATGCAGACTGTTTCATCATGCAGAGTTGTAGAATCCAACATCTGATACGCGGCTCACTTTGCTCTTCCCCTAACTTATTATAATTAATATGATTAGTTGTTTATGGATAGTAAGGAACCAACAGTATCTTTGAAAATACCAAGTCTGTGGTCTGCTGTAACCCAGACTTTCTCTATAATCTGGGACCAAAAGCCCACCGCACATCCTATCCAAATGTACAAGGTCCAGCAATTTCCTCCTCAAAATGTTCAACATGTAAGAGCAAGCTACTAAGTGGAAATTAGGCACTATATTTAGGGCAGATAATATTGCCCCAACTGTGCAAATTGTCAGGCCTAAGCCATTTTAGTTGGGGTCTTTGGCCTGCCACACTTTATAGTATTTTAATGTGCATTCTTTACTGTGGGAATTTGGGAGGGGAAATTCCATGAGGGCTGTCTGCATGTAGCCATAACAAATTCTTTCCAGATAGTCAAGGTCATTCTTTGTCTTTGCACTCCTGCACCTGCACGGAAGGAGATGGGTGGAATCTGCCAAGTTGGCAGTTGAAGATTGGTTAACGTGATGGACTTGGGGGTGTGGGGACAAGGGCTTGAACTTTCAACTGGGTGGAGAAACCCCTGGGACCTCAGATTCGGGTTTCTCCCAGATGTGCCAACATGGCTCTGCTAATAAATTGGAACTTTGAGGAATATTTTGCCATGCTATTTGGAACCCTGACACAAATACTGAGTGATGACCCGAGGAGGGCAATAAATCATCCTTTTTTCTTTTACTGCAGTGCTTCCCAAAGACATAGTCATGCTGTAGCACGTTCAGCCAACTTTGTGGCAATATCCTCTATTGTTCCATTAGAAATACAGTTATCTAACAAGCTAACATGAAATTACAAGGTGTTTTCCCATCCTGATCTCTTCTTCTTCTGTAGTTATACTGAAAACTGCTTATATTTATACTGAAAACCAGGAAAGCAAAGAATATCTCTAGAGCAGGGCTGTCCAACCTTGGCAACTTTAGGATTGTGGACTTCAATTCCCAGAATTCCCTATCCCAGGGGTGGGCAAACTACGGCTCTTTGAGGACCTGTGGACTTCAACTCCCAGAATTCCTGAGCCAGCCATGCATGCATGGCTGGCTCAGGAATTCTGGGAGTTGAAGTCCACAGGCCAGAAGCCTTAAAGTTGCCAAGGTTGGGCACTCCTGCTCTAGTGTGTTCTAGACCTTTAATAAATGGATGATGACTACTGGTTTGGATGTCAAACAAACGCTCTGAGCACACAGTTTTTTCCGTTCCTGATGGGAAAGTAATGCAAGATCCTGGGTTACAATTCTGTACAATTTTGTGTGTGTTTGAGTCACTCCTGGTGGCTGCCTGGACTAGTCTCTGCAGTTTTCTTGGCAAGATTTCTGAAGTGATTTGCCGCCACCTGCTTCCCATGCACGAGAGGGCGTGACTGGCCCAAGGTCACCCAGCTGGCTTTGTGCCTAAGGTGGGACTAGAACTCACAGTCTCCCAGTTTCTAGCCTAGCACCTTAACCACTGCACAAAAGTCGTCTATACTTCTAGGCACTCTGAGAAGGAATTACAGGGTAAAAAACAGTTTTTGCACTTCCAAAAATGCCTGGTTTTTATTTTTCTACTATGAATTGAAGAAGATGGATGAATAATCATAGAATATAAGAGCACAAAAAAGCATAAAGTGGAAGGACAAGGAATTGTACTAACAGAAGTATTAATTTTCCTCTTCATGATAAGATGCATTAGCTAAATATCCTTTCTTTTCTAGCCAGTGAGGTATTTTTAGCTAAATTCCCCCCC
This sequence comes from Diadophis punctatus similis, assembly GCA_023053685.1. Lineage (NCBI taxonomy): Eukaryota > Metazoa > Chordata > Lepidosauria > Squamata > Dipsadidae > Diadophis > Diadophis punctatus. The sequence continues at coordinate 11,760,273 of JALIGW010000017.1, forward strand.
CCCCTAGAAGCATCAAATACACTCTTAAAAGCTTAGGGTTCACATACCAGGTGTTGTATACTTCAAGGAGGGTTGTGCCCATGTTTACACTATGATGCTGAGAGTCAGATTTCTAGAATGGGAAAGACCTCGCCTCCTTATACATATTCCCTCTCACATCAGTGGACCAAAATGTAGGCAGGTTTCCATTCTAGTCACCAACAAAAGACAGGAAACTACAGAATCCCTCTTATTTTCTTCTCAGCAAGTACTTCTGCGGTTGTCAGAAAGGCTGGGTGGATGTTTCCACAGGAAGTTTCATAGGCAATGTCAATAGCTAACTTAAAATATTAAGCATCTGAATTAAGATGAGTAATTTCACAAAATCAAGAGAGTCAGAAAAATTCAAAATAGTAGGGGAAAAAATTGCAGGGCTCTTATCAAGTTTAATCTAATTTAGCTCCAAGCATATGTATCAGCCCTCTGGAAGAGGTAATGGACAATTTGATTTTAAACTAGACAGAACTGTGTGCATTGTTCATCTGTTCTCCAGATGTTAGCAAGAGAAGCCACTCAGCAAAGTACACTAACATAAAATATTAGCATTGTTTTTGGAGTAAAATTGACATAAAATGGAACAGAGCCGAGGTGGCGCAGCGGTTAGAGGCAGGTACTGCAGGCCACTTTAGCTGACACTGATCCGCAGGTCAGCGGTTCAAATCTCACCGGCTCAAGGTTGACTCAGCCTTCCATCCTTCCGAGGTAGGTAAAATGAGGACCCAGATTGTTGGGGGCAATATCAATATACATTGCTTACTGGTGTAAACCGCTTAGAGAGTGCTTGCACTGTGAGGCGGTATATAAATCTCACAAAATAAATAAATAAATAAATAAATAAATAAATAAATAAATAAATAAATAAATAAATAAATAAATAAATAAATAAATAAATAAATAAATAAATAAATAAATAAATAAATAAATAAATAAATAAATAAATAAATAATCTGGTCAAAAGGTCTTCATAGCTATCCAAAATGTGTAAACAAACACCGTGTCCAACTGTGCACTTAGTCTAGTCTGGTGTTGGCAGCTTAAGACGAGTGGACTTCAATCTTCAGAATTCCCCAGCCAGCTTTGCTATCTTAAAGTTGCCAAGGTTGGGGAATACTAATCTAGTCAGGTTACTTGAACAAGGCAATTTAGAATGGACTTCTATTTTCCCAAGGAAAACTACACCCATGGGCAAAACCATTCCTTCCTTGGCTTCAACTAGACCAGTGATGCCAAACCTTTTTTTGCTTGGGTGCCAAAAGGGCACGCGCACGTGTACCCACACCCATACTGCAATGGGGGCATTGCAGTATGCCCTCCACCCCATGCATGCGCGCACATCCCCCCCACGCATGCACGCAGGTCTCACTGAAGCCTACGGACTTCCGGTAGGCCCGTTGGGCCGTTTTTTGCCCGCCCCAGGCTTCAGGAAAGCCTCCGGAGCCTGTGGATGGTGAAAAATGGCCCAACAGGCCTACCGGAACCCGTTGGGCCATTTTCCGCCATCCACAGGCTCCAGAGGCTTTCCTGAAGCCTGGGGAGGGCGAAAATGGCCTCTTCCCCACCCGCCGGAAGGCCAAAAATCAGCTGGCTAGCGCTCGAGCTGACATAGGGCAACGTCTCACGTGCCTCAGATATGGCTCCGCGTGCCACCTGTGGCACGCGTGCCATAGGTTCGCCATCACGGCTCTAGATGTAATCAGTTTTGCTGCACTCCAAGAAGCTATAAAGGGTAGCAACGGAAGCTTAACAGAGTACTTCTGATGTGATCAGACCATCTCTGGCAGCCTGAATGTACATGCTTGAGATGTACAGAAACTTTATGAATGAAGGCGAATATACATGTCCCAGGATAATGTTGCAGGATGCAATCTGGGTGGGTCACCGGGACCAGAGGTTTTGTCTTCCGAGCTTTCAAACTCGTGCTAGAGCCCATCTGTCAAGGGAAGAGTATTCCCGTAGAGGCGACATCATGGATCTTTTACTTGGAATTCAATAGTTAGAAATAAAACCGAGATTAAATGTGTAATAGAAAATATTTATTTCAGTACAAAACAATATAAAACAATAAACCTACATCTTTGCTAAGTAAACACGACCGTTCAGGTCAAGAGCCAAGGCAGAAGTGATTAATGGTGGATTAGGAATGTAGACATGCGCAAAACATCATATCACGTGTTCTGCTTGTATTGGAATGTACCATAATATTTAGGATAGGGGTGCATCACCCTGCATAGACTCTCAACTGACAATATTCACAACGTGACACCATCTTCAGGGAACTTCTCTCAGAGACTTCAAGCACAAGTCCAAAAGCTCAAAAGACAAAATCCCTGGTGACCAACCCAGATTGGATCCAGAAACTTTATGAAATATTTTTGGTTTATCACTCCCTTACATGACTCTGTGTCATGGTCACCACTCTCTCATTCTGAGCATTTCTCTCAATTAGCTAGCAGAGGTGGTTTAGTGACAACTGGACACTATGAAAACAGGCGAATTAATGCTTTCTCATGAAAGGGGAAGCCCTCTCTCACTTTCAGGAGGATGCAGCCTTCCCAATGAACTCAGCTTCCTCTCTCTCACACACACACACACACACACAGTCAGTCACAAACCTCTCTCAGCCTTTTTCTGCGAAATCTAGCATGGTGTTTCCCACAAGGGGAATCTTTGAAATTTCATGACAGTAGGTCTAAAAACAACTACCGTATTTTTCGGAGTATAAGACGCACTGGAGTATAAGACTCACTTTAGTTTTTGGGGAGGAAAATAGGGGGGGAAATCTGCCTACCAGGTATTCATCTGGCTAGCATCCTTAGTCTGGTCAGCTTCAGCACATTAGTTTATCCCCTGGTTAGGGCTGAAAAAACCTTTTTCGGAGGGAATAGCAATGAAAACAAGCCTGCAAACCGGAAGATTGTTAGCACCTCATTAGGGCTGAAAAAAACTTTTTCGGAGGGAGCCTGCAAGCCGGGAAAACAAGCCTGCAAGCCGGGAAGAGCTGGGAAGATCGTTAGCACCTCCTTAGGGCTGGGAAAAAAAGCTTCGAAAAAGCTACATTCGGAGTATAAGACGCACCCAAATTTCCAGCCTCTTTTAGAGGGGAAAAAGGTGCGTCTTATACTCTGAAAAATACTGTAAGTTGCAGCCACTTTTTATCAGTATAATTTTAAACGAGTATACGGGTAGTCTTTGATTTATGACTACAATTGGAACCAGAACATTCTTTGCTAAGTGACGTGGTTGTTAAGCACATCATCCAATTTTACAAGGTTTTTTGCCATGGTTGACTCTGCTTCTCAGAAGACCCTGGGAAGGTCACAAAAGGCAGTCATGTGACCTGGGGATCCTACCATTGTTGCAGATACATGCTGGTTGCCAAGTCCTGAACACGTGACTGTTGGGACACCGCAATGGCCTAACTCACACTTTTCAATGCCATCGTAACTTTGAAGAGTCATTAAATGAGGATCATATAATGATATGATCTAATAATAATCTAATCTAATATGTTGAGGACTACCTTTGGCTGTAACTCCCCTGCACTTATTTCTATGAAATTTGGCATGTGGTCTTACTGCCGAGATCATTCCTTTCTGCTGCAAAATAAAAACCTGGGCATTTTAAGCCCCCCGCCCCCCGGACCACATCCAGCCCTTTCGCTGTTCTGGTTTGGCCTGCACAAGATCAATCGGAAATTAGAAATCAAATGTAAATATTGTATGCCATGCATACAATACAACTGCATTGCTTTTATTTTGAAGGTGACTGCTATTTTGTTTTCAATTTACATATGTGCATGTGTGTGTCGTTACTTTCACAGCCTACTGATTTGGCCCACAACAGTCCCAGTTTCTCATGTGGCTCCTTAGGAAAATTAATTGCCCACCTCTGGACTAGACTGTCTCCCAATCAGCCCAAAGCTTAATATACGATTTCCTTCAGGTTGGGGCCTAGGCCCGTGATGGCGAACCTATGGCACGCGTGCCACAGGTGGCACGCGGAGCCCTATCTGCTGGCACGCGAGCAGTTGCCCTAGCTCAGCTCCAGTGTGCATGTACATGCCAGTCAGATGATTTTCAGCTCGCACAGAGGCTTTGGGAGGGCGTTTTCAGCCTCCAGAGGGGCAGGGGAGGGCATTTTTGCCCTCCCCAGGCTCCAAGAAAGCCTCTGGAGCCTGGGGAGGGCAAAAAACCGGGCCCACCAGAAGTCAGGAAATGGGGCAGCGGGGGGGTCATGCACGGGGAATGGGGCAGCACAGGGGGTCGCATGCGCATGTGCAGGGGGGCGGGGCACGTGGGGGGCATTGAATTATGGGTGTGGGCACACATGTGCGTGCGATAGTACGCGCATGCACGCTTTCGGCACCCGAGGAAAAAAAGGTTCGCCATCACTGACCTAGGCTATTGATTTCTACATAAATGCAGCCATGTACATTATATATACAGACCTAGTACTGTTCCTTAAATACGCATCCAATTCATTCAATTATTCTGTAATTAAAATTTGGCAATGCCACTGAGAAGCAGCAACTGATTTTGTGAGCTGGATCTGGCCAAAGGGTTGTCAGCTGACTGTTCCTGTTCTAGATAATTCTACCACAATATATTTGTGTCAGTAGCTTGCAAAGCTACTCCGAGGAGACACACCCTCGGTGACAGAAGGGATTATCTTTCCAGAAAGCTTCTCATTTATCTTGGCAAAAATACATAAGGTCAAACAGAAAAGAAAGAGAAAATTGTATCCAGTCTCAAACATGCAAAGTCCATAAAGGTGCAGAGCATGTTAATGGCATGAGAAGCACAGGTTCATTTGCTAGAAGAGAGAAAAAGTTTGCTGGCATAAAGTATACCAAGGAGGTTTCTTATGTTCTAAAAATAAAACAACCCGTGGTAACACAACCTTTCCTCCCTCAGCAGAATGCCCAGGTATTCCTCAGCCATCCTTCCAAAGAAATAATCCAAAGTATTACAACATAAAGAATAGCAAGCACCTGGATGGAAATGTCTTTGGGGATTGATACCATTTAACTGAAAACGTCCCCTTCCGCTGAGACTTCACTGGCACAATTCTAAGGTTGCTTTAAATTAAGCAAAGCCTTTTCTAAATACAGGACAAATTTCCCAGAGGTTAGAACTTCCCTATAAATATTAGCATAGGACTGATACCAATCAGTCATGCATGCCTATTCCGACAAGGATGATTGACTGGGGAAGATAAATAGCATTAAGGAACCTTTCCATACTGAAGTCCAATTTAGAAAGCCAATCAGGATTTTGCCAGGAACTATAAACCGCAGGCTGTATAAGGAACATTGCTATGTTTTCTGACAGGCTTTGAATAGCTCAAATATATTCATTCCTGCTCCATCAACAAAACCATTTTGGATGGCTTTAGGATTGTTGATCATAAATGATATGATGCATGACCATTTTGAAGAGGTATGATGAACTTCTGACCCTGGATTACCAACTCCTCATATTCCCAACAACTGGCCACACTGCCTCCATGGCAACTTGATCCAAAGTAGGAGAATGATCCTTCCCCTGCAAGTATTTAGCACATTCATTCTTTGCACATTAAAAATGATACCTCAACTCATCGGGAAGAATCTCATACCTGTGTTTCCCCTCACAAGGACTTTGTTGCATCACGGGAATTAAAATCAACCAGGAACTCAAAAACCAGATCAAAACTTCAAACACGTATTCAAACACAGAGATCTTACTGTAAGCATGCATCGTTTTCTTTTACCTTCACCATATCCACAGTCTGGGTTTCATTCCCAGAAAGGGACACTAAATGGATTATTGGGGAGAGTGTGGGGAGAATGACTTGCTTCCCCCAAAGCAGAGGTCCCCAAACTTGGCAACTTTAAGACTTGTGGACTTCAACTCCCAGAATTCTCCAGCATGCTGGCTGGAGAACTCTGGGAGTTGAAGTCCACAAGTCTTAAAGTTGCCAAGTTTAAAGACCTCTGCCCCAAAGCAAGGAAGTAACAAGTCTAAAAAGAAACTCAATGCAGGATCACAATCTGACTGGAAACTGATTCTTGCAGTCTCCTCCAAAATCCAGGAGCTCAAGTTAAGGCTCCTGAGTAATACTGCACGATATTCAGCCTATTCTGGATGGTTATATCAAGTAGATTTCTTTTCTCAATCTTCATTTTCTCTAGCAATTAGAATCATTTTGACCTAATACCAAATGTGATCTCATTAACTGTAAAATATTTAACTCTTTTGAAATATACTTCTGAGAGGCCTGGCAGCTGAATCCCTCCAGTGCAACCATTCCAAAGGCATACATTTTAAAGAATTAGCAATGATGCAGGGCAGTGATGGCAAACCTTTTCGGCATTGAGTGCCCAAACTGTGATGTGTGTGCATGTGCGCACACTGGAGCACCGGAGCGCCAGAGCATCGAACACCCGAAGACCAGCTGGCCGGTGCGCACATGCCTGTTTTTTGGCCATTTTTTGGGTCATTTTCAGGCTGTTTTGGGGGCCGTTTTCAGGCCATTTTCCAGTGCTCCGGCACCCATGAGGACCAGCTGGCCTGCCGCTGGAAACCAGAACAGCAGCTGATAACGGCACGCGTGGCCACAGAGAGGGCTCTGTGTGCCACCTCTGGCACGCGTGCCATAGGTTCGCTATCACGGATTTAGGGGCCTTTGCATTGCGTCAATGACATTCTCCTGATTATGGCCAGCTATCAATAATACAGGTAGTCCTCGATTTACAACCATTCATTTAGTGACACTTCAAAGTTACAATAGTATTGGAAAAACGAATGACCGTTTTTCACACTTATGACCATTGCAGCATCCCCATGGTCACATGATCAAAATTTGGCAACTGGCCCATATTTATGATGGTTGCCGTGTTCTGGGTCATGTGGTCACCTTTCTCAACCATCTGATAAGCAAAATTAATGGGGAAGCCAGATTTACTTAACAACTACAGTGATGCGTTTAACAAATAGAAATAGCAATTGCACACTTAGCAATAACAATCATACTTATATACCACTCTGTAGTGCTTTTACAGCACTCTCTGGCAGTTTAAAATGTCAGTCTATTGACCCCCAACAATCTGGATCCTCGTTTTATTGATCTGGGAAGGATGAAAGGCTGAGTCAACCACGAGCCCATCAGGATCGAACTCCAGGCTGTGGACAGAGTTTGACTGCAATAGTGCATTCTAACCACTGCGTACCAGGGCTGCTCAAATATGGCAATGGTCATAAATGGGACAAAACTCATTTAACAACTGTCTTGATTAGCAACAGAAACTTTGGATTCAATTGTGGTTGTTAAGTCGAGGACTACCTTGTCACGGTGTGAATATTGTCAGTTGTATGTCTATGCAGGGTGATGCACCCCTATCTAATATTATGGTACATTCCAATACAGGCAGAACACGTGATATGATCTTCTACGCATGTGTGCATTCCTAAACCACCATTACTCCTTCTTCTGCCTTTAGCTCTTGACCGAGACGGTCACATTTTCTTAGCAAAGATGTAATTAATCAGGATTTATTGTTTTTGTACCGAAATAAATATTTTCTATTAGACTTTTAATCTCGGCTTTATTTCTATCTGTCTGAATTCCAAGTAAAAGATCCATATCGAGTCTATGAGATTTATTCTCATTCTAACATACCTGTATATCCCAGGGAGCACATCCTAAACAAGAGCAAGCAGATGCTGGCACACATGGCCCAGGCCAGTTTAAAGCACCTTAGCTCCTCACTCAGCGGACATCTAACCAGAATTTCCTTACCTATTTGTATTTTTAGAAAATAAACTTACCATATTTATTTATTTGGTTTTCTTATATGCCGCCCAACTCCCGAAGGACTCAGGGCGGCGTACAACAGAGTACAATATGGAGAAACCCAGGATGACACATCATTACAAAGCAGAATGTTATACTTTTGGCATTGGCTCCATGTTACTGGCCACTGACAAACCCAGGCAGTCAAATTTAGAATTAAAATAGGAGTGTAGACGCTGCTGGGAATTTGCCCCTTCAAAAGGAGATTATCCTCATCCAGCACTTCCTATTCCTTATCTAGCTTCCTTTGTGATTCTTTCAACTTGGGCATCCTCGTTTATCTACTGCCAAAGCCAAGCACCAGTTTAGCGGTCTTTTCCACTTCCATGTTACCATCACAACCTCGTATAATAGTGGTAGGGTTGTGAAGGCCAGTGACTCAACCATATCACAGGGCAGCTCTCAACATTATTCTTGGCTGCAAGTAGGTACCAACTTTAAAGAGATGCTGAACTTTGCATTTTCATATAACTGTGTTATCACCCAGGTACAAATTCTGAATCAGAAAGATTTTCAAGCCATTGATACAGAAGTGTCTTCCAACATCTTTCCCACATAAGCTCTTTTAGAGTACTGACCAGCTAGAGAAAAAAACAGGAAACGAAGCTTACATTTCCTCTCCTATAATCAATTGACTGTAAAGGAATCTTTGTGATTCTCTTATAACTGGTAAGGTTGCTATTATAATTTCTCATACTTGCATTTTGCATTATATTTGTCTTGCCACACTTTCAAGAGAAGCCCTTGAAGCCCTTTTGCCTAAAGTAGAATGAAAGGGTGTCAACCTCCATGCTGCTTGCTTGGGCTGCCATAGAAATGGGGGGAGGGGGAGGCCTAGGTATTTGGGAGGAGGGAGGGAAGCAGTGCTGGAGATGTCTCCATATATGTCTGATTAGGGAGTTAGGGAGGAAAGTTCTCATCATCTACTGCCTGGCTGCATGGACATGTTTATAGCCAGCTCAAGGTCAACGGTTTCTGCAGACCAGATGCGAAGGCTCCACCTGAAGATGTGGCCCACATGACATCTGGGGGCATCGGGATTGGATGGCCAGCCCTGGTCTTTGAGGGGAGGGATTTGGGATTACTTTCTATGTGTAACTTTCGCGCCTTTTGCCTCAGATCTTGCTTTCAACTTGTTGCTATCAGTTCTTATTCAGTAAAAGTACCTCTCTCTACAATTATGGAGTTGGGGTTTTTCTTTCCTGGGTTTTGAGCGGAGGCACATCTGACAAAGGGTCTCTCCAGCAACACTTCACTTATGGACACAACCTGGAGCATTAGATAGTCTTTCCCCCAAAATCTAGCAATGCAGGTTGGCCTTGCTTAACAACTACTCATTCAGTGACCATTCAAACTTCATTTGAACAAGAGGTACTTATGAGTAGTCCTCAGAATTCCCAGAGTTAGTTTCCCGCAGCCACACGATCACCATTGGCGACTTTGCCAGCTCCCTACAGGCAAAGTAAATGGGGAACGTGGCAGTTGATTGCGAATGGCAAATAGTGATTTACTTAACAACAGCAACCTATTAACATTACAAGCCACCCAGAGGCACCTCGTGGTGAGATGGGCAGCAAACTAACCGCATAAATAACAAACAAGGGGTGCTGGAATTGCCATCGCCAAGCAGCAGGATGACATGAGTCATGATTTACGACTGTGTCCCTGTAGGAGATGAGCAAGTTGAGCCTGAGGCGGGGGGGGGGGGGGCAAACATATCATCAGTTTGGAGTCCTACGCCCCCCATAAAAGACCTAAGTCCAACCCCCCTTGAAGTGTGTTGACTTGACTGTTGGTAGCTCAGTTTCTTGTGTATAGGTAGTATGAAATAAACGTGTAGTACTTTTGAACACTATCCTGGTTCCTGACGTCTTGCCCCTGACAGTCATTTAGCAACAGCAATTCCAATCCCAATTGCCATCATTAACTGAGGCTACCTGTACACAAGACAGATAAGGCATCAACTGAGAAGCAAAACCCAGGATTAGATGGGGGGCAGGTGATCAGGAGTGGCTTTTTATGGTTTCTGCACTACTGGCCACAACTGCCCAGTATCTTCCAGCCAGAACAGCTGGTGCAGATGTGGGCATAAAGAGAATGATTTTGGCTAAGGAGCCTCTGTGCAAGCCATGAGAATAATTTCTCTTTTATGCAGGCTTCCTCCCTCCCTCCTTCCCTTCCCTTCTCTCCTGCTGCAACAGCGACCCTGCCACAAAGCAAGCAAGGACAGGTCTTGGGCAGGCTCTGTCTTGATTTACAGAATTCCTCAGCTAACAGCTGCATTGCAGATGAACCATCTTAAAGTGGACACACACATCATGAAGCCAGCCAGTAGGCCACAAGAGTTAGACCTGATCCAGCCAGGCAGCTTGTTAGAAACCAAGGGAGCAGTTCCGATCTCATTTACTCCACCATCACAAAGATACATGAACACAACTTGCCATTTCGGCTATGCTGCCTCTTTATGCAGAATGACCTGCAAGATAAGAACTTTAACATCTCTCTAGATTACTGTCTCTTTCGTTTTCATTGAAATATTTCAAATATTCACTTTGTATTTTCAAATATGGCTCACAAAAGCATCAATTAAGTCCATTTCTGATTTACAGGTTATAAACAGACATACACTAAATTAAAAACAAAACAAAAGTGGACAATAAGTAATTCCTTACGTGTATGTTATCAATAGTAATTTAAACGAAGCCCTAATTAAGAACTAGATTTTAAATAAGAACAAGGAATGCACAATACTATACTAAAACCCCAAGTGACCATTGTTTTAAATACAAGGTAATGTTAAAGACTCAGCAATTCTAAATGGGGGGGGTACAAAAGGGGCAGGGCCCTTTTTATCATACTGCCTCCCTTCATAATGTACAGGAGAGTGAAGGTTTCCCAATGTATACTATACCACATTAACTAGATCAGGGGTGTCAAACTCGATTTCATTGAGGGCCGCAACAGGGTTGTGTTTGACCTGGGGGGGCTGGGCTGGGTGTGGCCAGAGTGGGCATGGCCAGCTCCACATCATTCCTATCGGCGCCAGTGGTGGCCCGAGCGCTCTGCCAGCAAAAACAGGCTCCGGAGCTCCGTTTTTGGCTGCCACGGCCTCCTGCAACCCTCTGCCAGTGAAAACGGAGCTCAGGAGGGCCACATGCGTTTTCACTGGCAGACGGTTGCAGGAGGCCGTGGCAGCTGAAAACGGAGCTCGGGAGCCCGTTTTCGCTGGCAGAAGCGCCATGGGTTGGTCCTTCGCTGTTTTCCAGGGTGGCCCCTTGGGCCAGATCTAAGTACCCCGTGGGCTGGATCCAGCCCCCAGGCCTTGAGTTTGACACCCCTGAACTAGATGATTATAGAAAAGAGAAATACACAGATACTTTTCATGTGAACCCCACACTGTCAATGTTTCCATGTTCTTGAATTTAGTAGCTCTGAATATCAATAAGCTATTAGCTCTTCACTCATGGTTTGAGATGCCATAAAGGTTGAGGAAGATCCTTAAGAGCTGGGCATGCATTTGGAACTATTTGGGCCAACCACATCAACACAGTCCCAATAGAAGAGAATATTTGAGGCTTAGTGGTGCTCTATTTGTGCTCATTGGTGCTTTCTGAACTTGGTTGATTTGTTGCAGATGTTTCATTATCCAGTTATCTTCAGATATTACCTAGTTGTGTAATGAAACGTCTGCAAGAAAACAACCAAGTTCAGAGAACATCTAAGACTCAGTACAATCTGTTGCTCCTTGAATTGGCTTTATCAGTTTAAAAAAAAATGCAAAAAGCAATCGATTTACCTGCTGGCTGATTAAATTTTACTCTTGTTTTCATTTATTTAGAATGAAGTACCCAGGGTAATTTATGGAACAATAAAATGGTAATAAAAATCTGCATCTATCCTACCTTCTGAAAATGCAGTGTCTCATAAAAGCAGGTCTTTCCCCCTCCCCAACCCCCCCCCCCCAACACTGATCAGTTCTCCCTGGAAGGATCCTGCAGGAAATCGTATTCAGGGGTCTCCAACCTTGGCAACTTTAAGACTTGTGGACTTCAACTCCCAGAATTCCTCAGCCAGCTTCGCTGGCTGAGGAATTCTGGGAATTGAAGTCCACAAGTCTTAAAGTTGCCAAGGTTGGAGACCCCTGTAAAATATGATGTGAACTATATTAGAGTGCCTTTGAATCTGAAAAGCAGTACATATTGGGAAGAGTAACTGGGAAGTAATATACACTGCTTTGTACCGTTTCATGTACTGTTTAGCTGAGCTGAGAAACTAGGACAGTTCCACAGCATATCAACCCAGGCATAATTAGTCAACCCGCTCTTCTGAAGACCGAATCTGAACACCATTATTCAATGTTTTTGTCTTTATTTCTATTTTTATGGTTTTACTGTTATACTATTGTGGGGGTGTTTCTTTTTAATCTTGCCCAATCGATGTTTTTAATCTGTATTTTTTCCTATGTAAGCCAAGAATCTTATGATTGCTAAGGTATAGAAAGATGTTTAATAAATAACTGCTCCAAGATCAGAAAATATCACTTTAGCAAAACTTCCTCAGGGACACAAGAAAGGCTGCTTACTTTTACAAATGTTCATGGAAACAGAAAAATGCAAAAGGAATTACGATCTGAAGATCTAATAAGACTTAAATAAAGAATTACTGCAAACCAGTTTGTTGTGGTAAACACTAAGCCACATAAAAAAGGAGGAATTTGTGACATACAATTCCAATTCGTTCTTGTGCTTAATTCTCCCCAAATGGGTCTACCATCGCTGGATCCTGAAGTTTGAAACCTGACTGCCCTTTCATGAACCCCAACCAGTCTGACCAGCAGCCATGTTGGCTGGGGTTGGATGTGAGTTGTAGCTGTAACACATCGTTATCTAGGAGAGTGCCAAGTTATTCTTAACATAAAGAGCCTACAACTGCCAGATGTTGCGTATTATAATAAGTCAACATTCAAGTGTAAATGCATATTTGGATTTTTCAGTAGGAGACTGCTGTGCAGCTGTCAAAAGAGCTCATTACTTTATTTGCTTATCTGTTTTACTTTTCCAAGTTTGACTTCAGATACCATAAACTCCCTCCTGGGAACGCCAAACCACCGCCTTTCCTAACAGCAAAGATAAAATTCTTCAAGCGATTATTTCATGATCGTTCCTCCTATGGTTCAAAAGAAGTGATCCTCGTCTCAAAGAATAGACATTCTCATGTGTACTCACAATAATAAAACTTTTTGCAAAGGACTTATGAACGCACGGCTGCTAAAAAAAATATTCTCCCTCATTGGAATGCATGTCCAGCTGGTTTAAACTGGTTTTGTGAACAAGCAGAACATTGTCATTTCGGCTTTGCAATGCTTCATATTGTATTTAGTTGAGCTGAGAAATGAGTGAATTCTACTGCAAAATAATATATGCACAACATAACTAAGAAGTTATAAAAGTTAAACTAATTTGATTTCTGCATGGAAGGTATGAATTTTCTCTTGAGAATCAGAGGAAAGCAAGATAAAACCAATGATTCTTCCTGCAGTAAATTAACTATTGATGCTGTTAACTATTAATTTAACCTATGGAGCAGTTTGCTCTTAGAGAGAGACAGTTTGGTTTAGTGGTTAAAGCACCAGGCTAGAAAGCAGGAGACCATGAGTTCAAGTTCCACCTTAGGCATGAAAGCCAGCTGGCTGACTTTGGTCCAGTCAATCCAACCCACACCACAGGGTCGTTGTTGTGGGGAAAATAGGAGGCTGAAGATGTTTTGTGTATTGTTCTCCAACTTCAGTTATTTGTAAAGTAACAAAAGCCAGGATACAAATAAACAAATAAAATATTTTTGTGCACACATTCATATGTATGTGCATCTTCCCAAGAGAGTGAGTGAGAGAAGTGAGGTTGTGCTTCGAACAGGACCCCTGTAGACCAGAATGGTGAAGATGCACCACTGCCCAGTGGCAAAATGCCTACTGTCTTTAAGGGCTCCCCATGTGGGACTGGTGCCATCGCAAGGCTGAGGATTTTCCAAACCGGCTGTACTGGATGTTGCAGCATGCACGACACAGCAGCGGCAGCCCCCTCCTCCCGAGGATAGCAGGATGAGCCGGAGCATGGAATGATTTCCAATACCCCTCCGCTCTAGTATTTAATCAACTTTTGCCAGACAAAGCATTTGTGAGTTCCCGGGAGAACTACCATCACCTCCTGTCTCAGCCAAAGCCGCTATAAAAAGAACCTGAAGACAACTATACAAATTCCATCCAAATGCACTAGCTCTTAACCTGTGAGTAGGCAACCACTGTGGAAGAAAGAGGACAGACGTAACATTTTCTGTTCAGAAAAACATAATCAACCTTCTTACGGACTCTTGGAATCAACAAGTAACTTGTTAGTGTAAATTAGTGTTCTTCAAACATGGCAACTTTAAGATGTGTGGGCTCCAACTCCCAGAATTCCCAGCCAACTTGCTGGCTGGGGAATTCTGGGAGTTGAAATCCACATATCTTAATGTTTCCAAATTTGAAAAACACTGGTGTAAATGAACTAATGCAGTTATTTATAATCTGTGCAATGTGTAGAAATTGGTTATGCCCCTCCACGAAAGAAGAAAAGTTTTCAGTCTGACAACAACAAAACTGTAAAGAATCCATAATTCATAATTTTCCCTCTACCCATAATCCACTAAGTGGCCTAAAGTAAGACATTCTCTCAGCTTCAATCTTTCCTTTTAATTTATATAACCTGCATTATAGGATTGTTATAAACAAGATTCACAGATGGTGGGTGCTTTGAACATATTTAAAAATATAAATGTATTTTCGTTCGTATTACACAGACAGGATGCACAAATAGCTTAAGGAGAAAATCCGAATTAAGCAGCAGCTGATGTCAGTAATATTTCCAAGCCCTCTTAATTGTCCTCTTTTGGCGTCACACAAGGCAAAAGGACACACAGGGAAATCAAGCTGACATAATTCTGTCTGTACACCAAATTTTCTAACAGAGCCACTAAATGCAGAGTTCTGAGCTTTTTGGTTGGATGTTTTTAAGACTTCTGAGCCCTCTCATTTTTCTTCTACAGCAGTGTTTCCCAACCTTGGCAACTTGAAGATGTCTGGACTTCAACTCCCAGAATTCCCCAGCCAGCGAATGCTGGCTGGGGAATTCTGGGAGTTGAAGTCCAGACATCTTCAAGTTGCCAAGGTTGGGAAACACTGTTCTACAGCAAGGGTGACAGAAAATGGTAATGTAAAAACACCTCTCCTCAAAGTAGTTGAAGTAGCACCTCAACTGAGCAACAGCCACTACAGGCACCTTAAATTTGAAATGTTTCGAGCTCAAAACGGTTTCAAATGCAAAATGAACTGATTCAAACTTCTGGCAGGTATGGTTGGGAAAGGAGGGGCTGGTAATAGGTATTCATGCTCTCGACACTTTCTGGAATTCTGTAATTCACTCTACACTGTTCTTGAGCATAATCTGGAATAATCTGTGCAGTAACGTAAGCAATGGGATACTTGCCACAGAACACCAGAACTGTGAAAAGCACCGTTTGCAGTTTCCAGATGCAATTCATAGTGCTAGTTATACAGTCTACATCATTTTGGAGCCCTGTAATCTGCAAGACCGCTTACTCAAAAAAGAATCTGCTCAGTGGGTCTTGCACAGAGCAAGAGGGGAACTAGAAGAGAGCCTCCTCAGCAGGGGAACGCCTGTCTTTCTACCAGGACTACACCTTTGTTCTTGCTATTTAGAAGGTTTCTGCAGACCTAGCTAAGTAGGGAATAGTGGGGTGGTCCTGGGATGAATGAAGGTGAATTGGTAAATGCTATAAATTTGTTTTGGTATATAATTTGATTGTATTTTTTTGTATTTTGATGCTGTATTATTTGCTTATAAGCTCACTTAAAATCAACTAATTGAAACAGCATAAAATCACGTGTAATCCATCGATCTTGCATTTGGCATGAACCCTGGTGGTTGGTCCTCAAAGAAATAAGTCCTATAGTTAAAGGACTTATAGGTTATAGCAGTGGTTCTCAATCTTCCTAATGCCGCGACCCGCGATCCACCCCCGTGACCCCACCGCGACCCACCCCGACGCGACCGCCGACGCAACCCCCGCCCCACCAACGCCATTTGGGTTTTTACTCTCTGCGCATGCGCAAAGCGTTCTGTGCATGCACAGAGGATAAAAGAACCCAAATGGCGTTGGCGGGGCGAAGTCTCCCGAACCCTGTGAAAGGTTGTTCGACCCCCAAAGGGGTCGCGACCCCCAAGTTGAGAACCGCTGGGTTATAGGTATGTTTAGCCTACAGAAAAGATGCCATGGCAATCCTCAAGTATCAGAAGGAACACAAAAGGAGCGAGCTTACTGTCCCAGGGGACAAGATCAGGATCTGTGGCTTCAAATTACAAGGAGGCCCAGATTAGATATTAGGAACCTCCTGACTTTAATTCTCCTTGCTGATTAAGGCCTCCTGGGAAGAAATGTGTGGTTGGTTCTGGTGATGATTGATTCCTCTTTAATAGAAGGGGTAGTTCTGCTGCCTTTTAAGCAGGGGAATGGGACATCTTCCCACAACCAATTTGCTGTGGCCAACTTGCCACGGCCAACTTGCCACAGGACAACTCGCTATGGAACAATTTAACAATTCTATTTAAATAAAGTATTTTAATTTTTCTCATTCATATTTCATTCTGTCTCTCCTTTTGCATCCTTTCTTTAATGATTCTATTCCACCATTTCTTTGATATTAGTTATAACTCTTGTCCCACAGCGAGGTGTCCTGTTGTGAGATGGCCATGGCGAGTTTTCCTGCAGGGAGTTGGCCATGGCGAGTTGGCTGTGGTGAGTTGGCCGCGGCAAATTGTCATAGACCCCTTAAGCAGGCAGTGATTCATCCCCTCCTCAAGAGGCCATCACTAGACCACATCATTCCAGATAATTTTTGATCACTTTCTAACTTTTCCTTCCTAGGTTGCATTGCAACTTCAGAGGACTCTGGAAAAAGGGATTATCTGAAATGCTCCCGGTTCGCTCGTGCCTGTCGGTCGTCGGAGAGCTGATTGCGAAGGCAGCGCGAGGCTCCGCCCACCCACCCAGACGCCACCATTTGAGTTCTTTTACCCTCTGCGCATGCACAGAACGCTTTGCGCATGCGCAGAGGGTAAAAGAACCCAAATGGCGGTGTCCCGGTGGGTGGGCGGAGCCTCGCACTGCCTTCACGATCGGCTCTCCAACGACCGACAGGCACGAGCGAACCGGGAGCATTTCACCCCTGATCTGGACCCCTTTCAGCCAGAGTTCAGGGACTAAGATAGCATTGATCTTAGCATGTTTGGATAAACTCTGGCAGGAGCAGGATTAGGTAGTGCATCCACCACTTCTTGATTTCTTTGATATTTCTTTGCTCTTCTTGACCTCTCAATAGTTTTCAGTATCATCAGTTGTGGTGCCTTCTTGACCTACTCCAAGAGTTGGGAGTGGGCAGCATGATGTGGTGCTGGTTCTCCTCCTTCCTCCAGGATCTGTTCCAGTCAATGTTGAGAGAGGGGAGAGACCAAGCTAGTGACCCCTCACATGTGGAGTTCCTCAGGGCTTGGTAATCTCTCCCCACCTATTTAACATCTACATGAAGCCACTGGATGAGGTCATCCAACAGTTTGGAGTGAGCTATATTCAATATGTGATGATATCCAGCTTTGTATCACCATGCCAGCTATCTGAATGATGCCATGGAGGCTTCATCTAAGTGCCTGGAAGCTGTGGCAGCCTGGATGGGGCAAGACAGGCTTCTGCTCAACTCAAGGAAGACTCGGGGGCTCTGGGTTTTTGAACCTCCCGGGTACTTCCATCTTTGGTTCTGGATGGGATGGCATTGCCCCAGACAGACCGGGTGCTCAAACAACAGGTGGCAGCCATGGCTAGGAGGGCTTTTCCAGAGTTTAGGGATATGCATCAGTTGTGGGGGCACTGCTCACAATCACTCGTGTCCTTGTGACCTCCAGACTGGACTGCTGCAATACACTTTCTGTGGTGCTGTACTTGAAGACTATTTGGAAGTTTCAACTGGTGCAAAACGCAACAGCACAGGGACTTTCTTACTGGTGCCAATTACTCAGCACTTATGACACCACTGTTTTGTGAGCTGCACTGACTTCTGGTGTTCTTCCAGCTGCAATTCAAGATGCTGGTTGTCACCTTTAAAGCCCCTCATGGCTTAGGACTAGGTAAATTACAGGATCATCTCTCCCAAATTGTTTCTACCCATCCCATCCAATCTGGCTGGAAGGGCATATTTTGGGAGCTAAGGAGTGTTGGCTGGAGAGAGCAGTTTCTGCCTTAGCACCCTCCCTTTAGAGCAGGGGTCGGCAACCTTAAGCACTCAAAGAGCCATTTGGACACGTTTCCCACAGAAAATAAAACACCGGGAGCCACAAAACCCTTCCCTTGCCTGACTATTTCCTGAGCGGCCACAAAACTAGCATATGTAGTTGAATTAAACGTTCTGTTTTTCTTCTGAAATTTTTCTTATCTTGGATTTATCCATGGTTGGCCTACCAGGGGTCAAAAAGCTCAATAAATCGCATGCCAACGGGTGTCACACATTGGCAGTTGTGACGCATATTTTGAGCGACAGGGAGCCGCAGCAGAGGAATGAAAGAGCCACATGCGGCTCCAGAGCCGCGGGTTGCTGACCCCTGCTTTAGAGTATCATTTCTTCTGTGATTAGACTGGCCCTGGCCCTGTTGGCTTTTCATAAGGCCTTAAAAACCTGGCTTTGTGCTCAAGTCTGGGGACCCAGGCGTAGGTTACAGCCCATCTCCTGCAGTGTGGAAGATAATTTAGATTGTGCCTTGCTGTTATTCTTGTTTTACCCTTGTTTTGTATCATTTATTTTGTGTTACGTGCTTTACTGTAAGCCGCTTAAGAGTTACATACAAGTAAGATGAGAGGCTATATAAATCAAGTAAATATAATTTAAGTTATCAGGCAGTGGAACAGGCTACCACATAAAGTGTTGAATTCTCCTTTGTTAAAGATTTTCAGACAGAGGCTGGACAATTGCCTGTCAGAAATGTTTTAACCAATACTGTTCTCAGCAAGAGGATGGACTAGATGATCTCTAGGACCCTACCAATCCTGTCATTGCTTTCATTTACTTGGGTGCTAAATATGGTAAAAATTGAATAGGGGCTAAGATGTGGTGATTAAAGAATGGCCCGGCATTTATCATCTTGTGGTCCTGGAATATGTTCTGGAAGTTTTCATTATGTACTACAAACCAAAATAATACTCTATAGCACCAAAAATGTAGTTGCATTCTCCACACACACACACTCTCTTTCTCACCTCAAGGCAATCTGCAACCCCAGTGTGTGGCTCAAGAACTTAACATCCTTCAGAGGCACCTGCGGGGCCACTTCACAACATGGTTGCCATGGGAGATTAGTCTAGCCACAAAATGTCTGCCGTAACTGGCATGGCCAGTCGCAAAAAAAAAATTGGAATGGCACATTTCCAAACAAAGCATTGAGGCATAGCTCCCCTCTATTTTTATTTCCTAAGAATGCCGGAGGGGAGGGCAGAGTTTACTCAGAAATAAAGATGATCTAAAGGCTTGTCAGTTTTTACTGAAAGAATCTAAACATGTCAGCTGGAGGAAAGGAACTTGGAAGTACCAAGGACAGTGAATACAGATTCAAGAATGCCCATCATCCTCAGCATCTGGGATTGTGTTTCCATTAAATCCCACAGAAGCAAACAATTATTTGCATTAAATTTATTCATGAGAGTTGGGGAAAAAAGAAGCTGAATACTGGATCTACATCCAGATCAGACCAAGTTTAGCTCAAAACGACCACAGCAAAAATCTTAGAAGAACAAGACCTGAACATTCACTCCATGAAACTATTGCAGTCCAACTGCTGAGTGTAATGATGTTGGAATAATAGGCATCTCTCAGTAGGATAATCTATTTATTCCAGGAGAGACAAAACATCAGGAGTCCGGTAGTATCTTTTCTGAATAACAAGTGTTATTAAAAGACCTAAGTTTTTGTGAGCTGTAGCTCACTTCGCTGGATGCACATAGCAAGCGGCAGCTTCATCGGATAAAGTGATAAAGCTCATGAAAGCTTTAGTCTTTGAATAACATTTGTTGGCGTCAAAAGTTGCTACCCAATTGTACAGGGCATCACTTGAGACAAACATTGTTGACTTTAAATTAAATTGGTGACCAGCAGGGACATTGTTACCCATGTGAAAGGCATCAGGTCAGTC
The DNA here is from genome assembly GCA_023053685.1 of Diadophis punctatus similis. Taxonomy (NCBI): domain Eukaryota; kingdom Metazoa; phylum Chordata; class Lepidosauria; order Squamata; family Dipsadidae; genus Diadophis; species Diadophis punctatus. The sequence goes on from JALIGW010000017.1 coordinate 11,780,429, forward strand.
CTCATCAGCCAAAAAGGCCACCAGAAATGTGGAAGTTAACTTACAGAACTCCTGGTCATGCCACCTCTCCATTCAGAGCCCATGGCTGGAAGTCCACACTGTGCATCAGCTTTGTGCTGAATAAGACTGTTTAATCCAAGCATACATCAAAGAGGCTGATTTTCTGGCTTCAATATCAGCCATTTTTGCGAAGTATATCAGTTCACTAGTAGGCATCCATCCAAGATTTTAGATTCCTTATATAATGCAGCAATTATGGCATTAGAGTTTGCACAAGAATTGAAAGAGACTCTTCTGTGCTGGAGTGAATCCTCATCTATTTAGCCACAAAGTTAACTCAATCCAAGACTCCCTTCAAGACATTTCCTGAAAACAAGATCTAAAATCACATTAGTATGAATAAGGACAGAAATGATATGCTTTTTCTGAAATAACAAATTTGCTGCTACACTTAACAATGGGGAATCACCAGAGTGTTCAACATTCTCTATCTGAAATAGTATAAGTTCTCCTGCTTGAGCAGGGGGTTGGACTAGAAGACCTCCAGGGTCCCTTCCAGCTCATTCATTCTATTCTATTCTCTATTTTTTCCATTTCTCAGGATTAGTGTGTATTTTTGTGCTTAAATTTGTCTCCATTTATATAATATATGTATCTGAACTGAATTTCTAAAAACAATGCCATTTAATATACCGTATTTTTCGGAGTATAAGACGCACCTTTTTACCCTCAAAAAGAGGGTGAAAATTTGGGTGCATCTTATACACCGAATGTAGCCCCACCCAGCCACCCCCACCCTTTGGCCTCTGCCTGCCAGCAATTTATCTCTTTGCAGCAAACAGGGCAAAGCCTGATTAGCACAAGAAGAGATTATCTGCCTCCCGACCTACAGCTGACTGAGGCTTGCAAGCCACGTGGTAAAATGAAACTAACTACGTTGGCTGTAATGAGACAAAATGCTGGGAGATAAACTGCTGGCAATGTTACACTGCTGAAATTGCAAGGAGGTAAGCTACAGCTGCTATAGCCTAGAGGTAGAGCTCTTGCCTCACAGTCAGGAGGTTGTGAGTTCTATCTTAGGTAGAGGCAGATTCTGTTAATATGTTGTTTTGTTAAATGTTTGTAGAGTGTTCAAATTATAAGATTTATTTTTTAAAGACTGCTTTATTATTGTTCTAGACAACTTAACAAAATGAAGAAGCTTTTTAAAATAAATGCTTGCTCTGAAGAGGCCCAGTGCTATTCTTTTAAATAGCAGAAAGCCTTCCAGAAAGCCACATCAATTTTAAAGATCTGTAAAAGTATAATCTGAAATGTCCTGTTTTAGTATTAAGTATTAGTATTAAAATAAGGCAGCTGAATTAAACCCTGACTTAGTCATGTTTGGAGTAGATCTATTTAAATAATTGGGAGGAGTTAGTGTGATTACATTTAAGAAAACTTTCTGGGATTAATATACTGCCATAATGTACATTTCTCCAATTCTTTGCTATTTCTATGGGTCAGGCACACATGCACAGAAATACACAGCAAACAGTGTATATCATCTGTGCTGTTTGCTGTTTGCTGTTTGGCAAATTGCTGGGAGGCAGAGGCCTTTTTTCCTTGTTTTCCTCCCCCAAAACTAAGGTGCGTCTTATACTTCGGTGCGTCTTATACTCCAAAAAATACGGTAAATAGTTGTATGAATCCATTATGTTACTAATATTATGAGGAAATTCATCTCCAGAAATGAAAGCTCTTTTCCCTATAGAAAAAGATACTAGCTGCATAATTCTAATGCATATCCAAACTGCATCAGTGAATTTAAAAATGAGACAAGGTTTGAACTAGAAGGGTCTAAACTCAAATTATGGCCTTTGTCACTGTGCATTTTTCTTTCACTTTATCAAACACTGACAGCCATCTTCTAATTGGCAAGACATGTCCCTACTATTTCAATGTTTTGTGCTTCCTACAATCAGTCTGCATCTCATGCCTTTTTTCTCCATGTTTCCAGGACAAATTCCCGTTTCCTGGAAAAAAATAACCAGATATTCAAAGCTAACTAGCTTTCTAATAGTTGCTACTCCAGAAAGGCACCATATATATTCCTCTAGGAAAGCGTGCTGATGTTGCAGATATATCCAGATTTCTTCATAAATGAAGACATTTGAGCCCCATTTCAGTTATCAGATAAATGAATTGGATTGTTGTTTTTTTCACATTGTATTCTGCAGATTCCACACAAAAATTGTTAGGCTTTCATGAAAAACTAAAGGGGAAAAACATGATCCCAAAACTGAAATTTGAGAGCCACTTTAGTGTAGTGCTTAGGGCACGGATTAGAAACTGGGAGACGGTGAATTCTAGTCCCACTTTAAGCACAAAGCCAGCTAGGTGATCTTGGGCCAGTCTCTTTTTCTCAGCCCTAGGAAGGAGGCAATGGCAAACCACTTCTGAAAAACCAAGAAAACTCCAAGGACTTGTCCAGGAAGCATCTAAGAATTGGACGCAAGTGAAAGGGAAAAAGAAAGCCCTGTCTAACAAAAGCATATTACATAATATTATTACTTGAATATTGTTGCTTGGCTAGTTCTATATTTGTTTTGTCATTCAATAAAGTTTTAACAGACTAGTACTTGTCAATCCTGCCTTTTTAAACTCCAATATTATATCTGTGTCAATTTCAAACACTTACAAGATGAATCACAAATTATTTTCAGCACAAAGACTTGTGATAGTTAGCTCTACAGCTAATTTGTACATTAAATCAAAACAATCCAGTTGGAGATTCAAAAACCATCTGCTGACTTTCCAAGTTAAATTTGATTCCTTCTACTCAGTTACCCATTTCCTCAAGGTCTTTTACCCATCTGCACTCAGATATTATTTGGTCTAACTGTATTTAATCATTTTGTTCACTTTCACATACTTGGGGTTTGTTTGTTTGTTTTTTGTTTTAGCCAATTTCAAATCAACACCTTAACTCTAATTTTCATTCCTGACTACACTGCCTTGTAACTGTGCCTGGAATCTAAAGCTTCATAGAGAATGGGAGGAAGCTATTTGATTAGGTAGCAGAAACACTCCATACCTCACTTAAAAATAGTTTTCAAAGCAAGACTGGTCAACCCTCATTACACTTGCTGCACTCCAAGACTGGCTGAATTTGGGCAATGTGATGCCAACATTGATACTGGTTTGGTTTGAGGTGGTTTTTCAGGGTGAAGACCCGATACGAGCATTTTGTCTCCCAACTCTCATCCGTATAAAACTAAGCTAAAAAATTACCAGGGTACTCCTAACACGTCGTCTATGGAGAGTCTCAATCACCCAGGTCATGGTTGTCCCAAAGGCGATTTTCTAAAAGGCAACTAGACTTTGGTTTTTTCTTCGAAAACATTTCGCTTTTCTTCTGAAGCTTCTTGGGTGAGAAGCAGAGGTGGGTTCCTACCGGTTGTAACCGGTTCTTTAGAACCGTTGGTAGTTCGGTGATGATGTCACAGAGCCGGTTCTGTCGGTGTCTCCGTAGGTGCCGCCATCTTGGATTTTGCTTGTGCGCATGCGCAGAAGCTATTTTTTCATTGCTGTGGGCGGGCACACGCACGGCGCAACCCTGAGCGAACGGCCAGCAAAAGGATCCAGAACCCATCCCTGGTGAGAAGCGAAACATTTTCAAAGAAAAAAACCAAGAAAATCCAGTTCCTTTTGGATTTTTGGGTCCAAAAGCAACTTTGGGTCCTACTATGTCCCTTCCATTGATATCACAATGTCACTGGATGAGTTCCAGCATCTCCTTTAGAAGGATGATTGGTACTTCCAACCCCACAAATGCTCCCCAACCCTGTAAACTGAAAGAACAGCAACACCTGTCATTTTATCAAGCCAAATTAGACCCTAATGAGGAAGTAAGGCGGTTGCTAAAAGATCCAACTGCATCAGCGCCATTCCTGGACCTTCAGTAGCTCTTGTTGAAGCCCAAGAATGGGGGAAGGGAAAGAGGTCATTATCTCACCTTTCTCCATATACTTTTTCCTTTCTGGATTATCTCTTTTGTTTGTATGGCTGCAACATAGAATGCATTTTTCATTGATTATACGTAAGCCACTTGGGGAGCTTTTGTTTGAAGGGCAGGATAAAAATGCTATAAATAAATTAGATTTATTTGGTTGGGTGATATGGGGTCATTCACGTCATTCCACAATTTTCTCCGGTGCTCCCTTATCCAATGCAACTGGCTGCAGAGAAAGGGAAAAGACTTTCTTGACTGTTTAGTGAGACATAAACATTACAGCAAGTCACAACCTTAATGCAAATTAGTTCCTCAATGGCCCATATTTAATTACATGAAGAACAGGATGCTTAATTGCAACATGACCAAGCAAGGAAGTAGTGCCTCCAGGCTTAAGGTTGAGAAATCACTATTAAAAGTGGTTCTCTTCCAGGCAAAAAGAAAAAAGAAAATGGAACAGACTGAACATCCAGTAAAAGAATGAAAGCAATCATTGGCCCAGTTGTGCCATTAACTTTCAACTGGAATAACATCTCGTTGCTTCCAACACCAACTCTGCTGAGCTAGGGATGCTCAACCTCTTACCCAGTGTAGGTAGTCCTCGACCTGCAACCACATTTGAGCCCAAAATTTCTGTTGCTAAGTGAGATAGTTGTTAAATGAGTTTTACCCCATTTTACAACCATTCTTGCCACAGCTATTGAGTGAATCACTGCAGTTGTTAAATTAGTGGCATGGATGTTAAGTGAATCTAGGTTCCCCATTGACTTTGCTTGTCAGAAGGTGGCAAAAGTCATCAATACGAGTCAGTTGCCAAGTGTCCAAATTTTAATCACATGACCATGGGGATGCTGCAACATATAAGAACACTAAAATAAATAAATAGTTGTAAATGTGAAAAAAATCAGTCATAAATCACTTTTTTTCACTGCCATTGTAACTTCTAACAATCATGAAACAAATAGTTGTAAGTCGAGGACTAGGTGTATTTAGCCAGAGTCTTGACTTACATTGCTACTCCAGAGCTCTGCAAAAACTGAACTGTTAAGGTGAGAAGAAATCTCACAGAGGCGATGTGGATCTTTTCTTGGAATTCAGACATTTAGAAATAAAGCCGAGATTAAAAGTCTAATAGAAAATATTTATTTCGGTACAAAAACAATAAATCATGAATAGTTACATCCTTGCTAATAAATCGTGACCATTCCGGTCAGAGTCAAAGGCAGAAGAAAATAATGGAGAATCAGGAATGCACACATGCGCAGAAGATCACATCACGTGTCCTGCTTGTATTGGAATGTACCATAACATTAGGATAGGGATGCATCACCCTGCATAGACTCTCAACTGACAATATTCACACCGTCACATGAATGCTTCTCAGCTCTCCCATAGCAACATCTGACCATCCCATCCTCTGCCAGACTCCACTTTTTTTTTAACTTGTTCTTTACCTACAGGAATTCAAATGGTTCCTTCCTCTCGCTCTACCGTTCTGGTTTACTCTTTTCCTATTTGCTCTCTTCTGGGCACCTTGACCTGCTACTGGACACCAGAGATCATCAGTGTTATATAACAAGAATGGAGGCGGCAAATGTTTTCCTTGCCTATTTTGCTGGCCTAAATATGGGAAAGGAAGCAGAAGCTTGGCTGGAGGGATGAGAGCAGGCCACACTTATCCCTCACTCCCAAAATGGGTAAAAACTGCATCACTGTTCAGAAATTTCAGCAGCTTGGTTTCAGCCAAATTTGGGAATGGGAATGGATGGAAGGCATCTTCCCTCCCAAAGGCCTCCTAGCATTATTTTGGAGGGGGGGGGGAAATAATACCATTTAACTTCATCTATTTTCTCATCAATTTTAGCAGAACATTATCTTCGCATGGCAGATGGGACGTCAGGTATGGCCTGTGGCCCAGGGATTGCCTCTGTTCCTTGCTAGGCAAACCAGCTTGATGAAAAAGGTTCAGCATATTTTATTTTATCCACTCTGAAAATATTCTATTAATACTTTTAGAGAAAGAAGTTACTTTCTCTTCTTTGAAGAGAGCAAAGGAAACTCATGTGACTTCAGCACAGATAGCATGAAGTGAAAAGCTACAACAGCAGACAAACATTTCAGAAACAGTTTAATAGCCTGCCCTTCTCTCCTAAAGTGATGCCAGAAACAAATTCAACGCCTCTTTTCCAGTTATGAAATCAATTCTGGACTAAAGTCGCAGCCATGACAGCTACTATTCTAAATCCACGTCAAGGTTTAGCAGTGTGAGATGCTTTACAATGCAAGGTATTATCTGCATCCAAGTCAAGAGTCTACCTCTTGTGTTGCGGGCAGAGAAGGAGAGATTCAAGAGAAGAGGAAGGAAAGACGGTTGCAGAGCAAGCACTGGGCAGGAGACAAGGTTTTCCACTAATCCATCGCCTTCCTTACTTAGAACAAGAGCACATCGCAGTTCTTCAGCCTTGCTTCTGCTAACCTCAAGCTAGTGAGAGCACAGAACAAAGGAAGATTACAACGGCCACTCCGGTAACGAAGCAAACGTTCACTTCTCATTTCAGTCTCTCTGTCAGCATCAAGAATCTTGGCTCCCACAGAAGCATGTACTAAGAAATGTAAGCTGCCCCACTGTAAACCAGTTTTATTTCACAGATAAGAGGGCCAACGCACGTTAAAGGAAAGAACGTAAGCATATATTAAAACACGTGACTCAAGAGAGTACTGAAATAGTAAAAAAAAAGCTGGTATTTAAAGGAAGCAGTAATGATCAAGGCCGAAGCGTACTTGCTAGAGGAAACACTGCACCACAAGCTTTTCTTACAAGCAGCCTGAATTTGCAAAGAAAGAGATGGGCTGGTGAGATCTCACTGCCACTTTGCAGCTGGCGTTACTGTGGCTCCAATGCTTTTTCTGAGCCGAGTATTTAGTCATAGTCTTGACTCACATTGCTGCTCTGAAGCACCAGAGAAACTAAACACCTCTTAGGTCACCTGGAGCTATATCTGATCCTACACCCTCGGCCAGATTCCTTTTTCCAGCAGAGACTCTTTATATACAGACACCGAAAGGGTTCCTTTTGGTGTTTTCTGACTTTATATATTTTCCTACTTTGCTCTTCTATTCAATATATAATACTCAGGACTTCATGATTCTCAAAAATGCTGAAATGAATTAATCCACCATCCTTAGCACAAGCATGATCATGTTATTTAGACCATCAGGCCTGAAATCAGCTAGACAGTGTTTCCCAACCTTGGGAACTTGAAGATGTCTGGACTTCAACTCCCAGAATTCCCCAGCCAGCGAATGCGAATGCTGGGTGGGGAATTCTGGGAGTTGAAGTCCAGACATCTTCAAGTTCCCAAGGTTGGGAAACACTGCCCTAAGTGTTTCCCAAACTTGGCCACTTCAAGTTGTGTGGAGTTGAAGTCCAGACATCTTCAAGTTCCCAAGGTTGGGAAACACTGAGCTAGAATAACTAACTGCCTATTACTTTCTTGACTAGTGATAATGGCTCATGTTTTATTGCAGCTCAATAGTTGTCTGGGCCCTTAAATTCTTATTCCATGATTTAGATATCATGACAACTGACAGATTTTGTTTCTTGTAATTTTCACACCCTCATCACAATCTGCACCATCACTCAGTGTGTGTACTGTGGTTTATTTGCCATCTCCACATAGTGGTGATTCACAAGGAACAGATTTGTATGGCAATCTTGTTGCACACAACAACATATGGTCAAAGCAAAGCCCAACTTCAGACACATTTTCCCACACAACAGAGCAACCAATAATCTGAGTCCAACAGGAGGAAAATGACAGCAGAACTAACAGCAACAGGGATTCATGCTGAATATATAGTTTTCCTTACAGATGTGCAGTAGCAAGGCCTGAGCCATGGTTTTCCTACAAGAGATAAAAAGTGATCTTCCCCTTTTATGGTATACTTGCAATCAGGAATCAACTTAGATGCTATTGTCACTTTAGACCAATCACTCCTTTATATTTTCTGCCTTATAACTGCTCCTAAGCTCTGGGTAGCTTTGAGATGTCATGTATTACTACAAAATGTATTATTTTGTATATTATTTGTAATATCATGTATTATTACAAAAAAAATAAGGCAATATTTGCTATTATCATCCCAAAACAACTCTCTGTGATTCCTGGCCCCACTAATATTTGTATTGATTTTGCCAGAACACTCCTGCCAATTTGTAGACGCTGAGACCTTGTTATCTGACTGTTCCATCTTACAATAAGTCAATAATAAATCTCCATTCTTCACAGACACGGACCCTTTAGTCCAATGGTTTTACTTTTGCTATTAATTTCATAAACAAACAAACAAACAAACAAATCCACACCTCATTTCTCTTACACCATAATCTATGACCAAATATATCATTTTTTCCCTTTGAAATCATTCTCCCAAAGCTGCATAAATTTGTCAGAAATTAGAATAAAATTATGTATTCTTTTTAATGAAGTTTGGTGCACTATTTTTTGTAACCCACTATCCAGTGCTGGGCTGCTGCTGGTTCAGACCGGTTCGGGCGAACCGGTAATTCCGACAATCAGCTGGCCCCGCCCTATCCTGTCCTATATTTCCTTCTTTCTGGCTCAGCTGATTCACGCGGCACAGCTGTTTTCCTCGCCTCCGCTGTTCTACCTACCAGGGCTGCCTTAGAAGGTAAGCAGCTGAGCTTCAAATTGCTGTATTTTGAACGCTGCGCGAAAGCACGTTAGGTGCATACACGTGCAAAGCGCGCGATCACCGAACTCGTTGTTAAACCGGTTGCAGCCCACCACTGCCACTATCCTTTCTCCCACCTGATAAACCTCTCTGACTGGGGTATGTCAGAGAAACCAAAACTGAAGCACAGTATTACCTGCCCTAATGATTGCTTTATTATAGTTCTTCCAAAATGCATTGAAAAACCAAAAACCAGACCGATGCAACACTTACAAGGGACACTGGGAAATTCTAATTTCCACTGAGACATTAAGGTAATTGTTAGGACAACTGACGTCTTTCTTATATAATAGGATTGCCATGAAAAGAAATCAGGGACTGCAGGGGGAAAAAAGACACAAATGTGGTAAATAAAAACAATTATAGTCTATATTTTGTAGTAGGAAACGGAGAGAAGAGTTTTCTCTACCAACTCTGCACTTGTTTAGGTCTTTGATTTTCCGCCATCTACAATGGTTAAAAAAGCATTTGTGGAACCTAACTCTCCTCCCCATGTTGAGAAGCAGGCACCCCTTCCTCAAACTCATGGCGAACATATGTATGAACAAGGAATTTCAAGCTTTGGTTGCAAGCTTTTAAGTCAGAGCAAAGAAAGGCCACTGTTGTTGCCTAACAGGCTGAGGCTGTTAGTGTTGAAGTTGCTAAAAAGGAGGGGGGAGGAAATCAAGAGGACGCTGAACTGAAGATGCAATTATAGAAGTCATGGAGGAATTACAAGAAGAAACAATAACATTAATATTGCAACAAAGGCAACTCTTTAATTCAAGTACTGCATGCCATCAGCTAGATGCACTGAAACCTGGAAAAAGGTAAGATAATTGAAAAATGAGTAAAGAAATATCACATTGATTAGAATTAAATCAATACCCTGGCTTCACTGAAAATATCATTATACATACTGGTTAATTACACAGAATAAGTAAAGATATGCTACCGAAGCCACTGAATAAGTAAATGCTTGTACTTGAATTGGATTATTACACATTTCATGCCACTGCAAGCTACTCAAAACAGTATAAAAGCATAGTGTCACACTATTATGGGCTTCTCCAAGTATGAACAGAGGTCTTGGATGAGTAGACAAACATCATGGAATACATCATTTTAAGCATCATATGAGTACCATTTCACACATGTATTCAAGTAATGTGGAGTTGATGTTGTGTGTTAGTAATCTATAGCTAAGTCCATGCAAAGAATAACATCCCTGAAGAGAAAACATGACTTTATTATTGACTCTTTTTGTTCTTCATAAATTCCACAGCAGATTTTTTTCACATGTCAAATTCCCAGGCCGGAAAAGTGCATCACTATACTAGTCTATAATAGTCACAAAATCAAGCCCCAAATTGCAACACTAAAAACAAAAACATTATTACTTCTGATACCATCAGCTTAAGGACAAGGGTCCTGGACAATTCTTCTAACAATCCCTTCTCTTTCTGATTCCAACATTCTTCTAGGCTTCAAAATGTGCAATAAAATACACCTGATTTGGAGAAGGCTGATGCAATCTTTTGGGCCAATTTCAATGCAGCTCTATCTAAGCAAAGTTATTTAGAACTAAGCCCGAGTTTAAAAGGAATCAGTCCAAATGCAGAGTCATAATGCATTCCATACTTCTGAAAGTATAACACCAACTCCCTAATAGTTTGAGTGAGTTATTAGGTAGGTGGTTAATCCGATGCTCACTATTAAGCATCAGTTCATGATGTTCCAGACTTTAGTATTTAATAAGAAATGAATCCATTCTATGAGCTTGGAGACGGCATTATTCCAAAATCAAAGCCAAAAGAAACACCGATTCCAAGAAGATCAATGATGACATTTGCCGCACTGTATCAATTAAGAGTCTTGCAATCAATTCTCCAAAATTATTCTGTATAGGAATGTGATTAAAACCAATGCTCGGATACTTACCTCTTGCTGACAGCTTCTTGGTATTGATGATCTTTGCAGCAAATTCTTGGGTTGAGGTTTTTTTCACGCATCTCCGTACCACTGAGAAAGCACCCCTAGAAGAAATACGGAAAGGCTGGTCCCGTGAAACTGAATCAAGAACGAAGGATTAAATCTGTCAAGGTATTTAATTAAAGAACCCATATGCTCAATTGGTTATAGAACTAAAAACTGAAAAATTATTAGAATAGGAGAAGGAGCTTTCAAGAAATCAGGCCGTCTGGAAAACAGCCAGCATGGGTTAAAAAAAAAGTGACAAGTTTTGAGGTTTGTTAACTTAATTTACTCTTGGATTCCAGCCTGACCTCCCACACTATCACTTCGGACACAGAAACCGGGATTGCAGCTGAGAAGTACCGTATTTTTCAGAGTATAAGACGCACCGGAGTATAAGATGTACCTTAGTTTTGGGGGAGGAAAAGGGGGGGGGGAAATCTACCTACCAGGGTATTCATCTGGCTAGCGTCCTTAGTCTGTTCAGCTTCAGCACATTATTTTATCCCCTGGTTAGGGCTGAAAAAAATATTATTCGAAGGGAGTAGGAATGAAAACAAGCCTGCAAAGACTTAGGGCTGGTAAAAAAACTACTTTGAGGGAGTAGGAATTTAAAAAAATGCTGCAAGCCAGGAAGATCGTTAGCACCTTGTTAGGGCTGAAAAAACCTTTTTCAGAAGGAGTAGGAATGAAAACAAGCCTGCAAAGACTTAGGGCTAGAAAAAAACTTCTTCGGATGGAGTAGGAAGCTAGGAAGATTGTTAGCACCTCGTTAGGGCTGGGAAAAAGCTTCAAAAAAAAGCTACATTTAGAGTATAAGACGCACCCAAATTTTCAGCCTCTTTTAGGGAGGAAAAAGGTGCATCTTATACTCTGAAAAATACGGAGTTTGTGGCTCAATGGATTATACAAACTAAACTAATGTAGTTATTTCACGGTTCAGTGTGTTCTGTGACTATTGCTAATTTGATTAACCATGAACACAGCCCCACATGAGCTCACTGTAATCCATTGCTCATTTTCTTCAACAGACGCTCCCCCAAATACGTTGGGATAGCTCAGCACCAAGCCTTCCAAAGTAGCAGAGTAGATGGACGGGAAAATCTCAAATGGTCACTCCTACTCGAGTTTTCTAGCACCCATCTGCAGAGGGTGGGAAGAGCCTCGATATGTATTTCATGGTGGCCTTTTATAACACGGTCAATCCAAATTTAGCAAGGGAAGCCCCAGTCCTAAGACAGACAAGCACAAGCCACCACAAAGCAGCCTACTCAAAAGTGGTAACAGTGTGGAAGCCTCCATTTCTCCAAGAGGGGAAACCCTGAAATAGGGGCCAGTCAAAAAAAGTAAGGAAAATGCCACCCCCACCCCCTTCCCCTTGGGGGAGTCGGTTTGCAGTTTGGTGTGGATGGCAGAAGATATCCTCTGCCTCCAATTTGGGGGGGTAGAGAGAAAGAGAGAATCTCAGACACTGTATGGTAAGGTTAGAATATGTTAGAATTGTTATTGCAGACCAGAATTAAGTTTTAAAGTCAGCAGTGGACTTGCAAGGCAAAGGATTCCAAACGACTTCATCGCTGCTCTAGCCTTGGCCGTTTGCTTGGGAGCCATGGGTACTGAAATACATCTATCTAAGGCAGGGGTCTCCAACCTTGGCAACTTTAAGTCTGGTGGACTTCAACTCCCAGAATTCCCTAGCCAGCTGGCTGGGGAATTCTGGGAGTTGAAGTCCGCCAGGCTTAAAGTTGCCAAGTTGCTGGCTGGGGAATTCTGGGAGTTGAAGCACTCCAGGCTTAAAGTTGCCAAGTTGCTGGCTGGGGAATTCTGGGAGTTGAAGTCCGCCAGGCTTAAAGTTGCCAACTTGCTGGCTGGGGAATTCTGGGAGTTGAAGTCCGCCAGGCTTAAAGTTGCCAACTTGCTGGCTGGGGAATTCTGGGAGTTGAAGCACTCCAGGCTTAAAGTTGCCAAGTTGCTGGCTGGGGAATTCTGGGAGTTGAAGTCCGCCAGGCTTAAAGTTGCCAACTTGCTGGCTGGGGAATTCTGGGAGTTGAAGTCCGCCAGGCTTCAAGTTGCCAAGGTTGGAGAGGACCCCTGATCTAAGGGGCCCCTTTCCAGATCAGGACCCAGCAGCTCCTACCTTGCCAGAGACGCTTTCCCCACCAGTGTCCACCAGCTTCCATTCGGACACAGAAGGTCCAAGACCGAGGTGGGGGTGGGGGTGGTGAGGAGAGACCCGGGGTATCCCTACCTGCCTCCCTGCCCAGACGCTGCCCCTTCACCTACGGTGGGCATCTATGAGAAAAAGCCAGAGGGGAAGACAGAAGCGGCGCAGGGCAAGGGGGGGAATCCAGAGAGCCGGTCTTGATGTATGAGAAACGTAGCAATAATGGTCCTTGCCGTATTGCAGAAGGGAGCCCTGGGAGGGGTGGGGGGAGTCTCGAAGTTAGACAGGTGAGGCTGGCCTTCCCAGCGGGAGCGCCGAGATTGGCTCCCCGGCCACGAGGTCCCCAGAGCGGGCGCCGGTGCCGCAGCTCCCTGGCCCGGGTTCCGAGCCGCCCCCCCCCCCCCCCGGCGCTGCGCAGCCCCTTCCGCCCCCGTCGGCCGCAGAAGTTGCAGCTGGCTTGAGCAACTACGGAGGAGCGGGCAGCGCTGTTCCTGCGCAAGCCGGGCGGGCGGGCGAGGCGGCTGCCCGGGGAGAGTTGCGGAAAGACCGCAGTGCCCATGGGGCTGAGCGGGCGGCGCTGCCAAGCCTGGGGAGCGACCCACCCGGGAGGCCGAGGCGAGGGGCGACGCGCGGGGGCTCCAGGGCCCCGGGAGGCGCGGCCGGGCGGGAGACGTACTTGCCGAGCTCCTCGTAGAGCTGGTATTCGTCGGTGAAGCGGGTGCAGGTTGCCGGGATGGCCATGGTCGGACTGCGGGCGGCGGAAAGGCTCGGCTGGCTCAGCAGCAGCAGCGCCGCCGCCGCAGGAGGCACATCGGACTGGGCGAGGCTCCGGCGGCGCTGGCGAAGGCAGACCAGCGCGCTCCTCCTTCCCGCCTCCGGCCGCTGCGGCTCCGGCTCTTCCTCCTCCTCCTCCTCCTCCGCTGCTGCTGCTGCTGCCGCCGGCGCGCCTCCCCGCCCGCTCCACTGCGCACAGTCCCGACCCCGACACAAAAAGGAGGCGGCGTCTGAAGGCAGCCCGGGCCGGCCGCCAGCACCGCGAGATCTCCGCGCCCAAGCATCCACAGAGCCGCCGCCGCCGAAGCCGCCGCCTCCCTGAGGGCCCGCGGAAGCGCCGCGTTTGGCGGGCGGAGCGGCGGAGGCCGCGCCTGCGTGAGGGGCCGGGAGCGCCGCTTTCCTCCCCGGAGGAGCAGCGCCTTCCCGGCCCGGCAGAAGGCGAAGTGGCAAGCGGGGCTTGGCTGGCCCTGTAGGCCGTCGGGGTCAGGAAGGATCCGGAGGAGGGAGCTGAGAGCCGGGAGGCTTTCCAGCAGGTGCGGCCCGTGCCTGCAAACACGGCGCTGCCCCTCCGCTTCCCGCCACCGCGGCGGGCGAGGCCTGCCCCTCGCCCGTAATTGCAAGTCCAGGCCCGGCATTGGCGAGGAGCAGCGGCCGGGCCTGGGCCTAGGCACCGAGGAGAAGGAACTGGAGGGGCGCGGTGGCTGGGCTGCCTTCTGGCCCGCTGCATTCGGGTTTTCCCTTTGCTTGCGGGCGTATGGCCTGCCCCTGGCCGGAATGCAAGAGGCTTTCTCTCTCAGCGGGGATCGGGAGGCTGGAGGCCTCTGTGTCTTTGAGGCCACGCGGCTGTCAAATCGATGGGCGGCTGCTGAGGAGGAGAATCAAAATAGGGCAAAAGAAGCGTAGCCCACCAGGGTTTATTGGTTGCCAGGTTTTCCTGGGGTTTTCCTACCCTTTCCTGGGCTCTATTATAAAATCACATTGGCCAGGTTTGTACCGAACACCTGGCTGCAAACTAATCGGCCGGATTTTAGCCTGGCCCGTTAGGCAAGGTAAGAGGATGTAGCAACAGGAGAAAGCTGCAAAATTGCTCTGTTATTTATGCTTGCCTTTAGCAGCAATAACTAAGTCCTTTGACGTCTTTGCTAGCAGGCTGTGAACGTCCCTTTAAAGAATTCAGAAGTGCTAGAGTTATTTTTCCTGCTAATTATGGTATGGGTTGTGGGTTTTTTAAGGAGCTGTGAGAAAAAAGATGTGTCTGAAAATTAAAGGATGTATGGATTGAGTTGTGAGAGAGGAAAAGGAAGTACATGGACTTGTGCACTTCCAATTGCTGACAGGTATGCCACTAATATTTTGACCTGACACCTGCACTTCTCTCAGGGCACAAAGAAATCTTCATTCTTCATGGGGCCGGTGTTGTGGATTAACTAAGTTCTTCTGGGTTCTGAACTACGGAAAAATTTGATCATCTTCTTAAATACATAATAATAAAATAATGAGCACTAAAGGCTCAAAGGTAAGGCAGATTAGAAAGAACAAGACCTTTTGGGATCTTCAATTCCCTTCCTGTTGAGAGTTCCTTAATGAGGTTTGCTCTTCCTAATATCAATAAAGGTGGTTTTTCCAGAAAATATGTGAAGAGCTGTCATTAGTGATTTAACTATGTTTTCTTTTTGTGTTTTAGTTTATATCATGTATGTTTAATCTTGGGTGACTATAATTGGTTTTGTTATATTGCAGTTGTAATATATTGTAAATTATGCCAAGTTACAGAGTTATCTTAGCCAGCTTATATATGTACCAGAAGGGAAGGCTGTAAGTATTTTAAATTAAAATAAAACATTTCCTAAACTTCTTTTTGTCTTGGAGTGATTGTTTCATCCCATGAAATGCAGTTGTCATCCCTTTTAAGCTCCTTGACTTGCCTCTTTTTGTTTGTTTGTATTAAAAAAGATATGTAAATAGACATAAAAATGAAATAGGAAAAAGGGATAAAAAGGCAACGTACAGATGAAATAACAAGGGATTTTAAAATATGCAGGTACACCATGAATTAGTTGTAAATCACTGACTATATTCTAAAAGACTAAAATAATTATGCTTTAAGAATGAGTAACAAGAACCATGTCAACACAGCCTTTAACACCTCATTGAACTCAATCTTTTTACATCGTGATGTAGCTAGAAAGCATGATTATGATTAAATAGTATGTGTTGGGCACAGTTGTAATTTCTCAATCTATGGCAAGTTAATCTTTAAAGGAGGAAAGCTCTGAAGATTAAAGAACTGCTCTTCACCAGCAAAAATGCCAACCAGCAGGATTTATGAATAGAAAATGCATAGCAATGGACACACAAAAAAAACCCTACATCTTTAGATATTTGTATTAAGGAGCAAAGACGATTATCCAAAATGCAGTGTTATCTGCCAGTAACATACTGGACTCTTTCACACATGCCCTGGTTTCAAATACATGCCTATTACAATTCTGCCCAGGGTAGAAAGCAATATATAAATGAAGATTAAGCAGAATCCAAGTAGCTTTGCTGATCTTCATCGAAGGAACCAGTTACCAATTGATGCTGCAGAAATTCCTTTATTTTTGTAAGTAACACAAACCTGAAAGATAAAAAGAATAGAAAAAATAGTGAAGGAAAAAAGAAAATATATAGGGGAAATGAAAAAATGTAGCAAACAAAAAGTAAAGAAATACAGAGATAATCCTTTAGACAATTCCAATGAAACTACCTATCTGGTGGCTATTTATCTCGGATCTGAAGTTCTGACAGTTGTGCACCCTGCAGTTATGTGACTGCATTTAGGGCACTTGGCAATGAGACTGCATTTACAGCTGTTTGCAGTATCTTCCTGTCACGTGACTGCATTTTACAATGGTTTTGCTGAAAACTGGTAGTTACTAATGTTTGGCTCAACCAGCCATAGCAAACTTGGTTTGCTTAACAGCTGCTGCCCTCACCTAACGACCACCACAAAAAAGGTCATAAAATCAGGTCGGTCATGTGACCAACCCCCTTTATGACCATCATGACTTACAATCGTAATGGGCAGTCTCCATTATAGTTGTAATTCAAGGACTACCTATATAAAGAAGTGACTTATCCCTTTTAATTATTAAGACATCAGCCAATTTTATTTGTGTATCCAGTGTAACGTCTTTTTCCATAACACTCTTACAGCTTGCCATTTTTAAATCCACTTTCACATCAGATGCTATAGGGATTCCAAAAAGCATCAGAGAGACCAGCACTAAACACTTAATAGAGTAGCAGCTGTCTCTAGATTAGACTGGAGCCATGTTTTCCCCATTGCGTTTCCTGGCTTCTTATATAGCGCAGAAGGCCTTGTGTCAAAATTCCACAAAGTATTTTTTCCAAACAACACAGGATCCCAGGGATGTTTTTACCGCCAGGATTATGCCAAGGTGGCGCAACGGTTAGAGGCAGGTACTGCAGGCCACTTTAGCTGACACTGATCTGCAGGTCAGCGGTTCAAATCTCACCGGCTCAAGGTTGACTCAGCCTTCCATCCTTCCGAGGTAGGTAAAATGAGGACCCAGATTGTTGGGGGCAATATAAATATACATTGCTTACTGGTGTAAACCGCTTAGAGAGTGCTTGCACTGTGAGGCGGTATATAAATGTCACTAAAATAAATAATAAAAAAATAAAAAAAATTCATGGTAAATTTTTAGATTTACCTTGAAAAGTTTTCTGCAATAGCAATAGCACTTAGACTTATATACCGCTTGACAGCCCTCTCTAAGCGGTTTACAGAGTCAGCATATTGCCCCCAACAATTTGGGTCCTCATTGATTGTATGATAAGAATTTTAGAAGCCCAAACTCATTTTGATACCTGTTATGCCATGCCTCTGTATACAAAAGTTCAGATACCCCTACTCAAATTGTATGTTTCCACGAATCCTTAAAAGAACAGAATTTTTCATGACTTCCACCTGAAGCAGCGTTAAACACTGCATCTTTCTACAAATTTGAATGAATTGTTACTATTTATGTGTTGTTGTTTACAGTTTCAAAATAAGAAAACAGTGGACACAGCAGCTACAGAAGCTTGGAAACCCTTTGGATTAGTATGTAACACCTCCTTAGGGAGAAAAAGCAACTTCCAAATTTTATTGTAGCCAACTAAAAGTCCTTCACTGTTTTGCTGAATTACCCAATTTCTTTTCAGCTTTAATACATCCCAAATGTATCTCCAAGTCAACGATAAAGTACTTACTAGAAAGAAAGGTAGTGATATTGAGGCCTTCTTTAGTTCCCAGAATTGAATATTGCAAAAATAGATACTGGGAGATCTGGAATATGCCATGATTGCAAAGAAGGTTAACACTTCTGAATTGGAAGAGTTTTGCCAGTATGTGTGGGGGGAAATCCAAAAGGAGGAAGAGAAAGTATCTTAATCTCTACAGGGAAGATTTGGAACCTATAATTTCTCCCAATTTATTTATTTATTTATTTATTTATTTATTAGGTTTTCTTATATGCCGCCCTACTCCCAAGGGACTCAGGGCGGCGTACAGCAATATACAAGAACACTAGAAAATAAACATTAATTAAAAACCAAGTTAAAAAGTTAAAAAAATTAAATATTTACAAAATATCCATCAACCAGACATACCCGGGGGAGAGCTCAAATGGACTAGTCCCTACCCCCTGCCTGCAGGAAGAGCCATGTCTTGACAGCTTTTCGGAAGGCCAGCAGGGTGGGGATAGTTCGGGTCTCTGGGGGAAGTTGGTTCCAGAGCACGGGGCCCCCCACAGAGAAGGCCCTCCCCCTAGGGCCCGCCAGGCGACATTGTTTGGCTGACGGGACCTGGAGGAGACCAACTCTGTGGGCCCTAACCGGTCGGAGGGAAGTATGAGGCAAAATGCGGTCCTGGAGATAGCCTGGTCCTAAGCCATGAAGGGCTTTAAAGATGATGATCAACACCTTGAATTGTACCCGGAGACCGATGGGCAACCAATGCAGCTGGCGGAGTATAGGTGTAATGTGGGTGTACCTTGGCACACCCACCACAGCACGCGCAGCCGCATTTTGCACCAACTGAAGTCTCCGGATACTCTTCAAGGGTAGCCCCATGCAGAGCGCATTGCAATAATGGAGGTGTTGTAAATTACACACTAGAAAGGTAGTCAAATTTACTACTTTTATTATTAAGAGTAAATTCAGTAAGCATACCCCCTGCTTCAAGTCATTAATAAAAATATTGACAAGGGAAGGGCATGAGACTAATCACTCTGTGGCACCCCACTTCAACACTTTTCTCCAGTTTGAAGAGGAACTTCCTTGATTACAATTTTTGAGTCAGCTGTATATCCACTTCACTGTCATGTCGTTAGATTGCTAATTAACATGTCATGGGGTACTTTGCCAAATGCTTTGATTAAGTCAAAACTGCTCTTACAATTTATTAAGTAAGTTACGTGATCAAAATTGAGATAAGGTTAATAATTTTTTTCCCCCGATAAGAAATCTCTACTGACTTCTAGTAATTACTGCATGATTTTCAGGATGGTTAAAGATGGGTTTCTTTATGCGCTGCCTTGCAGTCTTCCCAGAGGAGCTGATGTCAGAGAGACACATTCGTAGTGTTTGTGGATCTTCCTTTTTTCACTTTTTGGAAATAGGAGATAGGATCTCTTCTAGTCCTGGGAGACTATCAGTCCTTCTAGGTCAGTGGTTCCCAACCTTTTTGTGATCGAGTACCACTTGGAGGTCCCGTACAGTCGCCGCGTACCACCTGGTTCCAGAGAAACTAAATTCGATCAGATATCACTTTATTTCCATAATTGTACAAGTAGAACACGCAAACCAACTACGAAAACAACAACTCAATGCGAGGGCATAAGTATACAAAATAAGTATACAAAATAATAATAAAAATAGTAACATACACACTGAGATGCAGTAATGAATATCAAAGGGTAACTTGAGTCAAGAGAACATAGTGCTAACAATACAGAGTGAGATTAACCTTAGCTCGAGAGCTCGCTACGACGCGCACCTTCTCGCAAGGGTTCTACTGCGCGACTGCTGAGAGTTCAGAACAGTCACCGTTCCTTTTTTGGCCCCGCGCATCCAGCAACTGGATTCTCGGGCCGCTGGGATCAGGTGGGTGGCGTGTGGCAACAGTTGCAAATCGTTGCCAGATTATCTTGTGTTAGGCAGTAAACATTTTTGTGAAGTAAAAAATAACTAACTAAAAATCGTTCATGACCCCGAAAGTGTTCGCGTACCACCTGGAAGGCCCTCGCGTACCACTAGTGGTACACGTACCACAGGTTGGGAACCACTGTTCTAGGTTCTCTCAAAGATAAGATACCTGACTGTCAGCTGGTTCCTCCACAACTCCAAAATGCAATTCCCAAGATGCTAGATACTTAAACTCAAAAATAAAAAATCTCAATGACCTCTCATCCAGTTCTTCACAGTTTCCTGGTTGGACACATGGTTGGTTTGTTTTTTAATTGGAGAAAACTGGATTAAAACAGGAGTTAAGTATTGCCATCTCCATTGAACAGCTGGTCTAGTGATTCTTTTTATCATAAGCATAGTCTCAATAAATCATTTGTGTTATTATCTCTTCCAATATGGATACCTTTCCTTTTTCATACCTTCATAAAATGTTTTTATTTGTTTAGTCTTTTTGTATACCATCAAATCAACTAAACACCTCGCAGCAGTTCACAGGAACAGTGACCAATAAAGCATCCACCATCTACAATCAAATGTTCATTCTAAAAAATGTAGGATAAAAAGGTAAAAATACCTGTAGCAAACTTAGCTAATTAGCTATAAAATGTTACAAATAAAAATAAAATAATGTCAAAAGAACACAAACTTATATTGATATATTATTCATGTTGTGTTCTTCTGTCATTATTTATTTTATTGTTCTATTATTTTACTTCTGTTTAGGTAAAAGGTAAAGGTTCCCCTTGCACATACGGGCTAGTCGTTCCCGACTCTAGGGGGCGGTGCTCATCTCCATTTCTAAGCCGAGGAGCCAGCGCAACGTCTCCATGTTCATGTGGCCGGCATGACTGAACGCCGAAGGCACACAGAGCGCTGTTACCTTCCCACCAAAGTGGTCCCTATTTTTCTACTTACATTTTTTACGTGCTTTCGAACTGCTAGGTTGGCAGAAGCTGGGGCAAGTAACGGGAGCTCACTCCATTACGCGGCACTAGGGATTTGAACCGCCGAACTGCTGACCTTTCTGATCGACAAGCTCAGCGTCTTAGCCACTGAGCCACTGCGTCCCTTATTTACTTATTATTACCTTATTATACTTCTGTTTACACTATCATTTTTCTTCCTTTTTATTATTGTAAACCACCTAGAATAGCCCCATTGTGAGAGAGGTTGGCAAATAAATTTAACAAATAAATACATAAAATATTACATCAGTCGCAGTATAATCTGGCAATACTATTAAGGATGGTAACAGCATACTAATCATAAAATGCTCTTCAAAATAATAGGATCTCTAATAACTGAAGTTCCTCAAATAGCCATCTGTGCAGTCTTAGGAAGTTCACTCCATCCTCTTAGCAAATCTTTTTGCTCTGCTGGTTTCCCAGATGGGCTGTCATTTCTGAATATATTTTTTTCTGTTTTCATGACCAGTGTCATGCACACCCGCACACCCATCAACACAAGATAAATTTTGTCTCATTTTGCAACCTTGCAGAAAGTCAATTAAAAATTTTGAAATTAATCGCAGAACAGCATCCTTGAACTTTATATGGATAAATATTTAATTCCAGGCATAAACTTTTAAGGAAAGATTGTGTAAGGAATGTCTTTCCAGCCGCAATTAAAGTACGAACTTCTGAGTCGGTGTTCTCAAAAGGATTCCTTTATTTTGCATCTGAATAACATCCATTCGTTCAAAGCAAAGTCTAAATGCCTTCAGGCAAGGCAAGCATATTTAACCTTAATGCCCCACCCCATTCAGCATAATCAATCCACAAATGTGTGACCAGATGGTTACGTTCTCAGCCTCTCTTCCGTTCAAACTGACTTGCAATTACCCCTCATAAAACCCTATCTTAAGATGAGAAGGCTCCCAGGTGTCTGGGATCCGGATATGTTATAACCTTTTGATCAAACAGAGCCAAGACCCCCCTTCTCCTTTTGAATGGCAGAGTCTGGAGTCTGACAGATTGTTCATGGAAAACAAGACTGATCCAACTCTGTCAAAACAATATCAGACTGTTGATCAGGAAGTAAATTTACATTAGGGCGTTTGAAGGCAAATTTCCTACATTTTATAGTAAAACCAGTGGTATTCATGACCTAACAACTGCATGTGTTGAGGCCTAGAGGTGGAGTTCTTGCCTCACAATCAGGAGGTTGTGAGTTCGATCCTAGGTAGAGGCAGAAGTTAGGGTCTCCTGCTTGGGCAGGGGGTTGGACTAGATGACCTGCAAGGTCCCTTCCAACTCTGTTAATCTGTTAAATTCCAATTACTGCTGAATGCCAATTCCCATCATCATCAATGTTGCGATTATTATATTTTCATCATACACATATACCAGTTATAGATGTCGAGATGTAGGAAAAGAGGAGCACCTGGGGGCAGAGTCAAGAGAGACACAGCCTAGAATCATTAAGTCTCCACAAATGCTCCAAGTCCAGCCACCCTGGGAATCCATTGACTTCAGTGCTGACCATTAGTTCACTAGATCTTGTGTATAGGCTTCAGCAAGAAATCTTCTGAACTGGAACTTAATGAATGGTCCTGATTCTTTGCAGTTGATACCCTTTCATCCTGGGGGCTGGACTAGAAGACCTCCAAGGGTTTAATAAACCCAAGGGTTTATTAACCCTTCCAACTCTGTTGTTTTCTTATGGATGTCACTTCTTAGAACACAATGTGAGATGTCTGCCAAAAACGAATTCTGTTTTGGTACGGATCTTCTTAAGCTTGGAAAAGTCCAGCTAAGGCCATCTTTTTATGTATTTGAGTTGAGAAGCCAAGGCTGGGACTTTTTGGTTACCCTAGGCCAGGGATCCCCAAACTTGGCAACTTTAAGACTTGTGGACTTCAACTCCCAGAATTCTGGGAGTTGAAGTCCACAAGTCTTAAAGTTGCCAAGTTTGAAGACCTCTGCCCTAGGCTTTCAGTTGCTAATATACAAGTGGTCCTCAACTTATGACCACAACTGGAACCAGAATTTCGGTTGCTGAATAAGGAGGTTGTTAAATGAGTCATCTCAATTGTATGACCTTTTTTTGCTACAGTTGCTAAGTGAATCACTGCAGTTGTTAAGTGATTCATGCAGTCATTCAGTGAATCTGGTTGCCCACATTGACTCTCCCGTTGGAGGCTGGTTAGGAAGGTCACAAATGGTGATGATGGATGCATCCATCATAAACTTCCTGGTGGCCAAGTGGCTGAATTTTGATCCTATGATCATGGGGATGCTGCAATGGTCGTAAGTGTGAGGACTGGTCATAAGTCATTTTTTTCAGTGCCATTGTAAGTTCAAATGGTCACTAAGCGAATTGTTGTAAGTTGAGATCTACCTGTACTACAAATTTAATTTAATTATATGAACTATTTTTAAAATGACTTAATTTTAAGTCCTATCACAGTGATGGCTAACCTTTTTCTCGTCGGGTGCTGAAAGCGCGGCACCCATAATGCAATGTGCACATGACACACACACACGCCCCGCCCCATGCATGCACACGTGACCCCCCGTGCTCCCCCGACCCCCGGACATGCGCATGCAACCCCCACCCTGTTTTGGGCCTAGCAGGCCTCTCTGCAGCCTCCTGGGTCAAAAAATGGGCCACGTGGGGGGCCCCACACCCCCACCCCATTTTGGGCCTAGCAGGCCTCCCAGCAGCCTCCTGGGACCAAAAATGGGCCATGTGGGTGGGGTTGCACTCCCCCATGTTCCCCCCACTCTGCGCATGTGCACACGACCTCCCCATGCGCATGCACATGCATCTCCCACATGTGTCCCACTGTCTGCACATGCGCGGCAGATACCCGAAAATCAACTGGCTGGCGGGAGGCGCACGCATGCGCAGTGGAGCTCAGCTGGGCGACGGTTCACGTGCCTGCAGAGAGGGCTCTGCGTCAGGGGTGGGTTCCTAATTTTTTTACTGCCGCTCTGTGGGCGTGGCTTATTTTGTGTGTGACCGGGTGGGCGTGGCTTGCCGGTCATATATTAATTATTTCAGAGAGATGTTACTACTATTTTTGCTATTTTATAGCTTACATGAAAAGCTTTGCATACAAAGTGCGTGTTACACCATGGCAACACAGCAACCTTTATATGCAGAAAATGCTATAGTTAAAAGACAAGCACGTCTCATAGAGCATTTTTGGTTTCACTTATGGATTCCTTAGACGAAAATATTGAGGACTGTTAAAAGAACAGTATCTTTTAACAGTCCTCAATGTTTTCGTCTAAAGAATAACAGTATAAAACTGTATAAAATTAATAGTATAAAAGGTTAAGCTTTCGGAAAACGCCCACTTTGGGAAGCTTTAGGCAAAAGCGAAGGAAAAGTGTCAAATGCGAGCTGCTTATTATTTTCAAGCGAAGGGACGGGGAAAGACTTAATTGTCAGGTTTCTGGGCATGCGCAGAAGAATTTTTTTTTTTTTAATTTTAATGGCGGCGCCCAGGCACCGACAACCGACCGCACCGATACTGTGACATCACCAGAGGGCCGCTACCGGTGCTATAGAGTGGACCGCACTGGTAGGAACCCACCACTGCTCTGCGTGCCACCTGTGGCACACGTGGTCGTGTGCCATAGGTTCGCCATCACGGTCCTATCACATACAGTAGATTAAAATGACCTTTGCTCAATGCCACTTCTATAGAGAATTTGAAGAAACTAAATATTAATTTCATCTTGTATACCAACTTTGAATTATTCATTAGCATTTGCCCCTTCTCCAAATTGTGAGGTTCAGAATTTGGCCAATCTATACCATAGAGCAGTGTTTCCCAACCTTGGCAACTTGAAGATATCTGGACTTCAACTCCCAGAATTCTGGGAGTTGAAGTCCAGATATCTTCAAGTTGCCAAGGTTGGGAAACACTGCCATAGAGGTTATTATATAAAGTGTCTGAAAGGAGGAATGCATTGTTAACCCTACGAATCAGGTTAGTTCATAAGTGAAACCTGGCTACAGTTTATAGGAACCGAGAGAAGTCTCAACCCCATCCATCAACAGCTGTAGCACATAATTCGGAAAACTACAGTGTGGATAAACAAGGATACTACTTCTTTGGCAGGATTCATCGGCTTTTAATAGCAGTGTGACATGCTAGAATGTAAGAAGAGAAACTTGCTGTCATTATTACCCTACTATGTTGGAAAATTATACATATTGAATGCTTGCCAGGTAAGAAAATGAAAAAAATAAAACAAAATAAAGGGGACCTATTTGTCCTTATTTAGCAACACTGAGAGAAAACCTGGACTGCTATTTTGCTTTCTTTGCTATTCTACAACTGTTCTTTGATGTTATTGGGAAAATGGAGGGATAGTTGTTGGAAAGCTGCTGATCAGTGCAAGGAAGAGAGATAAATAATACCTGCACTGAAAAATTGGCATTGGCTACCAAGTGCTTTCTTGACACATTCAAGAGGTTGGTATCGACCCGGAGAGGCTTTGTCCTGAATCTATTTTTCCCAGAGCGAGGGATTACAGAACTGCATGGTACCGTAAGTGCTGAGAGACCAACATTTTCATAATTGGTAATAGATAACCTGTTTTATGAGGTGGTATTTAAATACTTCTGGATTGTTTGGGTCATCCAGTGACATCTCAAGAGCAAGAGTTCAAATATTTCCTTCTTGCAGTCATAACAATAAAAACATAATTTTGATTATTCTCTTCTGAAATTAGTACCGTATTTTTCGGAGTATAAGACACACCGGAGTATAAGACGCACCTTAGTTTTTGGGGAGGAAAATAGGGGAAAACAATCTGCCTACCAGGTATTCATCTGGCTAGCATCCTTAGTCTGGTCAACTTCAGCACATTATTTTATCCCCTGGTTAGGACTTAAAAAAACCTTCTTCTGAGAGAATAACAATGAAAGAACCTGCAAGCCAGTAAGAGCTGGGAAGATCGTTAGCACCTGGTTAGGGCTAGAAAAAAACTTATTCAGAGCAAGTAGAGCAATGAAAAAACCCTGCAAAGACTTGGGGCTGGAAAAACATTCTTCTGAGAGAGTAACAATGAAAGAGCCTGCAAGCCAGTAAGAGCTGGGAAGATAGATAGCACCTAGTTAGGGCTAGAAAAAAACTTATTCGGAGCAGCTTCAGCACATTATTTTATCTCCTGGTTAGGACTTTAAAAAACCTTCTTCTGAGAGAATAACAATGAAAGAGCCTGCAAGGTAAGAGCTGGGAAGATCGTTAGCACCTGGTTAGGGCTGGAAAAAAAAAAGCTACATTCGAAGTATAAGACGCACCCAAATTTTCAGCCACTTTTAGGGAGGAAAAAGGTGTGTCTTATACTCCGAAAAATACGGTACTTCTGTGTATATGCACATTAAATTATAAAAAGTCAGTGAACTCTAAAGAAGCTCCTTACTTTTGAGCCTTACTGAAAATCTCCAGCCCCTAAATCTTCCAGTGTCTCTTCTGTCCTAATATTTATTTTTCTTTTATTTTCAAAGGAGAAAAAGGTGCATAAGTTGAGTCGCATGTCAAAGTTTAGGCATTTTGTCAAATTGTTTATTTCAGTGAATCCCTAAGTGTTTCCCAAGCTTGGCCACTTCAAGTTGTGTGGCTGGCTGGGGAATTCTGGGAGTCCACACAACTTGAAGTGGCCAAGTTTGGGAAACACTGCCCTATGACACAGCCTTTACATATGTGTTTCTCAACCTTGGCAAATTTAAGCTTGTATGGACTTCAACTCCCAGAATTCCATAGCTGGCTGGAGAATTCTGGGACTTGAAGTCCACTCAGCTTAAAGGTGCCAAGGTTAAGAAACATTGCTTTATGGATGCGTCACGCGCAGGCCACGCCCACCCCAGCTCCGCAAAGGGAAACACACCATGATACGTCACATGACGGCAATGGGACATGGCGAGTTTGACACCCATGCTTTACATGATATAAAAGGACACAACCGCTTTCTGCAAATGTGTATGCATACTTACTATTTATGTTGTAGCTGTTTTCATATTAAAAATAGGAAAAACAATTTTAAAAAAGGTGCAGAACTTTGGATACTCTTGAAGTAAGTACTCTGCAATATCGGATTTAGGAGAAATAACAGCTCCCAACGTTTCCACCAGGGGTGGGTTCCTAATTTTGTTACTGCCACTCTGTGGGCGTGGCTTATTTTGTGGGTGTGGCTTGTCAGCCATGTGACCGGGTGGGCATGGGCCTCGGGAGCTTGGCAGTGGCCGGAGAAGCAGGGGGGCATTGCCCACCAGCAACGCAGCCCCCTGTAGCGGGAGCAGCAAGACCACAGTAGCAGTTCTTCTAGGAGGCTCCGTCCGGCCTGAATGCTTCTCCCCATTCGATGATCCTAGGCTCCTGCTGCCCGTTCCCCCCCCCCAGCAGCACGAGAAGCCTCGAATGTGCGAAAATGCCTGGGATCATCACCGCACATTCGTGGCTTCTCGGACTGCTGAAGGGAGGGGAACTGAGATAGGTCCTGCCGCCCGTTCCCCCTCCCCTCAGCAGCTCGAGAAGCCTCAAACATGCAAAAATGCCTAGGATTATCACCGCACGTTCATGTCTTCTCGGACTGCTGAAGGGAGGGGAATGGCGATAGCTCCTGTCACCCGTTCTTTCAGCGTCTCACGCGCTCCCTCAGCCATCCTCCCCTGTTTGGACTCACTGTGGGGTAGGAAGGCAGCGCATGCGCAGTGCCAGAAGCTCGGCTTCTGGGCATGCGCAGAAGAATTTTTTTAAAAAAATGTAAAAAAAATTTTTTAAAAAATGGCGGCGTCCAGGCACCGGCAACCAACCACACCAGTACTGTGACGTCACCAGCGGGCCGCTACCGGTGCTATAGAGTGGACCACACTGGTAGGAACCCACTACTGGTTTCCACCCCGCAAACCCTTTCAAAACTCTTCCAGCTAAGAAATATTCTTAGGTCTCCTTTTATGTGCATTGCAGGTTTGAGGTTCAGAGATTGGTTTTTAGTAATATCTGAGTCTGGGGAGTTTTGAAAACGTGATTCTTTCTTTTCTGAATCCTTCATGCAAGATTTGAGAGCGGTGCACAATGCAGTGGTTAAGGGGCTGGATTAAACGGGGAGAAAAATGGATACCAGCTGTCCCTCGGGCAGGGAAACCAGCAAGGTGCCCTTGGGTAGACCTCACCCAAATCAGCCTAAGGCTTTGCAAGAAGATAGCTGACAAACACACTTGTATCACGCACTAATAACTTTGCTGTAGGAGCCAGCAAGCATCGTAAGTGCAACAAACAAACGGACCTTGAAACCATGCAGGAGAAGCACTAAAATCAACAAAAATGATTTGTTCTCGCAGAAGCAGCCAACCTCTTTTCAGCTCCAGTTTCTTCATGGGCTGTGAGATGTTAACTGCTAAGCAGGGGTCCTCAAACTTGGCAACTTTAAGACTTGTGGACTTCAACTCACGGAATTCTCCAGCCAGCTGTGCTGGCTGGAGAATTCTGAAATTTGAAGTCCACAAGTCTTAAAGTTGCCAAGTTTGAAGATCTCTGTGCTAGGGGATGTGAATACTTACCATATTTTTCAGAGTATAAGATGCACCGGAGTATAAGATGCACCTTAGTTTTGGGGAAGGAAAATAGGGGGGGGGGGAAATCTGCCTACCAGGTATTCATCTGGCTAGCATCCTTAGTCTGGTCAGCTTCAGCACATTATTTTATCTCCTGGTTAGGGCTGAAAAAAACCTTCTTCTGAGAGAGTAACAATGAAAGAGCCTGCAAGCTGGTAACAGCTGGGAAGATAGTTAGCACCTGGTTAGGGCTAGAAAAAAACTTATTCGAGCAAGTAGAGCAATGAAAAAAAACCTGCAAAGACTTAGGGCTGGAAAAACATTCTTCGGAGAGAGTAACAATGAAAAAGCCTGCAAGGTAAGAGCTGGGAAGATCGTTAGCACCTAGTTAGGGCTGGAAAAAAAGCTCCGAAAAAGCTACATTCAGAGTATAAGACGCACCCAAATTTTCAGCCACTTTTAGGGAGGAAAAAGGTGCGTCTTATACTCCAAAAAATACGGTAATTAAAGGCTTCTCTCTTTACCAGCATATTCCGTGCACCACTGGCTGCCCCGCAACCCAAAAGCATAATAGAGTCCCCATCTCTTTGGTCGGCATATGCTCTTTTCTTCACTCTTTTTTTCTTTAAAAGTATCGGATGGTGGGGAGCTCAGCTTCCTTTCATCAACCCAAAGGATCTTGTTCCAATATTGTTCAGGCTGATCAAGGGATTCTTTTAGACATTTTCTTTGGATGAACAAGTTTCTTTTGGATAACTTTTGGATAACTCTCGTGTGGATCCTTGTTGTATAAGCAATGCTGCCCATGGTGGACGACCCTCTTCAGGGTCATTTGCAATGATCACTGTTGAGTTGTGGGAATAACGATAGCAGACAAACTTCAAAAGGAATTTCTTTACTTGGCAACTTCTCTGTACAACCAGCAACTTGCAGTCTGACAGCTAGCCCTTTTATAAGGAGCTGTCAGATGCATCAGCCAATAGCATTTGAGCATTCTCCCGCTCAAACGCTGGACCTGGGTGAAACCATGTACACAGTTAATACATAACAATCACTTTGTAGATCTCATTAGTTTTCTGGACATCCAGATTTTACTTTGACTTCAATAATTCCATGTAACTTCAAGTTCTTAAAAGTGCTTCTCACAGTCGAAATTCTTAGCTGGAAGTTTTTAGGGTTTCTTTTAAAAAAAATACACATAGAGGCTGTCCTCAACTTGCGACTGGTTACTTAGTGACCAGATTTCCAATGGACCTACTTGGAGGGGTGCTCATGCCCTGGATTCGAAGTTTTGACAGTTAGGAAGACGCCTCAGAATCACATGAACTGCAGGGGTGTAACCACATTTTATAATAGCTTTGCTGAAAACTGGCATTTCCTTTTGGGGAAACCCTGTCAATAGTGAACCATTGGTTCACTTAACGACCGATGTAAGAAAGGTCATAAAATTGTGCCAGTCATGTGACTGACCCACTTTACAACTGTGATGAGTTATGACCATGATGATTTGTAGGCCCTGCACCTCCGCCCCCTCCCCCCCCGCTTTGAGAGATGAGGAGGATTAGAGTTTGTTTTCACTTGCAGAAGCTGGCTAGTTGTGGGCCCACCACAGTGTTTCCCAAAGTGTGGTACGTGTACCCCCAGGAGTACGGGAAGAGTTTGGTGGGGGTACGTGTTGCACCGGAGTTTGGTGGGGATCACGTGGGAATATCCACTGCACCGTGCTTAGCTGCGCCCACAGAACAAGGAAAGAAATAGGCGCTTATCACAGTTTTTACACGTGAACTCGGGCCATCGTACATCGTGTCGCAACTCATTATGGCGGGAACTTCTGCGCATCCTTCGCGCAGCTCGGGTTCGGCCATTTTTAAACTGCGGGAACATTAACAGTTGACGTTGAGCCGCGGAGCTGTTTAAACGCCGGAGAATTGCAGTGTTATCTAACGGTTAGACAGTCTTGTGAGGCGTGACACGGCGTGAATATACTGCACTTCATTACAGAGACAACTTACTTCTTTAATAGTTAGTTCCGGGCGCCTGTTATCGTGCTTTAGTAAGTTCCACTGATTTTGATTATTTTTATAAAATATGCTTTTTATGAGGGGTACTCAGCGTTATGAAAATTATAGAAGGGGTACACATATGTCAAAAGTTTGGGAAACACTGGCCTACCAGGTCAGTCATGTTTTGGGCCCTTATTATTTGGTGGGGAAAAACAATGTTTAAACTTCTGCTATTGCCATATTCAAGCAGTTTAATATTGTAACATATTTTTGTATTTATTGTTTTAACTTTGCTATATGCTCCCCTGAGTTATATTGTTCTGTGAGATGGGTGGCTATATAAATTGGTCAAATTAATAATACAATATGATATCAGTGGGCAATTTCCAGAGTTCTTCACAAATGAAACTTTTACATTACGTTAGTTATCGTTTTCTCGGATTCATAAACCATTTTCCCAAAGCTCTGCTTCTTATCTTTCATCTCTCCCATCCCTGTTCAGAAATCTCTCTCTTCTGAACAAATAACAGCTTTGTTTTGGAAACGCTCAGACCAAATTAAAAGGAATCTCTTCATCTCAGGTATCAGTTAAGCTGTTCAATTTACTTTCATCTGCTAGGAAAACAAATGTTCCAGCCAAAAGATGCAAACACCAGTGAGATGAGATGAGAGGGTAGGCCGCTGCTGGCCGGCTGAGAGAAACTGTAAGAACTGTCTTCCCAACCACATTCAAAGTACGAACTTCTGAGTCAGTGTTTCAAAAGGATTCCTTTAATTAGCAATTGTATGACAATTCATTCATTCAAAGCAAAGTCTAAATGCCTTCAGGCAAGGCAAGCATATTTAACCTTAATGCCCCTCCCCATTTGGCAGGATGCAAACACAATCAATCCACAAGTGTGAAACTCCTTCCTGAGAATCCAGATGGCTATACGTTCCCAGCCCCCTTCCGTTCAACTGACTTGCATTGCCCCTCATAAACCCTATCTTAAGATGAGAAGGTTCCCAGGTGTCTAGGATCCGGATATCTGTTATAACCGTTTGATCAAGCAGGACCAAGACCCCCCTTCTCCTTTTGAATGGCAGAGTCTGGAGTCTGACAGAAACAGCCAGAGGAAAATGAATGAGTGAATGAACAAATAAATTAGCAAACACATGGCTAGCTCAACATATGAAAGTAGGGAAAGTAAGGCTGGTGGGCTCCCATGCACTTTTGTAAAGGGGTGTGTGTGATAGATCTTGCAACTAAGAGAGGCTGAGTTAATACATCTGGCTAAAGCACAGTTGCAACACCCAGAAAACTCTGCCAAGCTTTCACAGAATTGCATCCTTCAGTTTTTTTCAACTTTTAATAATTCATATACTATGGACAAGTCAAAAGAAGAAAATGATGGCATTAGCTTTTCTGATGTCTACTGATCGCAATAAATATCATTGCATGATCTATAGGTAGTCCTCGACTTTGACCACAATTGAGCCCAAAATTTATGTTGCTAAACAAGACAGTTTTGCCCCATTTTATGATCTTCCTTGCCACCGTTGTTAAGTGAATCACTGCAGTTGTTAAGTTAATAACACAGTTGTGTGATCATATGACCCTGGGACACTGCAACCATCATAAATATGAGTCAGTTGCCAAGCATCTGAATTTTGAACAACAATTTGGGCGAACCGGTAGGGGAAATATGGGAAGGGCAGACAAAAGACGAGGTGAGGATGAATTCGGTTCAGGAGATCAAGGGTTAATCGCCCTTGTTTTACAGATTGCACCTGTTACATCTTTTATGGTTGCCTCCCCCCCATCTCCGCTCTATCCCACCAGCCCCGCAGCCCCGGCTAAACTAATCCTCCAGTCGGTGCAGCGTGCGTGGTTGTTTGTTTGTTGTTGTTTGGTGTGTATGTGTGTGTCTGTTTGTGCGTGAGCGCTCGTGTGTTAAAGCTACAGCCTTTAGTGGTGAAAGGAAACATGATAGCCTGGGCACAAAACTTTGGCTATCCAATTACACTTTCAGAATGGGACAAAGTTTGGGAACTAAATTATAAACTTACATTAGCGGGCCTCATACAAGGAAAATCTATATACAATGTTCTACCGCTGGCACCTCCCCCCTGCCCGTTTGGCAAAAATGTTCCCAACAACCTCTCCGAAATGCTGGAAATACAAAAAGGAGAGAGGAACATATTGCCACCAATGGTGGACTTGTCCCAAAGCTAGAAATTTTTGGAATAAAATTAGAGCCTGGTTGGGAGAAATACTACAGAAAGAAATTGTTTTAAAGCCTGAATTGTTTTTACTGGGGATATTGCGTACAAGATATTCAAAAGAAGAAAGATACCTAATTTTACACATAGCCACAGCAGCTAGACTATCATATGCCCAGAACTGGAAATCAGAACACGTGCCCACTGCTTCGATGGTGCTTAGAAAAATACTCGATTGCTCAGAAATGTGCAAACTGACAATGGAGATTCATGGAAAAGACGACACGGATTTTTACGAAATATGGAATAAGGTATACAATTGGATTAAACAAAACCCAAAATTAAAAATTTGGCTATAAGGATGAAGATCAATTGAGATATATCCATAAATGCTCATAACCTTTCTTTATAAGCTGCAAATAAATTACGGATGATATTCACCGACAATTATGATATGGAATGTACTTAAAATGTATATATAGATAGAGATACGAAACAAACACTTTGACAACGCTGTTAAAGTATTGGATTATTTCTTGTTGTTGTTTGTAAATATTTGTACTTGTTTGTGTTTGTGTGTTTTGTTTGTGTTTTTTCTAATTGTAAAAATTTAATAGAGACTATTTTTTTAAAAAAAATAAAGCTACAGCCTAGCCTCTCAAGCCCTAGCCGTGAGGGTTTCCCCCAGTTTTGACAAGCTCGACCTCGGCTCCGGCTCGCAGCCGCCTCAAGCCCAGCCCGCCGTGTGCCCCTGAACGAACCCGCTGCCTTCGACCGCGGCTCGACTGCACGCAAGCCCCCAGGGAAGCGATGGTGCCGGCGGAAGAGTTGGATGCTCCAGTTGCTCTTCCTCTTCCTCCTCCTCCTTCTCTCTTCCCCTCCCCCCAAGGTTCCTTCTGGAGGAGAGCTGAAATGACATATGGTGGGGGGGGTTGTGGGGGGTGGGGGGAAAGAGACCGAGAGATCCTGCAGTGGATATATGGTCGGCGCGACTTTAAAAGTGAGAAAAAACCAGCGGAGAGGGAAAGGTGTGCAGGAGAGTGACAACCGCTTGTGTGGCTCTTATCAGTTGTGTCTGTACTTTTCGGAAGAAACTAATCTGCCCAAGCCATTCGAGTCAAGCTATCTTTCTGTTTGCGGGGGTGGGTGGGTGGGCAGGGGGGGGGTGGGAGAGAGAGAGAGAGAGAGAGAGAGAGAGAGAGAGAGAGAGAGAGAGAGAAATTAACCTCGAGTGCATTCCCCTATAGGTCATGAGTCATTTTGAAGATGTAGCGGTTGCGTGTATGTATTTATGTGGGCCTTTCTCTCTCTCTCTGATCTCCTTTGCCGGCGGAGGAATAATAATCACACTAATAACATTAATAAACAAGCAAATAAACCAGCGCCATGGCGCGGGGGAAGAAGGAGCGAAGAGGAAAGCTGCCCCCCCTCATGCAAACACAGACGCGCAGGCAGAGGGGAATGGAAAGGAAGGAATGAAGGAGAAGGGGGTGGGATTCTTGCTCCTCTGATTGGCTGGCGGCAAAGTGTCCCATGTGCCCAAAAGCCCAGGGTGAGTGGGCATTTGGGCCCGTTCGGTGAATGGGCTGGGCCGAAGGGGCTGGGCCGGAAGGGCTGGGCTGAAGAGCTAGGGCCATTTCAGCCAAGCAGAAAAGGCAGTGCCGAATGGTTGGGGGTGAAATACTGGGGACCAACCAGGCGCGGCCAAGCGGAGGAGGCGAACAGTCATAGACCCGACTATCCATGCCAAGTTTCTGTAACTGTTCTTCATATGTTTTAGTCTCCAGTCCACTATTCATCCTGGTTGTTCTTCTCTACACTTTTTCTAGAATCTCAACATCTTTTTTATAGTATGGTGACCAAAACTGGATGCAGTAGGTGTGGTCTTACTAAGGCTTTATAGAGTGGTATTATTAGTACCTCACTTGATCTTGATTGTATCCCTCTGTTAATGCAATTTAGGATTGCATTGGCTTTTTTGGCTGCCGCCGCACACTGCTGGCTCATATTTAACTGGTTGTCCACTAAAACTCCTAGATCCCACTCAGTTACTGCTATTAATCCTGGTTTCACCCAGTCCATATGTGTACTTTGGTTTTTCTTGCCTAAGTGTAAGACTTTACTTTTCTCTATGTTGAATTTCATTTTGTTAGATAGGGCCAGTGTCAAGATTCATCTGGATCTTGAGCCTATCTTCTAGGGCCGTGGTGGCGAACCTATGGCACGCGTGCCAGAGGTGGCACGCGGAGCCATAGAAGCCGGCACGCGAGGGTTCCCACCGGCAAACCGGAAGTGTGAAAAAATGCACTTCCGGTTTGCCGGTGTGCTGTTTTTTGCACTCCGGAGGGTTCAGGGAAGCTCCCTGAAGCTCCGGAATGCAAAAAACTACAAAACGGACAAACCGGAAGTGCACTTTTCCGCACTTCCGGTTTGTCCGTTTTATAGTTTTTTGCATTCCGGAGCTTCAGGGAGCTTCCCTGAACCCTCCGGAGTGCAAAAAACAGCATACCGGCAAACCGGAAGTGCGTTTTTTCGCACTTCCGGTTTGCCGGTTTCGTCGTTCCAGGCTCCAGTAAGCCTTTGTGCGGGGGTGGGGGTGTGTGCGCATGCGCAGGGGGCAGCATGGGGGGGTGTTGTGCGCATGCGTGGGGGGGGAGGGAATGGGTGTGGGCATGCGAGCGCCCCCCCCTTTTTGGCACGCGAGCCGAAAAAGGTTCGCCACCACTGTTCTAGGGTGTTAGCTATTCCTGCCAGGTTAGTATCATCTGCAAATTTGGTAAGTTCCCCTTCTATTCCCTCATCTAGGTCGTTTATGAAGATATTGAAGAGTACTGGACCTAAGATGGAACCTTGTGGTACCCCACTGCTTACTTCCCTCCATGTAGATGTAGTACCATTAAGGTAAGGGGACCAGACGTCCCGCTTTTGGCGGGACAGACACGCTTTTCAAGCGTGTGTCCCGCGTCCCGCATTCTTTCCAAAAAGTCCCGCTTTTTGGGAAAGAATGCCAAAACAGCGGGACGTCTGGTCACCTTAGCCGGGAAGCACAAAAGAGAGGTACCGGAAGCAAGTCGGACAAAGCAGAATTTCCGCGAGGCAGCTGCCTGCTGGGGAGAGGGGGAAGGGGGGCTGCTCCTCCTCTCCTTCCCCCGCCCCATCCCTAGCCCCGCCCTCGGAGGCGCCGCTGCTGTTGGGATGCGGGTGGAGGGGTGAGGGACGAGGAGCCGTCGCCGGTTTGAGCTCACGAGCGGCCCCTCCGGCGGCGCAAACAGCCCTTCCTCATCCCCCTCCCCTTCCTTCCCCCCGTCGCCTCGCTGCCGCCATTGCCCTGGGGCCGGGCGGGCGACCGGGAGACCGCGGCGCTTGGATGCCTGGAGCTCGCGACAGGTAAGCTGCCGGCTGCCTCCTTTCCCCGTCTCCCGCCTCCCGTTCGTCGCTTGCCAGCCCGGCCCCAGGGCAGCTCCCGAAGGGGAGGCAGGAGGCGAGGAAAGGCCTCCTGAAGGGCTGCCGGCTCCCGAAGGGGAGGTGGGAGGCGAGGAAAGGCCTCCCGCCTCCCCCCCCACCTGGACGCCGACATTTGCTGTGTTTTGCCCTCTGCGCATGCGCGGCGTTCTGCGCATGCGCAGAGGGCAAAACTCAAATGGCGGCGCCCAGGCGGGCCTGCCCCCCCGTCCCGCTTAAAAAAAAATCTGGTCACTTTACATTAAGGACTACTCATTGAGTATGGTTTGTCAGCCAGTTTTATTAATCCATCTGGTGGTGATGCTATCTATCCCACTTTTTTCTAGATTACTAAGAAGTAGGTTATAGTCTACTTTGTTGAATGCCTTGCTGAAGTTTAAGTATATTATGTCCACAGTATTTCGCTGGTCTACTAATTTAGTCACTATGTTGAAGAATGAAATAAGATTGGTTTGGCATGATCTGGTCTTAACAAACCCATACTGACTGCTGGTTATTACTTTACTCATTTCTAGATGCTGGCAGATCTGGTTTTTTATTATCCTTTCCTGTATCTTCCCGGGTATTGATGTTAGGCTGATTGGTCTGTAGTTTCCTGGATCTGTGTTTTCCCCTTTTTTGAAGATGGGAACCACATGAAGAGCTGAAGTGGTGCAGTGGTTAAATGCTGCGACTGCAGGCTGACTGCTAGTTCAGCAGTTCAGCTGTTCAAATCTCACCGGCTCAAGGTTGACTCAGCCTTCCATCCTTCCGAGGTGGGTAAAATGAGGACCCAGATTGTTGGGGGCAAGAGGCTGAACTCTGTAAACCGCTTAGAGAGGGCTGTAAAGCACTATGAAGCCGTATATAAGTCTAAGTGCTATTGCTATCAGCTCTTTTCCAGTCCTCTGGTAGTTCCCTGGTGCTCCTAAGTTAGGGAATAGGGCCACCTTCTGCACTACAGGAAGTCCTCCCCTTGCAGTTATAGGTAGGTCCTCAAAATATAACCACAACGGAGCCCAAAATTTCCATTGCTATGCAAGATGTTAAGTGAGCTGTACCCCACCTTACCACATGTTTCGCCACAGTTAAGTGAATCACGTGGTTGATAGCTGCACTTCCCTGCTAGAACCTCCAAAAAGCTAATTCTGTTATTCAAGGTCAAGTCAATTTGACTTTCCTATCGACTTTGCTTATCAGAACCTCCCTGGGAAGGTTACAAATGATGACCCTGGGACAGTGCAACGTTCGTAAATACATGTCAGCTGTCAAGTGCCCAAATGGTCACCGCCTGACTTAAGAGGATGCTGCAATGGTCATAAATGTGAAAACTAGTCATAAGTCAACAGTGGTTCTTCTGTGTCTCTGATAGCTCCCCCCCATTACTTAGATGCAGGGGTCTCCAACCTTGGCAACTTTAAGACTTGTGGACTTCAACTCCCAGAATTCCTCAGCCAGCTTTGCTGGCTGAGGAATTCAGGGAGTTGAAGTCCACAAGTCTTAAAGTTGCCAAGGTTGGAGACCCCTGAGCATCACAGAATGTGTAGACCCAGGAAGTTTGGAGACTTTTTTGCTTGGTTGAAGGTTTGGAAGGAGGGCTTAATGTCTAAGGATTTCCTTAGGTTTACAGAGATTTAAGACACCTACTGCATTCCTTAAAAAAAGCTCAAAATCTTCCCAAATTAAGCCAATTTTACATTTGTAAAAAATTCTAATCATTCCTTCCAAGCTGTAGTAACATAAGCAAGCAGGCTTTCAACGCCCCCTCTGGTGGCTCCTCTGATCAACTTCTCCTTGTTGTAAAAAAAGATTGCAATATTGATTTTTTTTCTTTCTCGGCTGAGGGAACTTTAACTCTGAAATACTCTCAATGTCATGGTGCCCTCTACTGGGGAGGGGAAAAAACCAACAACTTTTGGGAGGAAAGAATTTTGCTATTGCCAAACTCCCTGTAAAAATACTGCAATTAATTTTTTCAAAAGCATAATAATAAAAGGGGTGGGCAGAAATAATTAAAATGGATCTCTGCACGTTCGGAATGCAGCAAATGTCAGCATCATATGCAACCTTACACTCTCTTCCACCTGGGAGTAATGCTCAACATATCAGTGGGGACTGAATATGCAGATCAACATACCTGGCACAAAGTGGAAGACTCAGAATCCACCTGCAGATTCTAACCCAGCGTGGACTCTTCCTACAGGCATTTTATGAATCTCAAAAAATTTGCACCCTTCTTATTTTATTTATTTATTTATTTATTTATAGTTAAATTTATATACCGCCCTTTTCCGGGGACTCAGGGCGGTGAACAGCCAAGTAAAAATACAATATAAACATTAAAATATATATACATTTAAAAGAAAATATTAGATGTGGCCCTGATTTAAGACAATATAATTAAAATTTGGTAAAATCTTAAAAACCCCAAAAACTTTTTCACGCCAGCCCGGCTTGATAAAAATAGTACGTCTTGAGGGCACGGCGGAAGGTAGCCAGGTCATGAATGGTTCTTAAATCTGG
The DNA here is from genome assembly GCA_023053685.1 of Diadophis punctatus similis. Classification (NCBI taxonomy): domain Eukaryota; kingdom Metazoa; phylum Chordata; class Lepidosauria; order Squamata; family Dipsadidae; genus Diadophis; species Diadophis punctatus. The sequence goes on from JALIGW010000017.1 coordinate 11,818,989, forward strand.
AGGGAGCTGGTTCCAGAGGGTGGGTGCTCTCACAGAGAAGGCCCTCCCCCTGGGTGTCACCAGCCTACACTCTTGTTTGATGCTGTCCGAGGTTTCACAGAATCGGCATTCAAGGGAAGTGAGGCTGGTGGAACTCCCTGGGCTGCAAGACAGGCCTCTGAGAGGGGCTTCGTTTGTACCTTAATAATTGGTTAAAAAGCCACTGGCAACATTCGAGGGAGATGCTCACTGCTCAGGCCTTTGCACATAATAATCAAAACACAAAATACAAACTTGATGATCACGACCTTGATGATGATCCTCACTCAGTAAAGGATCTCGGAGTACTCATCTCTAACTATCTAAGTGCCAGAGCCCACTGCAACAACATAGCTAAGAAGGCATTAAGAGTGGTTAACCTAATCTTGCGTAGTTTCTTCTCTGGTAACATTGTACTCTTAACCAGAGCATACAAAACATTTGCTAGACCGATTCTTGAATACAGCTCATCTGTCTGGAACCCACACTACATATCAGACATCAACACAATTGAGAATGTCCAGAGATACTTCACAAGAAGAGTATTACATTCCTCTGTTCACAACAGAATTCCTTATGAAATCAGACTTGAAATTTTGGGACTTCAAAATTTAGAACTACGCCGCCTTCGATCTGACCTAAGTGTAGCTCACAAAATTATCTGCCACAATGTCCTACCTGTCAACAACTACTTCAGCTTTAACCGCAATAATACACGAGCTCACAATAGATACAAACTTAATATAAACCGCTCCAGACTTGATTGCAAAAAAGTCGACTTCAACAACAGAGTGGTCAATGCCTGGAACACTTTACCTGACTCAGTAGTTTCTTCCCCAAACCCCAAAAACTTGAACCTCAGGTTATCTACCATCGACCTCACCCCATTCCTAAGAGGTCGGTAAGGGGCGTGCATAAGCGCACAATCGTGCCTACCGTTCCTATCCTAATGTACCCATATATTCATACCTCTTTTACTCTTATTCATGCTTGTACTATTACATATATATACAATCATGTTTTACTGTTTATACTTTGCTTATAATCATATATGCTTGACAAATAAACAAATACAAATACATACAAGCCACATTGCAGAAGATAGCAGCAGCTGCTTCTCAGGACAATCTTTTGGGAAATAGAGCTAGCAGGTTGCATTAAGACTGCATACTTTTTTTCAAATTTGACAACTTTAAGATGTGGACCTCAATTCCCAGCATTTTAAGAGTTGAAGTTCACACATCTTAAAGTTGCCAAGTTTGAGAAACGCTGCATTAAGACTACCAGATCTGGGCTGCAAAGAATGCAGATGAAAACCAATGGCAGCAAAAGCAAGAATTCCCGTGTTCCTTTGCTGCCATCTAGTGGCTTCCCACTTCACTACCCAGGGAAGCAATCTGTGATACTTGCCAGAGCCAGTTTCTGGGTTGTATTTCTTGCCCATTATTGGGAATGTCCGGGTTTTTCTAGCAGCACATGCTGGCTCGCAGTTGGCCACCATCTAGCTTAGTTTTTTAAAGATTGAAATTCCTGCTGGGCCTCCCCATGCCTGCAAGCCCAAAGATGGCTGCAAAACCTGTGTTAATGGCATTTGTCAAAGTCTCATGAAGTTACCCACAGATACAGTCAGATACAGTCAGCTTCATTAATATGATGTTAGCTCTACAGATTAGACTGGGCCAAGAAACAGATGCTGCCTGTGCCTAAAAGGACTTTTGTTAAGACTGACCACAGTAAGGCACACTTTGTAAGTCAAAATATGCCTCTCTCTCTCTCTCTCTCTCTCTCTCTCTCTCTCTCTCTCTCTCTCTCTCTCTCTCTCTCTCTCTCTCTCTCTCTCTCTCTCTCTCTCTCTGTGTGTGTGTGTGTGTGTGTGTGTGTGTGTGATGTTTTCATACACCTCCCCCTCATCTGGGCTTTTGCAGTGTTTATCTCCTGATTGCCTTGGTAATGAATTGTTGGAATAAAAATCCAGTCCAATTCCAAGCCGGGAGAAAGTTACTGGAAATAAAATGGAGGCTGGCTACAAGGGAAAAAGGTCTCTGTTTATTTGGATGCCAGAAACTTCAGTGACAGCAGCATGTCTCTGGGGTGGCTGACCAATTGGCTGGGTGAGTGGATGGATTTTTATAGGGTTCTGGGGTTTTGTGTTTGAGATGCTCCAGGGGGTTGTGCAATGTAGTGAGTCTTGTATCTTTTGCTATTCTAATGGTGGTAAATGCTATTATATCCTAAAGGTGCTGTCCTTAGAATTTGGGTGGGGGTATGTAGATTTTAGGAGTCTTTGTTTTTCTACTTTTTAGTCCCATCAGCTCCAGCCTTCTGTGGCTGAAGGCATTTGGTTTATGAATAGATTGGTCCAGCCTTTCTGAATGGACAAAAAAATCTGCATTCCTAAAGGCCAGCCTCTTCAAGCTTCTGCCTCAGGCTGGTTTCCTATGGCAGGAAGACTGGGTGAAGATTTTTCTCCATTTCTCCTTTGGGGGAAATATTGTAGCTTGCCTCTTTTAAATATTAAGAATAAATAATATTTTAATCTCGGGAGGAGGGGGCGTTCCTATAGGATCTTTGCATTTTTTTAATCCTCTTTGCTCTACCTATGGTAAATAAAGTAAATATAAATTTTTCACCTGAAGAATTAAGCACTAATTAATCTGTCTCTTTACTGCTGTAGGTTTTCTAGACATGCTGCCGAATTGGACCAAGTGTTGGGAAAACTGGTCAGTGGTGGAGGTACAATGGAGAAGAGATTTCTATAGGTGAAATTATTTTTTTAAATCAGGATGGAAATCAAGCACCTTGGTGTACAAATACCGATGTTGTAGCACACTAGCCCTGAGGATTTCTTGGTTATAGCAAAGCAGCTTTGGTCCACCTGGTTAATAGCAGAACTGTTTTTTACACTTCTAAGCACAGTTTATCTAGTGCAATGTTTCTCAACCTTGGCAGCTTAAACATTCCACTCTCAGAATGCTGACTAGGGGATTTTGGGAGTTGAAGTCCAAACATCTTTAAGTTGAGAAACATAGATCAAGAGTCAGAGGTCTTCAAACTTGGCAACTTTAAGACTTGTGGACTTCAACACCCAGAATTCTCCAGCCAGCATAGCTGGCTGGAGAATTCTGGAAGTTGAAGTCCACAAGTCTTAAAGTTGCCGGGTTTGGGGACCCCTGATCTAGTGAATAATGCATGAGGATCTATGCTGTTCCTCAGCCCTCAACCTGGAAGTGAGGAGAAACTTTCTGACGGTGAGAGCGATCAACCAGTGGAACAGCTTGCCAGCGGAGGTCGTGAGAGCCCAACACTTGCGACCTTCAAGGAGAGACTGGACTGTCATCTGTCTCAAATGGTGTAGGAACTCCTGCTTGAGCAAGGGGTTGGACTAGATGACCTACAAGGTCCCTTCCAACTCTAACAATAAATCTACTATATTGGATATTATATTGGATATATTGGCTCAGCTGATGCAAAAGTGACCTGAAGCTGCTCTTCAACTTTGGGATCTTTTCACGGAGATGCCCTGGGCTGTGTTCTTTGTCCATTCCTTAGTACCCTGCTCCCTTACAGGGGGTCCCCCCACCCCCAAAATATTGTCTCCACATCTGCCGACGGGGATGCTCCCAAGTGCATAGAGGTCTCCCTCTTGTGTGCAATTGCAAAACTTTTTACTATGTAAGCGGTTGGATGCAAGTAAGGCTTTTAAAATCAGTAAGTGGGTTAGAAATATTTTTCAACCAAGTGACCTAAAATAGAAACAAGTAGAAAGCATCAGTCATGCTTTTATATTTAAGCAAACACCAATGCATTTCTGTCAGGGTAATGGAGGAAAGGCTGCATCAGTGCCTACCTAGGGAGAATCCAATTACAGCCCCAAAGCCCTCCATTACATCAAGGTGGGATTGGTTTCCATTGCGTTGCTTCTTGCTCGCTGGGTCTGGGAGTGTGGTAATGCTCCGTGTTGAGATGGTTTCTGCCCACAATTTATGTCCTGCACTCTCTCTCTCTCTCTCTCTCTCTCTCTCTCTCTCTCTCTCTCTCTCTCTCTCTCTCTCTCTCTCTCTCTCTCTCTCTCTCTCTCTTTTGAGGGAAGCATTCGTCTGAATGCTACCATGTGAGAATAAATCTCATAGAGTTGATTTGGATCTTTTCTTTGGGATTTAGACAGATAAAAATAAAGCCGAGATTAAAAGCCTAATCGAAAATATTTATTTCGTTACAAAAACAATAAATCCTGGATAATTACATTTTTGCTAATAAAACGTGACCATTCAGGTCAAAGTCAAAAGTGATTAATGGTGGATCAGGAATGTGGACATGCGCACAAGATCATATCACGTGTTCTGCTTGTATTGGAATATACCATAATATTAGAATAGGGGTGCATCACCCTGCATAGACATACAACTGACAATATTCACTACGTGACACTCTCTCTCTCTCTCTCTCTCTCCTCTCTCTCTCTCTCTCTCTCTCTCTCTCTCTCTCTCTCTCTCTCTCTCTCTCTCTCTCTCTCTCTCTCTCTCTCTCTCTCTCTCTCTTCCCTTGAAAAGAGGAATAGAAAGAATCAAATCAGATTCTCTGGAGCCACTAAATCAAGGCCCTTTAGCAAAATTAGAACCGACCCACTTCTATCTGTAGTTGGTAATCCACCTTCCCTCTCTTAAGGCTGGGTTCATTCCATGTAACTGTTGTGATTCTTTTCCTGTGGATACTTTCAGATCACTCACTACGGAGGAGAAACAGGGATGTCCATCGGGCATAGGATTTTTTTTTACCATTTTTATTTATTTAATTGTAGCTATACAATAAGGCATTAGAGTTGTGCAATGCTTTGGCTCTGATGCAGTGGTGAAATCCAATTTTTTTACTACTGGTTCTGTGGGTTTGGCTTGGTGGGCATGGTGTGGCTTGGTGGGCGTGGCTTGGTGGGCGTGGCAAAAACCCCATTCCCTCCTCACTCCTGGGGGAAGGATACTGCAAAATCTCCATTCCCACCCCACTCTGGGGCCAGCCGGAGGTGGTATTTGCCGCTTCTCCAAACTACTCAAAATTTCCGCTACCGGTTCTCCAGAACCTGTCAGAACCTGCTGGATTTCACCCCTGATCTGATGGCCAACAGGTGCTTTGGAACCTCTCTTTAATTCCACCATGAGCTTCCTGGAACAGATGTTTGATTTAAGCCAGGGGTGCACCCCCTTTGGCCCTTTTATGACATGTGGACTTCAACTGGGAATTGAAACCCACAGGTTGTAAAGGTGAATAGTTACCTACTCCTGCCTTAAGCTGTAGCTCGCAGGTGCTATGCGTGCACTATGTGGCATCTTTGTGCTTTTGAATCCAAATAAAGATCTATTTCTATCTTCAAGATCCGTTATCTCTCAGGCCTTTTCAGAAGGATGCTAAGAGTGAATGAATTGGAAGGATTACTGTTCTGACGGCAGATCTGTGAACCTTTAATGCAAAATTCCTTCCCTCTCCCTTTTACACAATCATGTTTTGCCTAAATAATGAAAGTTGGACCTTCAATATGTTCTGCAACAAAGTTTTCATATTTATTTATAAACCATTTATTTGTCGTAAGCTACATTAAGCATCAAGCCTGTCAGGATGCACACAGTGTGACTATGTGAGACAACCTAGGACAGTGATGGCGAACCTATGGCACGGGTGCCACAGGTGGCACGCGGAGCCATATCTGCCGGCACATGAGCCGTTGCTCTAGCTCAGCTCCAGTGCGCATGTGCGTGCCTGCTAGCTGATTTTTGGCTTGTGCGGAGGCTCTGGGAGAGCGATTTTGGCCTCCGGAGGGCCTCCGGGACGGCGGGGGGGGAGCATTTTTGCCCTCCCCAAGCTCCAAGAAAGCCTCTGGAGACTGGGGAGGGCAAAAAACAGGCCTACCGGGGCCACTGGAAGTCGGGAAACGGGGGAGTGTGCAGGGGGCTGGGGCAAGTGGGGGGCTTTGAATTATGGGTGTGGGCACGCACGCGTGTGCAATAGCTCACACGCACACTATTTCGGCACCCGAGGAAAAAAAGGTTCACCATTACTGACCTAGGAGCAAATACAGTAAACAGAATTTTGTATTTGAATAGTGGTTTTATGTACAAAGAATATATACATACACATACTTTAGTCAGACCTCAAACAAACAGCAATCAGCAATTACAGCACGGAAGCAAACACACAGAGAGAGATATGCCCCAACAGGGCCTCTTCTTATTACAGGCTCTTAAAGTGATATCAGCCCAAAAACCTTGCTAACTCATTCCCAGCATTACATCATCATAGCAGCTGGTCAGCTCTTAAATCATTACCCTGACAAAGCCATAATATAGCATGCTTGGATTTGGGGCATAATGCAATGTGTGAATGCCCTGTGGTTTATTGGTTAGCATTACAAATGAATTGGGTGACAATGGCTCATTTTACAACAAACTGCAGCTAAAACAAACTGTTACAAAACACAGTCTGTAACTCAGCTGGCAATGTGATGCACTGTGTTTATTTCTGTTCATGTCTGTTATCTGACATGGACTTTACAGTCGATTTAATCCTGAGCCTCAAAACTTAAATTATGTCCGTGCATAAAAGTGGCCTACTGCAATATAAACTAACCACTCATTAAACCAGCCTTTATACCTGGACAGAGTTTCTTCCTTAACTTAAGTTTTGAGGCTCAGGTTTAAATTTACTGTAAAGTTCATTTGGTTTATAGAAGAGGCTAGCAAATTCCAACTAATTAGCCACCAAGAGGACCCCAGGAAGTATCCAGCCCCCCCCATCATTGGCGTAGGGTTTTTTTCCTAATCAAACACCAAAATATGCTAAAATGTCCCTCCTTGTAGAAAATGTCACTCCTTGTAGAAAAAAGCCTTGATTTTCTCTTTTCTCCTTGTAGAAAAGAGCCGAGGTGGCGCAGTGGTTAAATGCAGCACTGCAGGCTGCTAGTTCAGCAGTTCATCTGTTCAAATCTCACCGACTCAAGGTTGACTCAGCCTTCCATCCTTCCGAGGTGGGTAAAATGAGGACCCAGATTGTTGGGGGCAATATGCTGAACTCTGTAAACTGCTTAGAGAGGGCTGTAAAGCACTATGAAGCGGTATATAAGTCTAAGTGCTATTGCTATTGCTATTGCTATTAATTAATTCTAGAGCAGCGTATCTTGGGGAAAAGGGAGGGGAGGAACAATAGTAGGTAAGTAGGCATGGCAAAATTGTGTTGGAGTTCCCCACTGAGGGTTAAAAGTCCAACTAGTTGCACTTTTAAATGTTCAGCATTAAAATTCCATTACAAAAACACGGCCTGACGGACTTCAGGCTGTGCAGGTAGTCCTTGAGTTACAACCATTCATTTTGCAACCATTCCAAGTTACAACGGCACTGAAACAAGTGACTTGCAACCAGTCCTTGCATCTTAACATCCCCGCGGTCACATGATCCAAATCTGGGTGCTTGGCGACTGGCAGGTATTTATGACAGCTGCAGCATCCTGGGTCATGAGATCTCCATTTGAGATCTTCCCCTCCAGCTTCCAAAAAACGAAGTCAACAGGAGAAGCCAGATTCCTTTAATAATCATGTGATCCACTTAAAAACCAGTGTGATCCACTTAACAACCAGTGTGATTCACTTAACATCCATGGCAAAGAAGGCCATAAAACCAGTCATGACTCATTTAACAACTGCCTCATTAAGCAACAGATGTTCTGGTCCCTGTTGTGGTCATAAGTCAAGGACTACCTATATTGAGATGTACACACACACACACACACACACACACACACACACACACACACACACACACACACACACACACACCAGGGGCGGGTTGCTCACTTACCTTGCTGCCGGAGCCATGAGCGCGCATCTCCACGCTTCAGGGGCGCAAGCGGAAGCAAAATCGCCCTGAAATCTTGTGTGTGCGTGCGTCCCCTCGCAAGATTTTGGCGCAATTTTGCTTCCACGCATGCGCATAAGCAAAATCGCCCAAAAATCATGGGAAATAACGCAAAAAAAAAATGGCGACGCGCTGGGTAGACCGGCAGAGAGGGCTTCGGACCGGTTGCGAAATCCGCCGCTCCCTATTGGAGCTGCATAGCAGGCAGCTCCAGCAGGAACCTACCTCTCTCTCTCTCTCTCTCTCTCTCACACACACACACACAGAGAGAGAGAGAGAGAGAGAGAGAGAGAGAGAGAGAGAGAGAGAGAGAGAGAGAGAGAGAGAGAGAGAGAAAGAGAGAGAGAGAGAGAGAGAGAGAGATTGGTAATATTGCCCTTTAGCTCCGATACCGTCATGTGAGTTGTTAGGGGTTTCAAAAGCCCCCCTTCTAGGGAACGGTGTTCAGCACAGAGAGGGGAAGGGCCCACCCAGGACAGTAGTGCAACGTGCAGCCATGAGCATCAGCAAGTGGGAAGCAACTTTTTATAAAAAGAAATGGTAAAAGAGCCGCTCTGTAGCCCGTTTAGAAAGCTGGGATATGTGCCAAAAGTGCAGCCATTTTTCTGCCTCTTTGTTCTGTAAAAAAAAAAAATGCCTGTTCTTGTTTTTCAAGTGCTTTTAGCCAACAATCATAGAACTGACATCCATTTGGAAAAGAAAGTTCTTGTAAGATCCTTTTCTGAAACTTTCCTGGTGGGAAATATTTGCTGCCCCATTAAACACAAAAGAGGGGTCTCGTCTCTGTGACCCTCCCTCCCCCTCCCTCCCCCTCCCTCCCTTCCCAATTACAGCAGTTCAATAAGAAGTGAGCACTAAAGACAAGTTGTTGCCTCTGTAGTTGTCGGAGGGGGAATTGAAAATAGGAGCTAGAAAGAAGTTGCTATTGAGATTTTAGTTGCCAAAGGAAAAACTTTATCTGTTGAGATTCATACAGGTAGTCCTCAAGAACTTCCTCCGAATCAGATGGCCGCCCTCCCCCCCTGCAGTCATGAGATTGTATTTTGGGCGCTCGTTATGGCTGTTTGTGGTGTCCCAAGGTCACATGACCAAGATTTATGACTGTTTTGCCAGAAACCAGCATTTATTCCCAGTTCCTGGGGGGGGGAATGCCCATTGAAGACAATGGATTTGCTTCACAACTGCTGCATTTGCTCAATGACAGCAGTGATTCACTTAACAACTGTCACAAAAAAGGATGTAAAATCAGGACCTATTTAAGGACAAATGCAACTTATGCAGGCCTTAAAGGTCAAAACCGACCCTTTGAACTGGACCCAGAAGCAAATTGGCAACCAATGCAGCTCACAGAGCAGAGGCTGAAACATGTGTCATTTGGGGGTGGGGAGACATAACTTCTTGTACCGCCACACTCTGCACCAGCTGAAGCTTCCAAATACTCTTCAAGGGTAGCCCCATGAAGAGCATATTTGTTGTGGCCTGCCAGCTGCCAGCGGAGCTGGCTGCAGACTCGGACAATGAGGAGCTTGGGGAAGAACTTGTGCCAGTTCTGGAGCCTGGGGAAGGCTTGGATGGATGCTCAGTGTTGGACGCAGAGATAGAGCCAGAGCCGTCCAGCATATTTCCCAGCCACTGGAGAGGCAGCTGCCTTTGGAGTCAGAGATGAGTGAGGAGAAGGAACAGCTGGGGCCTATGCCAGATGCATGTATGCGCAGAGCTGTTAGGAGAGGAGAACAACGGAGGACAAAGAGTCGACTCGGGAAGCAAAACAATGCTACAACCGTTCGCTTTTCTGGAAAGTTTACTCTTTTCGTGCGACAAAGACTGCCTTGCCAGAACTGAGGTTTGTCTATTTCTCTGCCTTAATTTGCAGCCTCCCAGCTGGGAACTCACAGCCTTGCATTTATCATAGCGAGCTGATAAGGACTTTTGTTTCAGTGAACTTCTTGCAGGACTCTTGCCTGGACTTTCTGTTGGTGAATGCCGTTAATTCCCAAGGTGTAAATAAAGAGGGGGTTTTCTTTGTGGGGAATCTGTTTCTTGCTTCTGCAAAGACCGGGTCAGAACAGTATTATAGCAGTCCATCTAGGACAGTGATGGCGAACCTATGGCACGCGTGCCACAGGTGGCACGCGGAGCCATATATGCTGGCACGCGAGCCGTTGCCCTAGCTTAGTTCCAGCACGCATGTGTGCACCGGCCAGCTGATTTTTGGCTCATGCGAAGGCTCTGGGAGGGTGTTTTCGGCTTCTGGAGGGCCTCCAGGGCGCGGGGGAGGGCATTATCGCTCTCCCCAGGCTCTAGGGAAGCCTCTGGAGCCTGGGGAGGGTGAAAAACGGGCCTACTGGGCCCACCGGATCTCAGGAAATGGGCCATTTACGGCCTCCAGAGAGCCTCCGGGGGGACGGGGGAAGCCGTTTTCGTCCTCCCCAGACATTGAATTATGGGTGTGGGCACTCGCGCGTGTGCGATAGCGTACGCGCACACGCTTTCGGCACCTGAAGAAAAAAAGGTTCGCCATCACTGATCTAGGAGGTAAACAGGGCATGGGTGACCAGAAGCAGAGCTTCCCAGTCCAGGAACAGTTGCAACTGGCATACATCGTCATGAAGCTGCGCAAAGGCCCTCCTAGCTACAACTGCCATTTTTGTTGCACGCACAGCCTGATCCGAGACTCGTACCTATTTTTATGCAATAGTCCACTGTATGCATTTGTGCGAGGAATTATACAATACGGAATGTTCTACGGAAAATAATGTGTTCCACAGAGACTGAATGGCCTTCAACTCCCAACAAGCTGGCTGAGGAATTATCATTGCAACATGCAGATATAAATTAAATGTACACATATAAATTAAAATGAAACAATACAGTATGACAATAATCGACCGTAGCAAAGCCAAATGTTTTTGCTAGTGCATTTGGTTCCAAAACCACAAGGTGTTAAAAGCTGCTTGAAAAGGCACCAAACGTTTCTATTGGAGGCGAGTAATCCTGCTCTGCCACTTTTCTAAATCTTTTGTTTTGAGAACCTGCAGAAGGATTAATGTGGATTTGTGTAATCATGTAAGCAACTGGACTTTTAGCTATTTTTAATACATGCTGTCGTATTTGCATCATTTCTTGGTATCCCTAGAAAGCCAAAACACAGACTTTATTTGCATATTAACATTTGCAGGACCTGTCAAAATACTCTTCTTTAGAGATCCACTCACAAGGATGTTTACAAGTAGTTCTTGACTTGTGACTGTTTGTTCAGTGACCATTCTAAACTAAACTTAGACCGTCCCTAAGCCTGTACGGCCCCGTAGTCCATCATCTTAACCACTGCAGGTTTTCCCTCTGTTCCTTAAGCTTTCACACCAATATTTCTCCTTATCCAAAGGTATTTGGAAAGTAAAATAAAATAAGTGGGAAATCTCTTCCTCTTCTAGTAGGGTAGTTGAGCTGTATTCGTTAAGTTCAGATTACTGTATTTTTGCTTAGGTTGAGTCTTGCTTCGAATCTGTTTTTTATATTTGTGTTGCTGGGTAGTTGAGCTGCAGTTTCCTTTTGTGTGAAGACTGATGCGAAGAATGTGTTCAGTAGCTCTGCTTTGTCTGAAAGGGGACATTTCCCACTTGTTTTATTTCAGGAACTCCTACTTGAGCAGGGGGTTGGACTAGATGACCTACAAGGTCCCTTACAACTCTAATAATAAATCTAAATCTTTCATGGAGAAATAAAATGGGTCTCCATCTCTAGATATCTATGGAGATTCTCAGTCATCCAGGTCATGGTTGTTTCCATTTGCTGCATCTCTATCAGGGATGAAATCCAGCAGGTTCCGACAGGTTCTGGAAAACCGGTAGCGGAAATTTTGAGTAGTTTGGAGAACCGGCAAATACCACCTCTGCCTGGCCCCAGAGTGGGGTGGGAATGGAGATTTTACAATAGCCTTCCCCCAAGAGTGGGGAGGGAATGGGGATTTTGCAGCATTTATTTTATTTATTTATTTATTTAAATAGATTTGTATGCCGCCCAACTCCCAGGGGACTCTGGGCGGCTCACAACATGTCAAATCCATTTACTATAAAATCATAACCATTAAAAACTACAAAAGTTAAAAAAAACATCTAGCATTCATAACCTGGGGGGAGACCCATATATATTCTGGTTGGTCTCACTTTCACCCCGCCTGCCGGAAGAGCCAAGTTTTTATTGCTTTACAGAAGGCCAGCAGGGTGGGGATAGTCCTGATCTCTGGAGGGAGCTGGTTCCAAAGGGAGGGGGCTCCCACAGAGAAGGCTCTCCCCCTCGGCCCCACCAACCGGCATTGCTTGGTCGATGGGACCTGGAGGAGACCAACTCTGTGGGACCTAACCGGTCGTAGGGAGGTATGCGGCAGGATGCGGTCCCGAAGGTAACCTGGTCCTGAGCCATTTAGGGCTTTAAAGGTCAAAACCAACACCTTAAATTGGATCCGGAGACTAATGGGCAGCCAATGCAGCTGGCGGAGAATCGGTATTATGTGGGTGTATCTAGGTACACCCACCACAGCTCGCACAGCTGCATTTTGCACCAATTGCAGTCTCCGGACACTCTTCAAGGGTAGCCCCATGTAGAGTGCGTTGCAGTATCCTTCCCCTGCCACGCCCACCAAGCCACGCCCACAGAACCGGTAGGGAAAATTTTTGAATTTCACCCCTGCGCTAGATGCTTCTATAACGATTCCTCCATAGAGAATCGGAGGCAGTTTCATCCTCCTTTGAAGGAGGGGCTGGGAAACGTGTTCTCAACCTGGCCCTGGGCTGCGGATTCAGCTCTCCCAGGCTTTGAGAAGAGCTGTGGGCTTCACCAAAGAAGAAAGGCCTCGTTTTTTCAAAGGTGGCTTGAGCTTGGATCTTGTTCAAGATTGTCACTTGTGAATTTACAACAGGGGTCACAAAAGAACTGTTCGCTTGGTTCCATTTTTCAAGCACTTTTGGATATATGTCTCTTGCAAGACTGGTGGCTGTGTAGTTTCTAGCATCAACACCAGTGGTGGGTTCCTACCGGTGCGGTCCACTCTATAGCACCGGTAGCGGCCTGCTGGTGACGTCACAGTACCGGTGCGGTCGGTTGCCGGTGCCTGGGCGCCACCATTTAAAAATTTTTTTTATTTTTTTTTTAAAAATTCTTCTGCGCATGCCCAGAAGCCAAGCTTCTGGCACTGCGCATGCACTGCCTTCCTACCCCACAGTGAGTCCAAGCAGGGGAGGATGGCTGAGGCAGTGCGTGAGACGCTGAAAGAACGGGCGGCAGGAGCTATCTCCATTCCCCTCCCTTCAGCAGTCCGAGAAGCCACGAACACGCGGTGATGATCCCAGGCATTTTCGCACGTTCGAGGCTTCTTGAGCTGCTGAGGGGAGGGGGAATGGGTGGCAGGACCTATCTCAGTTCCCCTCCCTTCAGCAGTCTGAAAAGCCACGCCCACCCGGTCACATGGCCAGCAAGCTACACCCACAAAATAAGCCACGCCCACAGAGTGGTAGTAAAAAAATTAGGAACCTGCCCCTGATCAACACTACTTTGTTCTTTTAACAGTAGGCCATATCTGAGAATGTCTCGCAGTGTTAGAAGTTCAGACGGCCACAAGTCTCTGCCAGTCCCAATTAGGCTGCTCATATCAGTGAATGTTCCCAGTCTTGTTTTTTTTAAATGCCATTACAGATCAGTTATCACACTCACAGGAAACGAGGCCAGTAGTATTAGCACTCTCAGACTAAATAATGTTTAACAAAAAGAGAAAGACAGCTGCACCTGCGAAATGAAACAAACAAAATGTTAAAAAGTTGTTACATTTATGTAGGTACTTACGAAGCATATCTAAATTATATTAAAGTAACCAAAATATCTTTAGAATCCCCAAGGCATGTCACAATTTTTGAGCACCCCTAATGTTTGGAAATTGTAAGTTGAAAAATTTGACACGCCCTATACCAGTCATGGCGAACCTATGGCACACGTGCCACAGGTGGCATGCCGAGCCATATCTGAGGGCACGCGAGGCGTTGTCCTATGTCAGCTCCAGCGCGCATGCGTTTCCGAACTTCCGTTTGGCCCATTTGGCCCCTTTGGCCCTTTTTTGCTCTCCCCAGGCTTCAGGAGGCTTTCCTGAATCCTGGGGAGAGTGAAAAACAGCCCAACGGGCCTACCGAAAGTCCGGAGGCTTCAGTGAGGCCTGTGCGCATGCGTGGGAGGGGCGAGCACAGGAGGTGGTTGTGCGTATGTGCGGGGGGCAGCAGGGGGTTGTGCGCATGCACGGGGAGAGGGCATTATTTATTTATTTATTTATTTATTTATTTATTTATTTATTTATTTATTTATTTATTTAGAGACTGCCTCACAGTGCAAGCACTCTCTAAGCGGTTTACACCATTAAGCAATGTATATAGTTATATTGCCCCCAACAATCTGGGTCCTCATTTTACCTACCTCGGAAGGATGGAAGGCTGAGTCAACCTTGAGCTGGTGAGATTTGAACTGCTGACCTGCAGTTCACAGTCATCTAAAGTGGCCTGCAGTACTGCCTCTAACCACTGCGCCACCTCGGCTCATTGCATTATGGGTGCAGCCATGCGCATGCACGCGATAGTGTGTGCGCGCACCCTTTTGGCACCCGAGCCAAAAAAGGTTCACCATCACTGCCCTATACATAACACACCCTCCCTCTTTCTCCCTCTTTCCCTCTCTCTTTTTCTCATGAAAGCCTGACATGAAGATGTGATTGGCCAAAGCTGTGAGGGACAGCAGAGGTCAGGATCTTGTCCCACAACCATGGTGTTAGTCAACCTAGGCTTTTACATAATATCTAGCATGATAGAACAGGTGAAGGTTATCAACCTTAGCTGTACCTGTGCATCAGATGATGATGGCAATGATGGTGATGCCCTCCTTCCAGGGGTGGGTCCTACTTACCTTTCTTACCGGTTTGGGGTCGTGTCGGAAGTGCGCATTTTGCGCACGCGTGCCCCTGTTGCTCCCGGGTCAAACTGGTCTGTGCATGCGCAGGAGGCTTTGCGCATGCACAGACCGTTATTTTCACGTAAATTTGGCTCCGGTGGATGGATTTCAAGCCAGAGGACCGGTTTGGGAGCATGTCCAGCCGGCCATCGCTGCCAGTTTGGCGAGTGAGGGGAAATTTCCGCTACCGGTTCTATACAACTGGTCCAAACCGGCAGGAACCCACCTCTGCCTCCTTCCTGCCTTTTTTCCCATCATCAGACTCCTGGGTGGTAGGCTGGGCTAAGGAAGAAGGAGTGGCTCAAAGTCACCCAGTGAGGAATGACCAGAAGTTGCCTCTGCCCAGTTCTTGTCCAGCCCTTCTCCATATCACACTGGCTTTCTTGGTTTAATGTGGGCTTGCAATCGCTTACTTTTCTTGAAACCTTCTGTGAAAATAGTGACTTTCTTCTGTCAGGTAGGGGTTAGGTTCAGCAGCTTTCTGTGATGGTCACATGAGATCCTTCTCTTAGTTACAAAAGTCTTCCCCATTAATTCTGCTGACTGCCAACTGCCGGCAGTTCGGCAGTTTGAGTCTCACCGGCTCAAGGTTGACTCAGCCTTCCATCCTTCTGAAGTTGGTAAAATGAGGACCCAGATTGTTGGGGGCAATAGGCTGACTCTGTAAACTGCTTAAAGAGGGCTATAAAAGCACTATGAAGCGGTATATAAGTCTAAGTGCTATTGCTATTGCTATTACTGTGGAATATGCTCTGCCCAGTTTCCATTCCAGTGCCGTGAGGCAATGTTGCATTATTTAGGAGGCCTCTCAGAGCCCCAGAGCTGCTGCTGCAGACCGAGAGCATCACTGGCCTCCCAGAGGCCCCACAGTGCTGTTGTTGGTGCTCTTTCTGAACCAACTTACAATGCTCCTTCCTTCGTTCCTCAGCTGACTTAGAAGAGACCATCGTGGGCAGTGCTGTGTGCAACTTCTCCACATCTCCACAGACTCAAACTGCAGAGAGACAACCTCCTGTGAGTGGAAACCTAAACTTGCTTGCACCCCTCACTCCACCTCCCAGCCAGGCCTGGCTCCCCGTTGCTCTGCAGTGGACTCAGAAGCCGGGAGTCCTCCATCACTTACAGGAGCCGCGGAACAAGATTTTGGGGCTTGTGTGTACCAACGCTCTGTATTCCTACTAAGTGGACCAAGACAATCTGTGGAAAGTAGTAAACACATAGAATGTGCAAAATACTCCATAGATTTATCTAATGCATTTAATTATAGAGTTCTTTTTTTCTTTCTTTTCTTGGACTTGAAAAGCAACTAAACCAAACAAACCAAACAAACCTTAATACAGCATCTCTATCAACTCCCATTTTTTAATTTGCAAAGACGTAGCTGTCTATCTGGAGATATTTTTGGTGCCTGAATGGTACTTAAATTACTTTCATTTGTTACAGATTGTGTGAGTATATGTGTGTGTCCACGTAAGCGGGTATGCTGCTTTCAGATAAATTGCTTTTAAGAGGTTAATAAAAGCATTAGTGGAGCAGCCCACAATTCTCTCTGAAAGAACTAAGGAAATTAAATTTAATGTATGTATAAACACAAAAAGAGACAGATAGTAACATTTTTTATTAAATATTACAGTGGATCAAAAAGTACAAAATATCTTCTGCTTGCTATGTGTTTGGGAAACTATTGGCACATAATACAGTATCAAAAGCATTAATACATACAATTTGGAAAACATACAAAAATTGAGTGTTTATACTTGGCTCAGCTTTTATTTCTTTCTGGTAGTGTTAAATTTAATCAATGCAAAAGGTTACTCAATAACCCTTTTATTTTTTTTTTGAAAAATGAGGAACTCTGTGATATTATTGGGCCATTTTTTTTTCTATTTACAGATAATCACCTTATCGGGCATATAACACTATGTACAATCAAAAGAATGCTTAAAGCAAGGTATGAACAGCCTGTAGCTTATGCTGCCTTTAGGTCATATTTATAATATCGGGGAGGAGGAAATACATGTAAAATATCAAATATATTTACAGCAAACATCAGTTAACTGCTCAAGATAAGCTTTAGTTCTGTAGGCCTCGTGTTGGAGACACATTTTCCCCCCATTCTAAATGATAGAAATCATGAAAAGGGGCAAATTTGACCATCCCTATTGCAATGTGCTCTGACCAGATCTACTTAAGATGGAAGAAAAATAGATTGTGCATGCTCTTAAAATTACTTGGGAGAAATGTCTCAGAGCATTGAAGGTGCACGTTATAGATGCAGCTGCTTCAATGGGTCAACACAAGAAAGCAGCTGCATTTTTCAAGTTCACCTGGAAACCAGGGGCGGGTTCCTAATTTTTTTACTACCACTCTGTGGGTGTGGCTTATTTTGTAGGTGTGGCTTGTCAGCCATGTGACTGGGTGGGCGTGGCTTCTCAGACTGCTGAAGGGAGGGGAACTGAGATAGGTCCTGCCGCCCATTCTTTCAGCGTCTCACGCGCTCCCTCAGCCATCCTCCCCTGCTTGGACTCACTGTGGGGTAGGAAGGCAGCGCATGCGCAGTGCCGGAAGCTCGGCTTCTGGGCATGCACAGAAGAAAATTTAAAAAAAAAGTTTTACTTTTTTTTAAAAAAATGGCGACACCCAGACACCGGCAACCGACCGCACTGTACTGTGACGTCACCAGCGGGCCGCTACCGGTGCTATAGAGTGGACCGCACTGGTAGGAACCCACCACTGCTGGAAACGTGAAAAAAAACCCCAGGTTCTCCTTTGAAAAGGTGGGGATGTCCCGGAGCAGCCATTTCTTCCACATCCTTTTGAAGTGAAAGGATGTCCCCACACATCGAGGCAAAACTCACCCTGTCAGGTTCCAAAACGAAAAGAAAAGAGAAAGGAACACAAGCAAACACAAACCTGGTTTGCTAATGTCTGCTTTACTTCTTTCCTGGCACTCACTGACAATCTCAAAGAGAAACTTTTGTTAGGGCTGCTCACCTGTGCTCCCCATCACCTTATATTCATTAATCACCACCCACCCACCCACACACGCACGTCCCTCCCCCGTGGTCCGGGAATGAGCCAGTCTCCGTCTTCAGCTTGCAGTTCTTAAAGGAGAATTGCTTCTTGCATTAGTGTCCAAAGACCAGTGCAGCATCTCCCCACCAAATGGCAGCTCCCAGACAGCCAGTATGCAGGAGCTGACACACCCATCTTCTGGCCAACTCCAGCCTTGGAGCCAAAGGGAAGTAAGCAAGGTCAGGCATGGGAGACCCCAGTAACCACCCCCTGCCAGGGAAGGGATTGCGACCCACACCAGCCAGATCGTCCCCTGAAGGGCAGGGGGTGCCCTCACCCAGGGGCATTCATACCAAAATCTCTAGAGCTGCTCTGGTAATCCTGTTGTCCAGCTAGATGCAAAGGTGACCCTTGGGTGGGGCGGGGTTGACTCCAAGGGCAGGAATGTTTCCTCTAACAAGGGCTGCCTGACTGAGGTCTTTCATTCATGCAGTGGTTCAACAAGCCAGGAGACGTCCCGTATGGGTTTTATTTGGGAGCTTTATTAAAATGGCAAACTGCTCTGTGTTCTAATTATTACCATAAGTATCCAACTGCAAAATGCTTCGCCCAGTAGAGTGCCTTTAGCTTTTAACAGGATGTTATATGAAAAGCATTTTTTTTCTTTGTCTTTGATCTTAACCAGCTTTCAAAATCTTTAAATCCCGAGCCGAGTGCGCTGGAATTGCAACACTTCTGGGAAGCAAAATCCACTCACGAGATTTCTTCCTTTCTGCTGCCAATTAGATTTTGCTCATTCTTTTGCCTGTCTACTAATAACAATGGCTTGATTGCACAAAGAAAAACTTGTGCAATTTCATTGAGTCACAAGGCCTCTTGAACTCAAACAAAGCCCCATTTAAGACACAAAAAAGTGGTTATCTGCCACTAGAAAATTTAAGACTTAATAGAAATTGAATCTTAAAACAAAGAAGAGAAGGCAGACTTCCTGCTCCCCACAAGGGAGCCCCGTCATCCCATTGCTACTTCCCGTTTGCCCTCAAAAAAATGGCCAAGATATCGTGAGTTTTCTAAAAATAAATGCATTTTTCTTCTGAACCAAAGATGGAAATAACTCTCCACCAGGATGCCTTAAAACAGTCTGAATTGTTTCCAAAATAATGCAGGGAAAGAGAGATGGTGATGGGCGAAATCAGCCCATTGGTTACCCGGTCCAACTTTCAAAAACCAGCTCCATCCCCAGTGAGAGGGTGACCACGGCAGGCAAGCCCCTTGGCCAGCAGAAGCCCCACTTGGCCCTGGCAGAGAAGAGCAGCTGTCCCCACCCCCCAAAGCATCAAGGCAGGCGGTGGGAGTACAAGGGGAGATGGTCGTGGCCAGGGGTGGGATTCAGCCGCTTCAGACCGGTTCGGACAAACTGGATGCTAATTTTACATCTGATTCGTTGAACTGGTAGTTGCAAGGACTGGCCGGCCCTGCCCACCCCACCCTGCCCCTCCCAGGAGTCTCCATGCAGCCCGTTTTGGATGCCAGGTAAGTGCAGGGCCCACACAGAGGTTCTGGGAGGGCGAAACTGGAAGTTCCCTCCGGAGCCCAGGGGAGGCCATTTTCACCCTCCCGGAGGCTCGAGAAAAGCCTCTGGAGCCTGGGGAGAGTGAAAATGCCCACCCTGCTGTGGTGCAGGAGGCTGAGTAGGCCACACCCACCATGGCCACGCCCACACAGCAACCAAGCAGAGAACCGGTTGCTAAAATTTTTGAATCCCACCCTTGGTCATGGCTGATGGTCTCCCATCGCCAGCAAAACAGGGCCGCCCGAGGGACAAAGAACAAGGACAAAGAGGCGCCTCCAAGCAGCCGCTCTCAACCAGCCTCTCTGAAAATTATCCTGATTCCAAAACCAGCCACAGCTCCTCCGATTCCCCAGCCTGGCCAGCCACTTGCCTCCCCACCTTGAGTGCGATTGGTCGGGGTTAGTGCAAACGAACAAGCCTTTTGACTGGGTTGAGGGTGGTCTTTGCATTCACTATTCAGCCAATATGAACACCCCCCCCCCACACCCTGGCAGAGTTATGTGCTATGTTCTACAAGCCTGTTTATGCATAGTCAGTTAGTATAATTATGCACAAGAACACACACACACACATATATATATGTGGTTGGATGATTTACTGCACTGGAACCGGGCCAGATTCAGACCCTGGTATTGCTAGGGGCTTCCTTCAACCTCGGCCTTTCTGCACAGAAGTCCAGGGCAGAGGCCAAGAAGCCACAGCTTTCTGGGATGAGGATGTGCCCGGCAGGGAGAAAGAGCATCGGCAGCCCCTCGGAGGGGTCAGGTTTGCCCTCTCCTGCCTGGAAGCTCAGAGCTGCTGTTGTGTGACTGGGCTCAGCTGCTCTCCAGAAGAAGCCATGCCGGCCTGGAACTTCTGGTCTGGCTCGAGGCAAGGGAGATTTGAGTCTCTTCCGGCCACACTACAGTTCCAAAGAGGGCGAGCTAAGGCGAGTTCTGCCCCAGCCCTTGGGATCCCAATCTCAAAGGGAAACACCCTCCCCCCCGCAACAGGTGGAGCAAGGCTGGATGTGGTCCCGAGGAGGCGGCTCCGCTGCTGCCAGAGTCAGGAGGGCTGGCACAATCCCCCCCTCCTTGGACTCTGACCTGAACCCCCATCAAGAGCTCCAAAGATGGCAGCTCTTGATCTTTCAGCGAGCGAGCGAGCGAGAAAGAATTGGCTCCTTGCAAATTTTAATACGAAACTTTAATGTCTCCTGCTCTAGGAGTGGATGAGAGTGCAGTTATTTTTTTGGTTTTCACACTTTGCTATTCTTTTCTGTAGTTCATGATTTTAAAAACCCCATGTTTTGAAGAGAATTTTTTTTGAGATTTATGTACTTTTGAGAGAATGTATGTTAGAAATATATTGAAACAGATGTTTAAATACATTTTTGTGAGGGTGTGGTTTATTCTTTTTATTCTGTTTTATCACAGTTGAATGCTGAAATGGGATGGAGGAGACTCATGAACAGCACAGGGGAAACGGAACACAGTGAGACAGGCTGGACACAGATGGAGCCATCCATGCTCCCCATTCTCCCCCCACTCGGACGGGGCTGCCTTTCAAGGGGTCAGAGGCAAGCTGGGAGCTCTGCAGCAGGAGGAGGAGGGGCAGATACCGTAGGATGGAGGCGCACACATGTGCCACACACCCAGGGCGAAGCACAGGTGGGTCATAAAACGAGCCTCACACAACTTGTGCAGACTCTGGAAACCATTGTAATCAGGAAGAGGTAGACCAAGATGCTCCCTGGCCTGGCTCAGTGGAAGGATGGGGGTCCAAAGCAGTGCTCTGCTTCCAAGTTTTCTACATTACCCTGCCTTTATGACTGCTAGAAAGCCAAGGTTTGAAAGTACTTTGGGGGAATCTGGCCGAGATCAACCAACCAAGAACTCAAGCAATTAATGGCTAGACTAGCTCTTGGATAACCCTTCCTTGACTCTGCTCTGAAGAAGCCCAGATCAACCAGGCTCTCTTTTCAAGCGATTCCCTTGGGTGGCAGGATCCCAAACATCATTACCTTAAATCAGGGGCGGGTTCCTAATTTTTTTACTACCACTCTGTGGGCATGGCTTATTTTGTGGGTGTGGCTTGCCAGCCATGTGACCGGGTGGGCGTGACTTGCCAACCATGTGACCGGGTGGACATGGCTTCTCGGACTGCTGAAGGGAGGGGAACTGAGATAGGTCCTGCTGCCCATTCTCCCTCCCCTCAGCAGCTCGAGAAGCCTCAAATGTGCGAAAATGCCTAGGATCATCACCGCGCGTTCGTGGCTTCTCAGACTGCTGAAGGGAGAGGAATGGAGATAGCTCCTGCCGCCCGTTCTTTCAGCATCTCAAGTGCTCCCTCAGCCATCCTCCCCTGCTTGGACTCACTGTGGGGTAGGAAGGCAGCGCATGCGCAGTGCCGGAAGTTCGGCTTCTGGGCATGCGCAGAAGAAAAAAAAAATTTAATGTAAATTTTTTTTAAAAAAATGGCGGCATCCAGGCACCGGCAACGGACCGCACCAGTACTGTGATGTAACCAGCGTGCCGCTACCGGTGCTATAGAGTGGACCGCACTGGTAGGAACCCACCATTGCCTTAAATCAGTGTTTCCCAACCTTGGCAACTTGAAGATGTCTGGATTTCAACTCCCAGAATTCCCCAGCCAGCGAATGCTGGCTGGGGAATTCTGGGAGTTGAAGTCCAGACATCTTCAAGTTGCCAAGGTTGGGAAACACTGCCTTAAATGTTCTCCCCTTCTTCTAAGAGCTGTGGCTGAAGTTCTCGACAGAGCTTCGCAACCCCTGTGGAAACGCATCTGCATGCCAACATTACTGATGGTTCATGGGAGGCTTCTTTTGGGAAAGCGAGACAGTCTGGCAGCCTGTAAGAGATCGAGCGCTGCAGTTCGTAACCAACAGGCCGGCCTGGAGACTCGGCTGCGAGGGTGGAGTTGCTCCGAAGGGCCGAGGCAGGACCCAGCAACCCCAGGCTGGGGGGAAATTGGGACTTTTTGATCATAATTGGCTTCTGTCCCATGAAAGTGGGTGTAACCCCCTCCCCAAAAGCTGCCTTCGAAATATAAGCAGAGGAGGAAAGGCAGAGAGAGACAAATGCAAAGTTTAAAAAAGCCCTTAATATGCAGAGCCTCCTTTTTTGCACTAAAAACAAACAAAAGGAAAAGGAAAAAAAGTGGCAAATAAAAAGGAGCTGTTTAATTTTTTTTCTTTAAAAAAAACAGCACATGATACGCGGAAAATAAGAACTTACATAAATTATACAAATGAACTTGACACGGGTCATTCTTGTTTCTGAAGCAGATATGTACAGTCTATTTTGTGTTTACTTTTTCTGTCCTGATAGTGTTAACATGAACGTTGACACAGTTTTTCTATACATTGCATTGATTTGAGCTCTGAAATGGTACCCAAAGAAGCAACCTCCCCAGGTGGCGTTTCCTGCCTTCCGGATTTATCTGAAAGGTTTCAAGGCTGCTGCCCGGTGGGGGGTGGGGCAAACCGAGGGGGCCCTTCCTCTGAGTTGGGGCCCAGGCGCACCTGAGCCTCGGCTGCCAGGAAACCCTAACCCCCCCTGCAGCCCTCTGTGCAGCAGGAGGCACACCAGCGAGGAGGCTCGGAGGAAGCCAGCAGTCTGGCCTCAAGCCCAGCTAAGCGGGAGCCACGTCTCAGTCAGACCCAAAGCGCTCAGCAGGGAGGAGCAAAACCGCTTATTGGTTATCACAAATATTGATATACTTGTTTGCAAGACAGGATCGCGGGCTGAAGGAATGTCATTTGCGGGATGCCGTTTTTCAGGAGCATTTACAACTTTGTGCTCGGGTGTACAGAGGAGAGCTGGGAGGGGGGGAAAGCAGGCTGGGGGTTCAGAGCTGCCAAAGGATAAACGCTGTTGTGCAAAAGATCCCCGTAGGAGCTGCCCACAGGGGAGGCTGCCGCCAAGTGCCGGTAAAGCTGCTGAGAGCTGCCTGGGGAGGTGAGGAACTGTCTGTGCACCATGAAGGAGTGGAGCGCGAACGGCTGCACAAGGGGGGAGAGGGCGGCCTGGTTTTTCAAGTACTGCAGGGGGTGGGAATAGCCGGTCGCGGGCATGCGGCTGCCCAGGCCGCCGCACAGGGTCTCTGGGTACAAGCTTGTGAAGATGGGGCTGGAGAGAGGGAACTTGTGGCCCTCCAGTGCCCCGCCTGGGGGTGGGCCATGCACTGGCTTGCTGCCCTCCATGTCCTGCTCTTTGGAAGGGGCTTCCTTTGGTAAGCGCAAGGGCGAGACCGCTCGGACCTTCTTCTCCAAAAGGCCTTTGTCCAGGTCCTCCAGGCTGCGCTTCAGAGGGCGAGCTGCCCCGATGCCCGGAGCCATGGCTTTGTGGCTCAGGACTGGGTGTACCATCCCGTCCAACTTTCTCGGGGCTGGCAGCTTGCAGGCCCTCAGGAGGGGCTCCCCCTGTTTCTTTGGGGCGGAGACCGTCATTGGGGAGACCCGACAAGCCTTTGGATTGCCATCCACGCTTAGAGTCTGGCCAGTCAAGGAGTGGAACCGGGTGGCGCTTTTGCCCTCCTCTGCCCCCTTGGGTGAACCCCGCAAGAGGGGGGCTCCCAAGGTTTTTGTTGTCTGTTTGTGGCCCCCTTTGGGAAGACTCAGGTCTGTGGGCTGATCATCTGAGGAGGTTTCCCGGGAGGTCTTGTTCTCCGGCTGGTGCAAAGGGGGATGGTAGCTGAGTAGTCGCCTGTCCTGAAGCTTATGGGGAGGGAACCCGGCAGCATTTTCCCCGTACACGTCTCGGGGGAAGTACTTGGAGCACGGCTGGCTCCCCAGGTGCTCGGCACGCCTATAGAGGCTGTGGAGGGGAGGGGAGGCATAGAAGTCTGCCAAGAAGCCTGGCATGTGCGAGTGGTGCAGGGCCCTCCTCTCATTCATTCGCTCCTTCATTTCCTGGATTTCTGACTTTAGCGCGTAGGATTCTGCCAGGGCACTC
Source organism: Diadophis punctatus similis (assembly GCA_023053685.1). NCBI lineage: Eukaryota > Metazoa > Chordata > Lepidosauria > Squamata > Dipsadidae > Diadophis > Diadophis punctatus. The sequence continues at coordinate 11,843,429 of JALIGW010000017.1, forward strand.
AAATGCTGCTTGGAAAAACCACTACATTCAGAGTCTGGTTTCTTGAGCAGGGACTCATGTCTGTAGGCATCGTGAGTGGGCCTCCTGTCCTCCGCAGTCTTGGGTTTAAAACTCTGCACGTGTTGGATGACCGATGGCCTGCTGACCGCTGCATTGTCCATCGAATGCCTGGCAGACAGCAGTCCTGGCCTGCCAGACAAGAGGTCGTCCTTGCTGCTGAACTTCTTCTTGCTGATCAGTGGTGGTGGGGAGCCATACGGGTAGTTGCCGCAGGACAGGGCTGCCCCACTCACCTGGGAGAGGAGCTTCTTTTTTGCCAGAGGGGACATGATGCCTGGGTTGCCCTTGGAGTAGAGTAATGGGGTGGAACCAAACCCGGGGTCCCCATTGAAGGGACTCGGGAGGTCCTTCTCCTTGAACATGTCGAAGTTCTGCACCACCAGCACTTTGGGGTTCTGCTTCAGGGCACTGTGAATGTCCTCGCTGCCCAACTGATCCACTTTCACCGTGCAGTTGGCAATGTAGTCCGCCATCTCTGGGATTTTATCGTCTTCCATCTCGTTCTGACTTGGGAGGGGCAGCTGGAGGCTGGGGAAGTTGCTGAATGGAATTGCCTGGGCTTCCTCCTCGAGGCCGTCTGCAAAACATGACACCCCGCATATTTCCTGCTTGGGCTCCTCCTGCAGCTCCTCCAGCGGCGGGCTTCTGATCATGGCTTCAGGGGAGACCAGAGACGCGTCGGCCAGAGGCTCCTCCTCTTCCAAGAAGGCCACTCGGGGGGCCGTCGGAGGGGAGAGCTGAGACCCTTCGACAGAGGGCTTCATGGCTTCAGCTGCAGTCAGGTCCGATAAGCTTTTCTGCAATGAGCATTCCTGATTCTTCTCTTTGGCCGATGAACCCTAGTAAAAGATTTGGAGAGGAAACTGTGAGAAAACACCACCAAGACAAGCATCTTATCTGCAGACAAGGCCAAGTTCTCTCTCTGCAAACAAAACCCTCGGCTCTTGCGCTGAAGCCTGCAGGATTTTCAAGTGGCCTCCACAAGAGTGTTCCACTTGGGGAAGAATTAGGACTCAGCCCCTCTCTTGTATCCCACCATAAGGAGCAGGCAAAGCTATGTTCCTGATCTGCACCTTCAGTGTTGTATGGAGACCCGGCAACCTTCATGGAAGGCCCACCCATCAATTAAGGGACGACGGTCGCGGCTGCTGCGTTCACGGAGCAGCCCAGGGAGACAGAACCCGATCCCAGCCAAATGGATTCCCTTAATCTCTGTTGTAGATTTAAGCTTTCAATGGTACCCAAGGCAGCCCTTTCTAAAAAGAAGGATCTCTCTTAGGGGGTCTGGAAGGGGGTCAGTGTGGACAGAGGGCAGAGCTGGAGGGAAGCCAGGCCAGGAGATTGGGAAAGATGCCCAGGAGGGGCACAGAAAGCTCCCCTTCCCCTCCTGGGCAGGGCTGTCTTGGGCTTTTCCTATGTTCCTGCAGACCCTTTTGCTAAGAATCTGCCCCTTCAGTTTCCTCTATCCATCCGTTTACAAAGAGAGTGAACCTGAGGCCGTTCATGCGCTTCACCTGAGAAGCAGCTGCCTGGCAATCCTGCAAAATCACCTTCCTTCTCCAGCAGTCTTTAGGCAGGAGGCCCTGACCACAGCATGATGGGCTAAGCCAGTGATGGCGAACCTTTTTTGGTTCACATGCCAAAAGGGGTGTGTGCGCACACGCGCTAACGCGTGCGCACGTGCCCACACCCATTCCCTACCCCCCACGCATGCACACAACCCCCCCACTGCCCCCTGCGCATGCACATACACCCCCACCCCCATGCAAAGGCCTCACTGAAGCCTGGGATGGTGAAAAACGGCAAAACGGGCAAAACGGAAGTTTGGAAAAACGCACTTCCGGTTTGCCCGTTGGGCTGTTTTTCGCACTCCGGGGCTTCGGGAAGCTTCCCTGAAGCCTCCGGAGGGTGAAACGGCCTTCCCCAAGGCCCGAAAATCAGCTGACCAGCAAGCGCATGTGCGCTGGTGCTGACATAGGGCAACGCCTCGCGTGCCCTCTGTTATGGCTCCGCGTGCCACCTGTGGCACGCGTGCCATAGGTTCACCATCACTGGGCTAAGCTAAGCTGCTGTCCTTCTCCCTCTCTTTCTCAGGCCTAAAGAGAAAACAGCAGGAAAGGAATCGCCTTGGTGCTGCATTCAGGAGACGGATGGAAGGCAGGAAACAAAGCTCAGTCTTCTCCTGGAATTGTGCCTCTGCAGCTGCTTTTAAGTTTCCCTGCCTGTTGAGAAGAATGTGAGGCTGGCAGCAAGAGAGTTTTAGCGTTTTAGTCAGCTTTTGTCCCCAAAGAGCGCCACCTGGTGATCAAAATGGAGCGGTACAGATGAAAAGTTTGGGACACACAAACCGGAACTGGTAGAACTGACCTCTACTGGGTCCTGGGGCTTTGGTGCCTCTTCTCGCTCCTTCTTGCTCTTCATGTTTTCATGTTTGATGCGCTTTGTGCCCGTCAATTTTATCTTACTCTCCACCTCCTGAGCGATCTCTTGCTTTCGAGGCTTCACCTGAGGCAACGGCTTATCTTCCTCCCCTTTAATGTATCTTTCGTAGGGCAGGATTAATCTAAAGAACAAACCATCAGTCAGTTATGGAGATTCTCACCCATGGGAAGAAGAAACCTGTCTTAGTAATAGAAGCGTCATGGAATAGCACCAGGACATCCTTTGGCACAGCCGGGAGGAAGCAGGCCTGCAGCTGCTTTGGGCAGGGAAGGATCTCCAGCTTGGAGGTCCAGGGTGGGGTCCTCACGAGCATTAGGAGGGTCCTCCATGTGGCATTAGGGTAGACAAGGCCAGTTCCATTCCCAATTCCCCCCCTCCCATCTCCCTCCCATGGACCCCTCTTTGTCCTGCTCAAAAGGGAATCTGGTTTCTGGTTTGGCTTTGAATAGCTGCTTGCTTTGCTTTAAATGGGCCGTTCTCCGTTGGTTACATCCTGGTTTTCTAAGTCATCAAAGAGATCTTCCTTTTAAAGAACCCTTTTGATGCCATTGTAGTCTACAGTTTTAGGTAAGCATTAAACAATTCTAAAGGGAATCCTTAGCAAAGGGCGTGGCTTTAAAAAGTCGGAAATTGCATTCACCCCAAGGCCTTTGTGTGTGTGTGTGTATCCATTCTGTTGCTCCCAATCAGCTGTAGACTCTCACTAGTCTAGAAGAAAGTCTTACTTACTGTATTTTTCGGAGTATGAGATACACCTTTTTACCCCCCAAAAGAGGGTGAAAACTTGGGTGCGTTTTATACACTGGATGTAGCCCCACCCACCCAGCCACCCCCACCCTTTGGCCTCTGTCTTTCAGCAATTTACCTGCTTGCAGGAAAGAGGGAAGAACCTGTAAAGCCAAGCAAGTCAGTAGCAGTTTCCCCATGTACAGCTGATTAGGTTTGCCACGTGGGAAAATGAAAGTGAAACTAACTGCAAAGAGGCAAATAGCTGGGAGAGACACGCAGATTTTTATTTTTTGCTGAACTGGATGGAAGGGGGTAAGTGAATAACTATAAATCTCTGTAGAATGTTCAAATTATTAGACTTGTTTTTTAAAGACTGCTTTATTATTGTTCTAGAGCCAGGGGTCTTCAACCTTGGCAACTTTAAGACTTGTGGACTTCAAATCCCAGAAATCAACAGCCAGCTTTATTAGCTTTGCTGGCTGTGGAATTCTGGGAGTTGAAGTCCACAAGTCTTAAAGTTGCCAAGGTTGGAGATCCCTGTAAATTTAGACAACTTAACAAAATAAAGAAGCTTTTTAAAATAAATGCTTGCTCTGAAGAGGCCCAATGCTATTGTATCTTCTTTTAAATAATAGAGAATAATGTATACTTCCAGAAATTTTAATTAATTTTAACAGCTCTGTACAAGTATAGTCTGAAATGTAACAGTGTCCTGTTTAGTATTAGAATTTAGTTACCTTGGAGTAGATCTATTTAAATAATTGGAAAGAGTTAGTGTGACTACATATAAGAAAACTTTCTGGCCTAATGTACATTTCTCCAATTCTTTGCTATTTCTATGGGTCAGGCACACATGCACAGAAACACACAGCAAACAGTGTATATCATCTGTGCTGTTTGCTGTTTGCTGTTTGGCAAATTGCTTGGAGGCAGGGGCCTTTTCCCCTTGTTTTCCTCCCCCAAAACTAAGGTGCATCTTATACTTCGGTGTGTCTTATACTCCGAAAAATACAGTATGTTATTAAAGTGTTATATCTGGGGAAGAGATTTTGGATCTCTTTTGAGCTGGTTCAAAAAATCAAAATGAGATTCTGAGTTGGATCAAATCAGCCCTTAGCCAACAAGCTACTTATTTTCCTGAACTTTGACCCTTTAAGTCAATCGAATTAAGCTTTTATTTATAATGCCATTTTGGCTCACTAAATAAAGTTGGTCTATGCACCCAGGACCCTTCCCCAACCTGGACACCACCTGTAAAAGTTGGGGCACTGAATTTTCCACCAGCAGGGAAGATATTTGCGGCAGGAGAGAGACTTGAGGGGAAGCACAAGAGGAGAGAGACCGGGTAGAAACCCAAAGTTTTTATTTTTTAAAAATCCCTACCTCCTGAATGGTGCCATTCTTTTTCTGGAAAATACATTTAAAAAAACCCTGAGTGCTATTTCCACCCCCCCCCCCACTCCCCAGCGTGGCTCTCGATCCAAGAAAAGAAGAGCTCCTTCGTGCTAACGAAAGGGTTACTTACACTGGCTATCTGAGTTTCAGCATCTGTGATTAAAGTTTTTATAATGCATTCAGCATGATTAATGAATTACTCATGGTGGGAATAAAATGGGAAACTTTTATACGGCAAACATGTTTTTTAAGGCCTCTCTGAAAAAAAAATGTACTTGGCTTTAAAAACAACATTAATCTGTTCAAATATCAGACGGCTTTAATTATAGTTTAACCTATGAATTCAAAGTAAAAAAAAATGCTTTTGTTCAAATGCAAATTTTGCTTTCTGGGTTGTTCCAGAATCTACTCCAGACCGCGTGGTTTAGATTTAGCGTGGTTTAGATTTAGATGTCCCAAGGCAGAGAGAGCTGGGACTCGCTTCTTCACAATGATAGCATTTCACATTTTAATAAAGTGCAGCATAATTGATGTTAAATATAAACCTACTTCATGCTCTATTAGAAACCAGAGTCATTAGCGGAGCATGCTCTGCCAGGGCTAAAAGAGGGAGGAGGAGGCTTTTGAGCCCAGCCTCTGCCCCCTCCCTCCAAAGGAGGCCCAGCCCAAGGGAAATGTCCTCTTCAGAACCCATTACAAACTGAGTTTAAACAGGTTACAGCTGTGGAAGTGGGAAACATTCCCTCAATGCAGGCTTAGCAAAATAGCAGGGACATTGCCAAATCCTCCCCCCCCTAACATTACAGTTACTGTTTATGTAGTGAAACAAGGAGTAAAACAAGGCTGATGGGTGGGTGGGGGACACGGACCGCCCCTCCTGCTCCAGCTCTTCCTGAAGAAGCAAAGGAGAGCGGCTCCGTGGCTTTTGCAGAGCAATATTTATCTCTTCTCTGCCATATGTTAAATATTTAAAGAATCAGATTTAGTCAAAACACATTTTTTGCAGCAAAAGATGTGTTAGCGCTGCAGAAAAGATTGTTTGACTCGGGTTGCTATGGGAACGTGCAGCCTCCTTGAAATCTGCATATTCGGCTGATAAATCAGCAGCCCAGCAGGGGGTCCCAACCACTGCAGCCCCCTCGGGGTTCAGGATCCCCCTTCACAGACTGGCCCAGAAACCTTTCCCCCCTGGCACTTTCCAATTTGGCCCCCAACAACCGCAGAAAGCCTGCAGCCTCCTTTGTGGTCCGGTCATCGCCAAGGGTGGGCTGCAGCATTCCACCGCCCCCCCCTGAGAAAGGCCAAGGACCCTTTGCCTGGCAGGTCCCAGGTAGTTGGGAATTGGAGCGATGGGGGAAAGGGCGGGCGCAGCAGGAGGACTGCCCTGCAGCACCCAGACCGAAAAGGAAGCCTATGTGAATATACCCGACTGATACAACTGAAAACCCCTCCATGACAACTGTAACTGATGAGATTTCCAGGGCTAGAATTTCCACTGTTTGTCTCTCCCACCCCCTTTAATCTCTCCTCTCTCTCTCTCTGTTGAAGCCCAACACAGTTACCACAGGATGTGCGATCATATCATGTCATTATTAGATGCTGTTACAATACAAGCATAATCCAGTGGATGGGAGACTCAAACCTCCAGCTGCTCTCTTAGTAAAACACAACACCAACATGTGCGCGTACACACACACACACACACACACACACACACACACACACACACAGCGCGCCTCTGGAAGTCAATATTGCCCAGACAGGAAGAATGCAGCTCTCTGCTTCACAAATGCAACAGGCCTGAAATTAGTAGCTTGATTAATTTCTGTGTAATTATTGTCACTCAGCTGAAGACTGACATCAATCTCTGTGCAAAATAAAAGGGCCCACTTCACAACCATAGCAGAAATAAGCCAGGAAGGGTTGGCATTACCCCCCCCAAGACAGCCCCCCCCCCGCCAATTGGATGTGGACCCAGGGAAGGCCGAAGGTGGACAGAGGCTGGAGGCGGTTTTCCCTCAAGGCTCCTGGGCTGCTTTCCTTGGCGGCCTCTCCCTTTCACAAGGCTTTTTCTCCAAACTGTTTTCAGGAAAACCCATTTTCTGCTGTTTTCTGCTGCCCTGCATGGCACAACCTCTCACTCCGCACAGATCCTCACTCCCGTTTTGGCAAGTACGAATAATGCAGAGGGCTTCTGGCCACAGAAGAACGGATCAGAGCAAGATTTTCATTTTTACGGTTTTTTTGGGGGGGAAGGGGGGAATATTTGGGTTGATTTGAAATAAAGTATTTTTGGTTTCCCGTTTTAAATTTGGTAGGAAACTTAAGTTTCCCTGGTTCAGCATTTTGGCACTAAAATCTGCTGGTTTTCTGTCTGTACAAAAGAGGATCCCTTCTGTGGGATCCAAGTACAGCTCGGCCCCAGCGTAGATTTACCAGCATGGAGAACGGTTAGAAAGACCCCAATATTTACTCCCAGGTTCCATCTGGGTGGGTGCTTTTACCCATAACAGCATTATAAAGTACACTTCCTATGTTTAAGTTAATAAAATGCATTATTTAAGGGATAATTGCCGTAACTAGAAAATGTAAACAGCCGCACATTAAAAAACAATTTTTCCATAGGTAGCAGATTTTGGAACAGCACGGGGCAATTTTTCCTCCTGCAATAATAAAAGAATAACATTTTCCAGTCCACAGCAGAAACAGTAGGGAGGCCTTTGCTATCAACTGAGCTGCTGATTAAATTCAATGACTATGAAAAGCAAGATTATCCTTTGCAAAAAATAATAATAATAATCATGGCAACGTCAAAAAAAATCCATACAAGCTGATTGAACAAACTGGAACTGCATTAATCCTCACTTAATGCAGCGATAGATGACATTTAATTGCAACTATTTCCCCCTCCCTTTAAGGAATAAGCAAAAAAAATATCTGTGTAACTGAATGTTGGTTTAAATAATGCAGCTTCCCGTCCTGAGTTTTTAGCTTTCAGAATCCCCTGATATAATGAAAAATTCAGCATACGCCTCTGCAGCGGAAGTCAGAGGTCATCAAATCTATTACAGTAATGTAAGTCATCTGGCGTTCTGCCAGGCTTTTGGAAAAGAAAGGAAAGAAAGAAAGGAGACGGGAGGGGAGGGGAGGAAAAGGAGGAGGGCACCTTTTCTCTCTTACCTTCTCTCTTACAAGGAGTTGAATAAGACTAAGGTTGCCAGACGTCCCACTTTTGGCGGGACAGTCCTGCTTTTTAATAATTTGTCCCGTGTCCCGCGGCGTTTCAAAAAAGTCCCGCTTTTTAAATTTGAATTTGCCCTGCACACCCCTCTGCCTCCTGCCTCGCCTGCCTCCTCCTGCCAGGCGGGGAGGGAGGACAGTGAGAGGGGCAGCGGCGGTCTTGCCTGTTCGTCGCCGCAGAGCCGAAGAAGCTGGTGGCGTTCACGGCGTGGGGCTTCCCCCGCCCGCTTTCCCCGGCCGCCGGGATGCCGCGATTTGCGTTCTTTTGCCCTCTGTGCAAGCAGAACACTTTGCGCATGTGCAGAGGGCAAAAGAACGCAAATGGTGGCGTCCCGGCGGCCGGGGAAAGCGGGTGGGGGAAGCCCCGCGCCGCGAACGCCAACAGCTTCTTCGGCTCTGCGGCGACCAACAGGTAAGCCTGCGCCGGTAGGAACCCACGCCTGGCTGCGATGAAGGCAGGTGTTTGGGGGGTGCACAAAGCTGCAGGATAAGAGAGACGGACCCCTCCCATCTTGCTCCCCTAGAACCCCCCCGTCAATGGTGTCCCGTTTTACAAATATTTAAATCTGGTCACCTTAAATAAGACAGACCAACAGACGAAACCAGAGAAATTGCAGGAATACTTATGGTGTGTGTGTGTGTGCATGCGTGTGTGTTGCTTCTTCACTGCCAACAGATCATTTTATGTTTACAAATTCTCTGGGGCTTTTCCTCATCTCCACCAAAAGCAGAAAGTTCCCATTAAAAACATGGATTTCACGGCATGTCAAACGTGTCTTCATTGCAAGGATTTCATAAACAATGCAGAGATAAAAACACACCGACCCACTCATGTCCTTCTCTGGCCAACGTGGTTTCTCCTCGCGTGGGAAAAGTGAACGTGTCAATGTGGATGGCTCCTGTCCCAATTAATGCTTGTGACACACGACTGATCTGGAGTCAAACTCTTTCCCAGGAAATCATAGCATGCAGCTCTTTATGGAAACCATTGTCATCACACACACACACACCCAGCATTGGCCAGCCAGGATCCTTGGGATTCGGGCGGCATATGAAATTAAGTAACAGCAGCAGCTGCAGCCCGAAAGGAGGCCACCCAGAAACCATTTTTAGGGCTCTTTGGCAAGGGACCAATGCTGGAGAGCCTGGCTTTGCAGCAGTTCCCATCAAAGGCATTTTAATAGCAGAATGAAAAGTTTGACCACAAGGGCCTTTGAGTCAGTGGTCAAGTTTCATCTTCATCCTGGCTTCCAAGGGTTGGGGAAGACAACTATTTGAATGGGTTACGGCCCTTCTAAGCCAATCAGGACTGGAGAAGCAGCGGATTTGCTTCCGAGGCACCAATCAGGGCAGGAGCTGCATCAACTCCAGATCTGGAAGAGTCCGTCAGCAGTAGTCACTCGGTGGGCCAAAGTCTGACATCTAAACCTCAGCCAATCTGTTAAGACCTCTGCTGCGATAACTGGTCCCTGTAGCCTCTTGCATCAAGGAAAAATATATAAACACTAGAATTCAGTATAACAAATTGGAAACATGATAAGGCAGAATTTCAACTGCCTCTGGAGGTAATTATTTCTAAGAGACAGCAGTAGCCATAGGGACATAAATAATAAATCATTAATTCTCCCCATGGAAACGATCCAAACCCTTAGAAATAGGATTAAAAAAGCAAAGAAATGTAGGTGTTCATTACTAGCCATCTGCTTCCTCTAAAGCAGGGTGTCAAACTCGATTTCATTGAGGGCCGCGTCAGGGTTGTGTTTGACCTCGGGGGGTGGGTGGGCTGGGGGTGGCCAGAGTGGGCGTGGCCAACTCAACGTCATTCCTTTCAGCGCCTGTGGTGGCCCAAGCACTCTGCCAGCGAAAACAGGCTCCCGAGCTCCGTTTTCGGCTGCCATGGCCTCCTGCAACCCTCTGCCAGTGAAAATGGAGCTCAGAGAGGGTTGCAGGAGGCAGTGGCAGCTGAAAACGGAGCTCAGGAGCCCATTTTCGCTGGCAGAAGCACCGCGGGCTGGTCCTTTGCTGTTTCCAGGGTGGTCCCGCCGGCCAGATCTAAGTACCCCGTGGGCCGGATTCGGCCCCCCAGGCCTTGAGTTTGACAACCCTACTCTAAAGCATTCCAAAAGGGCATGTCTTGCAGATATGGAACAGCAACAGATCGCTCCTTCAGAACTTGTTTTGATCTTATAAAACAGAATCAATTGGGAGATACCAGTGTTTGATCATTTTCAGTCGGCTGTACATCTTCCCTAATCTAGTGCTTTTAGAGATATTGATTTCAGCAGCAGGTAGCGACTGGTCGGCCTGGTCTGAGCTGGAAGCTAAGCAGGATCAGGTCTGTTCAGGACTTGGATGGGACATCATCATCTCTTCTCAGAGATATTGTTTTAAACAGATTGGAAGATTCTTGGGATACGAGAGTCTGCTTTAAATAATGGCATGTGGCTCAATGGGGACGTGGTGGCTCAGTGGCTAAGACGCGGAGTTTGTCGATCAGAAAGGTTGGAAGTTCGGCGGTTCGAATCCCTAGTGCCGTGTAACGGAGTGAGCTCCCGTTACTTGCCCCAGCTTCTACCAACCTAGCAGTTCGAAAGCATGTAATAATGCAAGTAGAAAAATAGGGAAGGTAACAGCGTTCCATGCGCCTTCGACGTTTAGTCATGACCACGGAGACGTCTTCAGACAGCGCTGACTCTTTGGCTTTGAAACGGAGATGAGCATCGCCCCTTAGAGTCGGGAATGACTAGCACCTATGTGCGAGGGAAACCTTTACCTTTATCAGTAGATATTTAATTTTAATTTTCTTTTTGTACTTATTGGTGAGGGAAGGAGAGAAACATACTTTCAGACTGTCCAGTAGTTCTTTTGTTAAAGCATCCATTCCTCACATAACTGAAAAGATGTTTGTTCAGTGGCAGGCTTGACGGTACAGTTATTTAATCTTAATGATATAGCCCTGGGGACAGAAATGCAAGCTAGAAAGCTTTTGTTATTTATCAAAGTAGGACAAAACACCAAGGCAAAAAATTGATCCTCCAGTTCAGCGGCAGGTTGCTCCATTACAGGTGCCGGTGCGCTGCGCGTGCATCTCCATGCTTTGGGCACGCATGTGCCCGCGATGCGTGCGCGCCCCCTCACGCAATTTTGCTTCTGCGCATGCGTGGAACCAAAATCGCGCCAAAATCTCACGAGAGGACGTCCGTGCGCACGTGAGATTTCAGCGTGATTTTGCTTCTGCGCATGCGCAGAAGTAAAATCTCGCCAAAATCTCTCTCTTGCGCGTGTCCTCTCATGAGATTTCTGCGCAATTTTGCTTCCACGCATGCGCAGAAGCAAAATCGCCCAAAAATTCACGAAAAGAATGGCGACGCGCACGGTGGACCGGCAGAGAGGGCTCCGGAGCGGTCGCGCGCAAATTGCGCAATCGGCCGCTCCCTACCGGAGCTGCGTACCGGGCAGCTCCGGCAGGAACCCACCTCTGCTCCAGTTCTTGCTTGCTTGCTTGCTGGGGAACTTCAGGCCATTCCAGAAATGGCTGATTTTCCTGGAGACAGGCACCTTCTCTCAGCTGGTGTCAAAGACCAACCCAGTAGAACTGGAGGCCTGGGCTGATCAATACATCTGCTTTTAGTTAATATGCTTTTATTGGCCTACATTTAGTTACCTAAGGGCACCACTGCAAGAAGGCTGGAAATGCCTTCACTCAGTAGAGCAGGGGTCCCCAAACTTGGCTGGAGAATTCTGGGAGTTGAAGTCCACAAGTCTTAAAGTTGCCAAGTTTGAAGATCTCTGTGCTAGGGGATGTCTTAAAGTTGTCAAGTTTCAAGACCTCTGCAGTAGAGTATCATAGGGCTTCCCTGTTAAAAGATGCAAGGATATTCGACGATAACACTATACCGTGACAGTGTTTAAACTCTGCCCGTGGTTGGTGCTGTGATATCAGAAAACCACGTTCAACTTCCTAGTTCTTAAAACATTTCTTTAGGGGAAAAAAGAGGACCAAACCATATAAACTGTTCCATGAAGTGGCAAAGTTGCATTCAAATGCTGAATTCCTTAGCAGGAAGCCATGTCCAATCTGGGCGATTTGCTTCAAGCAACCAAGTGCCCTTTCCTCTGAGCCATGCGGGAGGCTGGTGGCCTTCACCCGGGTCTTTTTCTCGGCAAGAATGTGGAAAGGGTTGCCACCGCTTTCTTCCAGGGAGTTTTTCAACTTCCTATTCCGGAGTTATCTCTAAGACCTTAAATAAACCAACTTTTTGATCTGGGCATTGCATATTCAGTTCCTTCACCAAGGAACAATATGTCTTAGTAGTTCTTTCAGGACTCAGTTTCCCTTTCAGCCCAGTTTGGTTGTGTGAATAAAAATGGGTGTCAGAACTGCCATCTCACTCCTGTGCTTCGCATTTGCTAGCTGCTAGTCTGCCATGAATTTTGGGGGCAGGGAGCTGGATGTGAGGAGGGGGGGAGGCTAACAACTCATTGTACCTTCTAGAGACATAACTTCAAGGTCAGACAGGTGGGAAAGGCATGCGCCTCCAAACTGCCTACAACTGAAGAGACCATTCCCAAAACATTTTATCTGAATATGATTGGACAATGAGGGATCAGCAATTTGAAGGGACAAACAGGGAAAAGTTCACTGGGAAACTTTGTTACCCGAATTCAGTTCTGGCTTTGCTATACTGTAATCCACTTGACCTTTAGTAAACATTTTACACCGAATGGAGTCGAGGATCATTCTTACTTAAGGGACAAAGTTGGAGCAGGACTGACACTGGTTGCTGTTTTCCCGCAATCTAGGACAGAGTTCCGGCTTCACTTGTTGCAAATTCTTAGTGGCTCCTGGTCGACTTCCCCAGGAGTTCACTTGATGCCCAAACCTTTCACTTCTTAACATATTAACAAGAGTTGGAAGGGACCTTGCAGGTCATCTAGTCCAACCCCCTGCCCAACCCTCTGCCTCTACCTAGGATAGAACTCACAACCTCCTGATTCCAAGGTTGAGAAGAATGCTTGACTCTGGAAGAGGGAAGATGGGAAGGAGGCCTCCAGCCTGTGCTCTAAGCTCTCCCCAGCTATTGTGCAGGGCAAGAAGCCTCTTGTTGGAAGGAAGCTCTTTAGGCCACGAAACCAGTGGAAGCAGTTAAGAAAGGATCAGCTCTTCGGCTGTGCAGGGAGCCCCAAGTTCTCCCTCCTGTCTGCAGATCCCGATTCAAATGTTTAGGATGCCTTAAATATGAACACTGCTAACCAGCCCTGGGGCTTATTCCAGGAAGAAGGCAAAGGAAATAATCTTCCTTGAGTGAGTAACATTCCCAGGTGGCCCAGATCCACAGAATGCTAGCAGAGAGGGGCTACCAGGTGGGATGGCAGCATTATGCCATAGGATTATGTGGCCGGACATAAATAGTGCATAGTGCAAAGAAAGGCCTTATCTAGTTAAGAATAGAAATATTCAGATAAGAGAAGGAATTTACAAGGCACTAAGATATACGCAAACAAACTGAGGTTGGGCTTGCATCCTGCAGTCCTAATTCATAATACGATTGAGATATTTTCCGTTAGTATGTTCTGTGACCCAGCCCAACAGGGCTTATTCAACAGATCGTGAAATTGTGGTTTAACATGAGGGGTACATCCAGTGGTGGGCTGCAACCAGTTTAACAACCGGTTCGGTGATCGCTCGCTTCGTACAAGCGCCTAACGCACTTGCACGCAGCGTTCAAAATACAGCAATTTGAAGCTCAGCTGCTTACCTTCTAAGGCAGCCCCGGTAAGTAGAACAGCGGAGGCGCGGAAATCAGCTGTGCCGCGTGAATCAGCTGAGCCAGAAAGAAGGAAATATAGGACAGGATAGGGCAGGGGCAGGTGGACGCGGTCAGCTGATCGTCGGAACTACCGGTTCGCCCGAACCGGTCCGAACCGGCAGCAGCCCACTACTGGGTACATCCCTCCAGGCAAAGTTCATGCACAGACCAAAGCTTAAATGGGACAAACCTATGCAAAGAACTTGGCCCTTCCTCATGGTCCTTCCAGGAATACAGAGAGGCACCTCTGTATTCTGGTGGAGAAGAGAAACGAAACACCAAACTTTCTCTTGTCTTGGGTTTTAGGGTTATATCGTGAATGTGACTTGAAATTTCCCTCAGAAATCCCACAGGCATCAAGCAATTGAGGTATGAGGTCTGCAAATCAACACACTTGATTTTAAACATCAATTTCAGTATTTCAGATTTGACAGGCGGCATTTGACAGTTTTCATAAGTTGGCATGCAATGGCACTGAGGATTTGACAAGATTGATAACTGGCGTGCAATAGTATTTAATATTTTTGTTTCGCTGTGATGAACTGCTGTTTGACAGGATTTGAGAGCTGGCGTGTGACAGCATCTAGCATCTGCTGCTATTATTATTATGGCTGGTCACACAGTCATCCAGATGTCCAGACTGGACTTGGCATTTCTGTCCAACTCTCAAGTTCTCCCTGGACCTGGGAGAGGCAAGAGGGGGATGTTTGATGGTCTTAAAGGTGTCATCACAGGATGTACGGTAAGTTTTTCTGGGTAAAGCTTGCCTTCTGCAATTAACTGATCGTGATTTTGTCAATGCTATTGATATTCTTATTGATTTCATTTATTAAGTTTGCCAAGAGATGCCAATAAATGCTAAGGACTTAAACCAAATACAGTGTGAGATTTCATGGATAAATGTGCCTATTAGAAACGAGAAAGGCAGAATGAGCCACGTCAAATAGCTAAAAAGTTCGGCTCCACTTGTTTCTTTCCTTCAAAACTTCTGGATTTCATTCCTACCTTTCATCCTAGAGCAGAGGTCTTCAAACTTGGCAACTTTAAGACTTGTGGACTTCAATTCCTAGAATTCTCCAGCCAGCTTTGCTGGCTGAGGAATTCTGGAAGTTGAAGTCCACAAGTCTTAAGGTTGCCAAGTTTGGGGACCCCTGTCCTAGAGGGTGGAGGGGGAAAAGGATGGATGGACAGATGGCGAATCACATGCAGTCCTGCCAGGCCCCCTTCAGAGCAAAGAGGTGGATCTACTCAAGAACAAATCCTTTGGGGTTCCTCGTGCGCGCGCGCGCGCGCGCGCGCGCACACACACACACACACACACACACACACACACACACACACACACACACACACACACACACATCATAGCAAGGACAAACCAAATCAGACATGTCTAATGGATGAGTTTGGTAGCTATAGAAATTGATTGATTGACTGACTTGAATGAATGAATGAATAAATAAATAAATAATATGGAATTTGCACCATACATTTTTATGTATGTTTTCTCCACAAAAATTAATCCTTGGATCTAATAATGTAGTGAATCATTCCAGGTTTGCAGTTTCCTTCTTTTAGCAGGATTACACAACAATATTGAAAGTCCATGTAAAACTACAGAATTCCTCCCTAAGGTGGCAAAACTTTTTTCTTTGACAGAGTAAATTTTGCCACGTGCTTAGGGAAAGGCCAGTGATAGTCTTAGCTTCAGTATTTACTTCAAAGTCAACTCCACTGTTGTAGTCACAGAGCCGAGATGGTGCAGTGGTTAAATGCAGCACTGCAGGCTACTGCTAGTTCAGCAGTTCAGCAGTTCAAATCTCACCGGCTCAAGGTTGACTCAGCCTTCCATCCTTCCGAGGTGGGTAAAATGAGGACCCAGATTGTTGGGGGCAATATGCTGAACTCTGTAAACCGCTTAGAGAGGGCTGTAAAGCACTATGAAGCGGTATAGAAGTCTAAGTGCTATTGCTATTGCTATTGCTATAGTCAGAGGAATCCCAAAGTTTAGGCTTTGGGCAAAAGCTTCATTGTTGCTATGAACATTTTCACCAGAACTTTCTTCTTTTTGTTGGATCATGGATTTAGTTGAAGTTCAAAGAACAAGAGATTGAGCTCTTTTGGATACGGTAATCTTAAACATATGAGACTGAAATGTCTGATCAATGGAGTTCAGAGGCCTAACTACTAATATGTCTCTGCAGGTATGAACATACCTGCTGAGGTAGCTTGGTGCATCTGGGGCTGCTGGGGTCTGTCCGGTTGTGCCAGCTCGCCTTCACCTAAGGCAGTGTTTCCCAACCTTGGCAACTTGAAGATGTCTGGACTTCAACTCCCAGAATTCCCCAGCCAGCATTCGCTGGCTGGGGAATTCTGGGAGTTGAAGTCCAGACATCTTCAAGTTGCCAAGGTTGGGAAACACTGACCTAAGGCGAGCAGGGGCAATTATGCCAGCACTTGAAAAATGAAACTACCCATTTTGAAGATCTGCTGAGGGTGCTTATTAGAACCAACAGGCTCCTGTTTTGGACCTGGCTTTTCGTCCCTATCCAGACATTTTAACCATCTGCTCCCCACTCTATGAAGGGGAAAAAAACCTCTCAAGATTTACAGTTCGTTTAGAAATATTGAGCTCCCAGATAAGTGACAATGTTTTCTTTATAATCGGATAGCTGGTTATGCTATCTTTAACTCTCTGGGGGGGAAAACTCCCTGTTTATTCAGGGAAATGAAAGTCAGTGGTCATGTATTTTGCATAGAAGTCAAAGAAAAGGCCCTGGAAGGAACCACATCTGATTTAATATCACTTTTCAGATATACTAGGCTGCAAAGAATAACCCAGGCATTAACCAGCCATCTTTAGTCCTTGCTAAACCAGGGATAAACCAAGATGGGTGGAAGCTGTGCAGGGTGCATCAGGATGTGCTGGGGAGAGGGTACCCACCAGAGCAGCTTCACCCCGCAAAGCAGGCGGCCTTCTGGTTGGCCTTAGGCGACCCCAACGGAGAATTAAAGCCGCACAATCAACATAGTGCCTTATGCAATAGCAATAGCACTTAGACTTATATACCACTTCATAGTGCTTTACAGCCCTCTCTAAGCAGTTTACAGAGTTCAGCATATTGCCCCCAACAATCTGGGTCCTCATTTTACTGACCTCGGAAGGATGGAAGGCTGAGTCAACCTTGAGCCGGTGAGATTTGAACAGCTGAACTGCTGAACTGCAGTGCTGCTTTTAACCACTGCGCCACCTCAGCTCAAAGCTCATGTGCGCTTTGTGGATGTGGAATCGGGACCATAGCAACGGCTCCACTCTGGGGGAACGCATTTTCTACTTAATAATACCAGGTCATCACCTAAGCTCCGCATTGGCAACAGGAAGGGCATCCGGCCAGTAAACACACAGCTCCATTCAGTTGTCCAGACACCACCCCTCAAGGGATTATGGGGTCATTAAAAGAAGAAGATGATGAAGATGATCACCTGTAATCTAAGCATCTACGTAGAATACTAATGCACTACAGGCAACAGCTGGTACCGATGCTGAAACGACAGAGACGGAGAGGGTGGAAGCCAAATTGGGCCGGCAAAGACCTTTTGGGGAAGGGTCTGCACTGACTGAAGACAATCAATAGCAGCTGAAGCTGCGGCGATCATTCCGCACTTGTGGATAGTAAAGCATTCCACAGAAATGTCCACGGAGCGACCTGCACTTACACTCCTTAAGAAGGCCCGCAAAAGGTCCTAATGCATGTCCAGAAAAACACTTAGGAAACTCACAGCCGCTGCACTGCCTGGTTTTAAAAATGAAAATGTTTACTGTCAGGCAGCCACAACAATGGAAAGAGGAATACGCCAACAAAGTGTTCCAAAAATCATCTTCTTCTGCCTCTCTGTGGGCAGAGCAGAGGCTGCCTCCACAATATACTCTCTCTCTCTCTCTCTCTCTCTCTCTCTCTCTCTCTTTCTCTCTCTTTCTGTCTCTCTTTCCCCCCTCTCTTTCCCTCTTTCTCTCTGTCTCTTTCTCTCTCTCTCCCTCTTTCTCTCTCTCTCTTTCCCTCTTTCTCTTTCTCTCTTTCCCTCTCTCTCTCTTCCCCCCTCTCTCTGTCTCTCTTCCCCCCTCTCTCTCTTTCCCTCTTTCCCTCTCTGTCTCTGTCTCTGTCTCTCCCTCTTTCTCCCTCTTTCTCTTTCTCTCTCTTTCTCTCTCTCTTTCCCTCTATCTCTCTCTCTCTCCCTCTCTTTCTCTCTCTGTCTCTCTCTTTCCCTCTCTTTCTCTCTCTGTCTCTCTCTTTCTGTCTCTCTCTTTTTCTCTCTTTCTTTCCCTCTCTTTCTCTTTCTCTCTCTGTCTCTGTTTCTGTCTCTCTTCATAATTTGAGGGTTAAAGATGGCAGAAGGGGAGGGAGGCTTGGAGAGAACAGGCAGCGAGGGTGGGCAGGCTGGATAGGCCACGATTCCTCCTCCTTTCTCGTAATTTTGGACAGGAAGCCAATGTTCTTCAGCCTTGGGACTGAACCCACCTGCAGGTCGGGGACTGCTCCCTCGCAATTCAGAGAATTAAGAAGATGCCAAATCACGCCTGGCTTCTCACAAAGGTGTGGTAGCATCTGGGAAGGGTTTCCCCGCAAGAGGACGGGGGTGCTTTGTCCCCTCCTTCCCCAACAGCTTTCCTGACTCCCCTCCCTCGGCTACACATGGCCTGTGATGGTGTGAATATTGCCAGTTGTGAGTCTATGCAGGGTGGTGTACCCCTATTCTAATATTATGGTACATTCCAATACAAGCAGGACACGTGATATGATGATCTTGTACTCATGTCCACATTCCTGATCCACCATTAATCACTTTTGACTTTGACTCTGACCGGAATGGTCACGTTTTATTAGCAAAGATGTAATTAATCAGGATTTATTGTTTTTGTAACAAAATAAATATTTTCTATTAGACTTTTAATCTCGGCTTTATCTCTATCTGTCTGAATTCCAAAGAAAAGATCCAAACCGACTCTATGAGATTTATTCTCATTCTCACATGGTAGCATTCGGACGGATGCTTCCCTTGACATGGCCGTCCTGGGGGTCTTTGTCCAGCTCCTCACTGGAGCCAGCCCTGCTTAACTCTGTGTGTGTGTGTGTGTGTGTGTGTGTGTGTGTGTGTGTGTGTGTGTGTGTGTGGCCAAATAATTATTGACAAATCAGTTCAGATGTTCATAACCTTGTATGGGATGGAGGCATCTGCTCCTTTACTCATTGTGTGAAGTCAGTCAGAGGAAAAACTCATGAAAGGATGGACTCTAATTTCCCCTGGAGGTGACAGTCCAAGGCTGGCCCCAGATCGGAAGGGCCGAAAATCCCCCAAACCCAAAGGGGACCAAGAAACATCCCAGCCTCCCTTTCTTAGCGCTGGGCAGCTCCCTCTCCCAGCTCCATATTTCCAAAGCAGACCAGGCTTCTACCAGAACGTGACCATCATCCTTGATGAGGACTAGCACCTCTCTTGTGCCTGTGTGGCCAATGGATCAAGACTTGGGGAGAGGCCCTCCCGCCTGGCCGGTGTCCCATGTGGAGAGCTCAGCACAAGCTGCCTCCAGCCCCACCGGTTAGTGATCTGGAGCATGAGATCACATTCCGCTTTCAGAGCTTGAAAGGGACCATGTTTTATTAATGGCCGTATTTTTAAAAAATTCTTTTAAGAAAGCAGCAGCACCGCCGTATCATGTTGTCTGATGTATGTTGGATACCAGCTTTGGAAAGTATGATTAACTCAGGGTATAAAATCAATGCTTATAAAACTGCAAGTCTTTCGCATTTCGAAAAATAAATGGCTGATAGCTATAGAAGGAAAAAAGAATATGGAATATGGAATGGTCCCATCAATCTCAATGCATGCGCGCGCGCGCACACACACACAAACACACACACATACACACTCCAGTGTAACAAGCAAGCTAATTGTTGCTTCATTTACATATATCCGCATAATTTTTTTAAAAAGGCAAGCCAGAGCCAATCAAATCTTTAAAATATCTCCCACTGGTGCCCTGTTGATTATCTTGCTTAATTGTTAGAGCTTCGGGCTAATAAAAGCTTTGGAGAAATGAAAGAAATCAGAAGCCAGCCCTTTTTGTTCTCTGACTGAAGAAACAAACACGGGTGGAAATCAAAGCCCTTACAGCGACTTGAGAAAGAGCCTTCCAGGCTCCTCCAGCCAATTCTGTGCAGAAGTCTTGGAAGGCTCCCCGATTGAATTGTTCTTCTTTATTAGACAGGCATTTCATGGCTGCTCTCTTACCTTTCATAATGTCTGCGTGTGCAAGTGGCTGCACTGGTGCTCCCGGGGTTTCCACCTAATTCGTCATAAATATGTTTCCATTGTCGACGGGCTGTGATCTGCAAAAGTGGCAATGGAAAATTTGGAAAATTTAATCTTGCATCTTCACATATTTTGTGTGTGTGTGTGTGTGTGTGTGTGTGTGTGTGTGTGTGTGTGTGTATGTGTGTGTGCGTGCATGCAGCAACAAATACACATGTGAGACATATAGAACAGCAGGAAGCACAAGCCATAAAGCCAGTGCAGAATAAGCTAACATGGATCCCTACAGCATCTTGCACATTTATTTCACCTACCTTCTATTTTTTCTGGAATTGCATTTTGTTTCTGTCTCTTTAAGTAAGCAATCTGACTATTTTCTGTATGTAATTTCTTGGGTTAAAAAAAAAGCATTCGGTCACTGAGAGCCTTAACCATTAAAATGCTTTCAGAGAAATCTCTTGGTAAATTATAAACATGAACCCCAAACTCAGCATAAATAATGATTACAGAATTATTTTATTGAGTTAGTGGCAAGGAACTACAGCTGGAAGCCTCAATCCATCACATTCTCTAGTAAATCCATCCAGAAATACAATTTGTGTAACTTGATACAAGCTGTTTATTTTCACTCATCTGAGTTAGTAAAATATATAGATCAAACGGTAATGAAATCTAAACAGTCTCTAAGATTAATATCTGAAGTATGTCTTAGAATTGGCGAAATAAAAGAAAACAAACATCTGATAACATGTTGAATTGCAAGCTATGACTTTTATGTGCCCGATCTTTGTACAGGAAATAGGATTAACAGAGAAACAGATGGAAGACGTGGAAAAAGAACTGAATGGGTCTTCATTATTTTATACAGTCCAGACTACTTCAATAGGAGGCATGGGTGACAAAAGAGGGAGAGTGGAAAATGGAGAAAAAATGATTTGGGGGGGTGGGGTGAATTCTGTTACGGATCAACTGCCTACATGGTTTCACCCAGGTCCAGCGTTTGAGCGGGAAAATACTCAAACGCCATTGGTTGATGCATCTGACAGCTCCCTATAAAAGGGCTACCTGTCAGACTGCAAGTTGCTGGTTGTACAGAGAAGTTGCCAAGTACAGAAGTTCCTTTTGAAGTCTGTCTCCTGTCATTATTCCCAGTACTCAACAAATTCAGTTCTATTTTGCAGTGGGTCTTGCAGCTCTGGGGAGCAAAGATTGTGTGCATGGTTAAAGGGGGCTGGCTGGGCTGCTGATCAGATCAGAACCAAAGGAAATCCATACCCAAAGTTGTCAAAGTGGCAGAGTAGGTAGATGGGTGGGCGAGGTGTTATAATTTTAATCTAAAAAGGAGATGAATGGAGGAGAATTACCGTATTTTTTGGAGTATAAGACGCACCTTTTTCCTCCCTAAAAGTGGCTGAAAATTTGGGTGCGTCTTATACTTCGAATGTAGCTTTTTTTTTCCAGCCCTAACTAGGTGCTAACAGATCTTCCCAGCTCTTACCTTGCAGGCTTTTTCATTGTTACTCTCTCCAAAGAATGTTTTTCCAGACCTAAGTCTTTGCAGGTTTTTTTTCATTGCTCTACTTGCTCCGAATAAGTTTTTTTCTAGCCCTAACCAGGTGCTAACTATCTTCCCAGCTCTTACCGGCTTGCAGGCTCTTTCATTGTTACTCTCTCAGAAGAAGGGTTTTCTAGCCCTAAGTCTTTGCAGGGTTTTTTTCATTGCTCTACTTGCTCTGAATAAGTTTTTTTCTAGCCCTAACCAGGTGCTAACTATCTTCCCAGCTCTTACTGGCTTGCATGCTCTTTCATTGTTACTCTCTCCGAAGAAGGTTTTTTTAAGTCCTAACCAGGGGATAAAATAATGTGCTGAAGCTGCTCCAAATAAGTTTTTTTCTAGCCCTAACCAGGTGCTAATGATCTTCCCAGCTCTTACTGGCTTGCAGGTTCTTTCATTGTTATTCTCTCAGAAGAAAGTTTTTTTAAGTCCTAACCAGGGGATAAAATAATGTGCTGAAGCTGACCAGACTAAGGATGCTAGCCAGATGAATACCTGGTAGGCAGATTGTTTTCCCCTATTTTCCTCTCCAAAAACTAAGGTGCGTCTTATACTCCGGTGCGTCTTATACTCCGGTGCGTCTTATACTCCGAAAAATATGGTAATTAGTACTGTATAGAACCCATACATTTTCTGTTCTGCATAAAGATAAAATGCCTTCTTTGCAAAAAGCGAGCATCAGAAGCAAAACATGTGTTACTTGGTAATATTATAATTTCAGACAAACAACGTTGTCTTTGTTTTCTTCTCTTTAGTCATAATCACTACCTCTTTCAGATGGAGATTAAATCAAAATTCAACCCTAACCTGAAATATTTGAGGTTTGGTAGAACTGGCTTATATGTGGGCAAATGCACCTATATCTTTTCTTCCTAGCCTTGCCTGGTGGGGTCGAAGACTCACTAAACATGCCTATCGGATATTTTGACAGGACTAGGCCAAGATATGACTCTGGGCTTTGCAGCTGGTCTTCTGTGCCCACTCAACTCTGACGGCAAGGGAGGGAAGGGTTGTGCTTCCAGAGATGGTGGCCTTGCACACCAGCACAAAAGATTGTGTAGAGCAGTGTTTCTCAAATAGTGGGGCGGGCCCCCCTGGGGGGCATGAAGCAATGCCAGGGGGGGCGCGTGTGACCCCGGGGAACATGTGTGGTCCCTCTTGATGGATTCACCCAGTGTTTTCCCAGTTGTACGCTGCTCCGAGCCCGGAAGAGAAGGCGGCCAGGCGGGGTGGGGCGGCTGCGTGGGTTCTTCTTGTTCTCGGCAGGCGCCGTGGTAGCCATGAATGGCGTGGTGAACATGCTGCTGGACAAGGAGGAGTATCCTCTGCAGCTGGGCGAAAGCTTCGAATGGCACCCTAAAGCCTCCTTCCACACCATTCGCTGTGAGTGCCCGGCAGAGGTGGCGCTTATGGGCCAGGCCGGCGACCCCAAAACATCGGCTTGATTAAGCTGGCCTGGCCCCATGTCAAAAGAGGGCCCTAACCACGGTAGCCTATGCCTGCCTAACCGAAAACAAGCTCCACTGAGTTCAGTGTGACTTACTTCCAAGTAAGTGAGTACAGCAGTCTTTCCCAGCCAATAGTTTGCTTGCAGCTTATAATAAGTAAAATAATAAATATTAACACTAAAATTCCATTGGGGCCCAGATCGGAGAGTTGGGGGGGGCGCGCGCGAAATGTTTACTTCTTTCTAGGGGGGGCGTAACAGAAAATAATTGAGAAGCACTGGTGTAGAGGGTGGGTGCCTCTTTCTTCTTCTGGGGCAGGGGCTCCTTGAAAAGAGGGGACAGTGATGAACAACAGAGGTTGCAGGCTTCAGGGAAGTGGTTAGGTTCCCCATTCATTCAGTGGGTGAGGCAGCTTTGATTTCACCCCATTCATGCAGCGAGCGGTTTCCTCAAGGGATGAAACTGTGGGTGCTGCCCAGCATCCGATTCCTGCAGGAATTGCAGGAGAAGGAGGAGAGGGAGGGTTGTTCTCACTTCTGCAGGCAGCCATAAGCCATGACTTGTGGGCAATACAATCCTCAGGCAGAGCCATCGCAGACAATCATCTCACATGATGAATAACATATCTGAGAGAAGAGACCATTTCTGGGGTGCCAGGTCTTGCATGTTTACCCCCAAATCATGGATGATGTGAGAAAACTGGGATTCCAAGTCTCTGAGGTCAGTCACTTGATAGCTAAGGCTGCGTGTCGAACCCTGGAAGTTTGCATTTTTGTCTTTAGAATACCCTTCCTTAAAATGATCCTTGCTAGAAAATGTATTCCCTATTTTAGAGAAGGTTCCATCCACCTTCAAACGGAGACACCTGGAACACGAGATTCTCACTTAAATCCCTTGCAAATGAAACTCTCCTATTGTATAGTCCTTTTCATGTATAAAATTGATTTCATTGAAAATAAATATACAATTAATTCCCAACACAGAAATGTCCTATTTTAAATATGCATCTGCATCATTAGAGCCGAGTTGGCGCAGCAGTTAGAGGCAGTACTGCAGGCCACTTTAGCTGACACTGATCCACAGGTCAGCGGTTCAAATCTCACCGGCTCAAGGTTGACTCAGCCTTCCATCCTTCCGAGGTAGGTAAAATGAGGACCCAGATTGTTGGGGGCAATATAAATATACATTGCTTACTGGTGTAAACTGCTTAGAGAGTGCTTGCACTGTGAGGCGGTATATAAATCTCACAAACAAACAAACAAACAAATAAACAAACAAACAAACTTGTGGCATTTCGGAACACCTCACAAATTTGTCTTCAGCTGGTGGGCATTCAGTACATAACATAATATCTGACAATTTCCATTGTGACAATATAAACACTGTACTTGGCTTTAATTAAAGGTGCAGATACTACTTCATAGTTATTTCTATTTGCAAAACATGTTGTCACAACTTTCTTACATGCGGTTTCTGAAATGCACATAATTCAAAGCCATGGTGTCTTTCCTATTTTTCTCTCTTAAGTATTATTGCCTTCTTGTTGTTCAGTTGCTTCTAACGCTTCTTGATCCAACAAGCCTCCTTTCACCAGGACTGGAAGGTTCTGCTTGGGCCATTATCTGTGATGGCACCTGGCCAAATAGTTTTCTGTCCCCCTTGTCTTCAATTCCGCCGAGCATCAGAGCCTGTTCCAAGGAGTCCCACCTTTGCATTATGTACCTAAAGTATCTCAGTTTTAGCCTCATTCTTAGTGCTTTTAGTGAGCAGCAGCCCCGTGTGACTTCATCTGATGTTGAATGATTGATTGGTTCTTCAGGCTGTCAACAATTTTCTCCAGTACCAAAATTCAAAAGCATTCATCTTTTTTTGCTTAGCCTTTCTGATGTTCCAGCTTTCATAGCCATCTGCCACAACTGAGCAGGCGTGGACTCGACAATACATACCGTGGTTGTCCATGTGATGTCTCAGCTTAGTTTAACAGTCTGTGTAGATTTCTGCTAATCTCTCTTCCAAGTAGCAAATGTCTCTTTGTTGCATGGCTCTAGCTGCCATTCCTCTGCAAACTTTATCCTAGGAGGGTAAATAAAGCCTGTTACTATTCAACTTCTTCACTCCCTATTTGCTTTGGGTTGGCATTTCCTGTTAACGCAATATTTTGAATTTTGATTTAAAAAAAAAATGTCAAGCAACAGATGGGATTTGGCATTCCCTCCTTTGACTTTCAACACAAGATTCCCAAATCTTTCTCATTTTCAGCCCTCCTGGTTTCATCAGCAGTTTTCATCTGAATTTCAGCTTTTTCTAACTTGAACAGTTCTTGTGATTTATTCTGCATTTAAGTTAAAGCATTGGTATACAATCTTGCACATTCCTTTCCAAACCTTGAACCGTTCAGTTGCTCCATAAACATTTCCCACTCTTTTTTCCTGGCCATTATAGTTTTTAAAGGAGGAGAAGACCCAGTTTGCTGTGGGACGGACAGAGAGCCAAAGTCCTTTGTAGAAGCAACAAAGCAAAAGTCATCATCTTTTTGAAGCCCTCTTGTCTTTTCCGTAATGCCAGCACTGCGATTTCAGTCACGAATGCCTTTCCTGTATTCAGCTGCCATTTCTGGCAGTTTTATGTCCAGCCGTGGAGGAAGTCCGAACGGCAACATCTTGTGCTCTGTACTTGGGAAGCCTTCTCCAGTGGTCCCCTTTCATGGTCATAAACTGGCCAATATCAACGGGTCTTTTCCATGTCTTTGGCTTTGCTGCCTCTTCTGCACCAATCTGCCAACCTCAAGGAGGAGATGCCAATCAGTTTGGCCGCTATTTCATCAACTCCACAGTCCTGTCCTCAGCAACATTTTCTTGGAGCTGCTGAGCTTCCCCTTTTGTACCTCTAGCTCCACGGGTCAGGTTTTCTTCTTGTATGTACCTCTTAGCACTTGGGGAAGTTTTTAATCATAAATGGGATGCCTTTTCAACTGGGTATGTTCACTTCTGTAAGAATATCCCCCACCTCCCCATGAAAGACGGCTGGTACCAACCAGCCCCAGGACATCATCCGATTCCTTGCTGACAATAAAGCACTGGTCCAAAGTGCGCTTGAAGCCAATCCCAGGGAAAGCAAGTCCAACAAATGGTTTCATTTTCCAAACAAAAGCTTTTCTTCTTTTCTTTTTTCTTTTCTTTTCTTTTTCCTTCCAGCGAATAAAATATGTGCTATTACAGCATTGAAATAGATGCTTATTAAAATCAGACCAACCCTAAAACCAAGTTTGAAATGCTTTCCGGAATAGAAAAGTCTATCCAAATTTCCTCCTAAGAGTTAAGTGGCTGAAGGCTCTATAAGGAACGGAGTTCCTTAAAATTATAACAATTGAGAAGCTGCTAAACTGAAAGGAGGACAAAGAGACCAAGAGCAGGAGAGAGTTCCTCTCATTCTACTGGCTTAATTTGGGATTTCTGCCAGCATTTAATCTCTGTTGCAAAATAGATGGGTTTTTTTTTTACCACTTTCACTGGTTGAGGGGGAAAACGTTGCTTCCTGCACCCAAATGCCCACAGGCTCAATGCGACTTCAAATATTGTCACAATTTGTGTTAAACAGAGCCAGAAATCAAAGCTAAGTTCTCAGTTCAAGCCCACAATATGCCTGCTACTGTATGTTTAGAATCCTTCTGGATCTCTTTCCAGTTTCCATTCTGCCACCTTGTTTGGGAATCCATTCCTGTCTCTGTGACCCAGGACCCTTTGGGGACAGGATGATGGGAATCTTTTTGATTTGATCATTCAAAGGGACACCAATTTTTAAGCTGGCCATGGGTAACTCAGGCACGGTCCCCAGTAAGAGTCAAGCTTCTTGCCGCATGCTTTGGAACAGAGTGTTAATTACGGTATTTTCATTTCATTTTAAGTATGGCAGTAAGTAACCACATTAAACTTGCAATTTTCCTTCAAAGCATGACCCACTAAATTTAATGGAGATTGGTCCTGAATAAATAAGAACAGATTTAGCCACGCAAGTAGACTAAAACAAAAGGAACAAATGTCAATGAAAGGGCGAGCTAAAAAACCGGCTTGTATAGCGTTCCATTATTTCCTGTAATAACAAAAGCATCTCAACATCCATTAGCAACATAGTTATTAAAGTGAAACAATACACCTTTTCTTACTAGTTCCAGGATGATCTGCTGTTTTGCTTAAACACATTTCAAGTTTTATCTGTTATTTCATTGTAGCATAAGGGCAGCCAAGCTTTCTGAACAAAGGCAAAAACTAGGGTTTTCCATACATCCAGGTACGCCTGGTGAGTGTGTTTGGAATCCGGCTGCTTAAAGAAGGCTCCAATTAATCTGAGGCCGTGAAAACATTTCCAGTGATGATGAACCTTTTATGTCAACTGGAGATCTTGTTACAGATGCCATATCCCCCACCCCTCACCCCTCTCTCTGTCATATCAGGCAGTTCTTTCTTCTCCTTTTAAGATCTTAATCACAGTTTGTGACTCCAATATTCATTGGTTTGAGACACATGCTGTAAAATCCACAACCATCAATTTTCCCCACCAGCTAAAAATAAAATCTCTGTGTCAGATACTGTTAGCTGATAAAAAGGATCAGTGCACTGTGTTCCCTCCCCACTAATTTTAAACTTTAGATAACTTCCTGTTTACATGGCCTGACCCTTTTCTGCAAAAGGCTGTTACCATTCAAAACAAGAACAGACACTGCAGTGCACTACACTGTAATGGACATGGCTGATGGCTTTTTAAAGTATTTAATACATTTCCCACATTTGACAGGAGCAGATGTCAGGGACTATGCCAAGGCAAATGTTCTTTTACGCAATCTTGGCTAGTTGTACAGGAATATCCCTCTCTTAACATAGGAAAAAATTACAGACCCAAACAATTTCCTTGACAAGGAAGAGTTACGTATGTTTTCCACTCAGAGTTGGGTTTTTTTGGTTTTCTTTCTTTCTTTTAACTACAAGTTTACAGTTTTGCCAAGCCTGGAATTAATTCAGACTGTTTCCAACAGAGGACCCCATAAATTCAAAGTGTTTTCTGTTGAACTGTGGAGTTGGTTTTTTTTTTTGTGTGTGTGTGTGTGTGTGTGTGTGTGTGTGTGTGTGTGTGTATTTAATGCACACATGGCAAAAACATGAGAAAATTAAGAGTGCACAATTTTTTTTTCTCTGAAGTTACTTCAACACTTACTGTTTCATATCCTCCCAGTTTTTGAGCAGCTTGAAACATAGTCCAAAGGTTAACTGTTAGAGGGACAATAAGCATTGAGATAAGCATTGCATTAACCATCTTTCCAAGAAATGCAAATGAAACAATCATTCATTGACAATGAAGCAAGAAAAAACAATAATCACATCCACACGTTTAGACAAAAACAGAGAAACAGTCTGCGAAACACATTTACATAATTCAAAGTGTAAACTCTGCCCTTTGCAACATATGCCATTCTTTTAAAAACCACAAGGGGAACATTCTACTTAGATCCAGTTACAGGTATTAGAAAACAATTACTTCCTCCAGGATAAGAAATAATCAGTACTTCTCCCATTATACGAAGGAAGCTTTGTTGTGTAGGCTCCTAAATCGAAGGCATTGATTAATTAAGAACAGGGCATTTCCTTAAAGTGGCCTAACTAAGAGAACAGTAATTGTGAACGCAGATACAAAGCGAGAGAAGAGCCTTGGACAGGATCCAGACGCCTCCTCCAGCCAGCAGCCCATGTGCTCCTCCTGCCACCTGGGGCAGGTAAGGGACAGATGGCCCTAGAGAGGCCTTCTAGGGGAAGGGGCTCTTCCAGGGGGGCTCTGTCCAAGATGCCTTCCCTCTAATTCCCTCCAGAACTACTAGATGCCAGAGCGGGGGTGCAAAACCCCCCAAGATTGAATGTGGAAGGTTGCTCTAAGCTAAGGGTAGGGATGCCTGGGGGAGGGGGAATGCTCTCAGCTTATGCCCTAAATTTCTAGACATTTTGGTTCAGCTCAGCTCTGGGTACAAAATGTTTCCTGTAGAGAGCTGCCCCCTTAGAGCAGTGTTTCCCAACCTTGGCAACTTGAAGATGTCTGGACTTCAACTCCCAGAATTCCCCAGCCAGCATTCGCTGGCTGGGGAATTCTGGGAGTTGAAGTCCAGACATCTTCAAGTTGCCAAGATTGGGAAACACTGCCTTAGAGCAACTAAGAGTGCAAAGGGTTCCCCTTCTTTCTTTCCAATTATAATTGAGGCATTAATCATCTGGAGAATGGCCTGTCACGGTGTGAATATTGTCAGTTGTATGTCTATGCAGGGTGATGCACCCCTATTTAATATTATGGTACATTCCAATACAGGCAGAACACGTGGTATGCTTTCTACGCATGTGTGCATTCCTAAGTCACCATTATTCTCTTCTGACTTGGCTCTTGACCTGAACGGTCGTGTTACTCAGTAAAATGTAGTTTATTCAGGATTTATTGTTTTTGTACTGAAATAAATATTTTCTATTAGACTTTTAATCTCGGTTTTATTTCTAACTGTCTGAATTCCAAGAAAAGATCCTACATCGCCTCTATGAGATATCATTCTCATTTCAACATGGCTGATGTGGAGGATGTGTTTCTGGGCCTGTTTTCTTGTGTCCAGCCCTTGGCATTGCTAAGAGACCCCTTGGGGAAATACTGGAGGGAGCCCCGGGAAAGGGGGCTCACATCGATCCCCTGAGCTTGATGATCCTGGCCGCTCCCCCTCCCTCTAATCCTCCAATCCAGGGGTCTCCAACCTTGGCAACTTTACGACTTGTGGACTTCAACTCCCAGAATTCCTCAGCCAGTGCATGCTGGTTGAGGAATTCTGGGAGTTGAAGTCCACAAGTCGTAAAGTTGCCAAGGTTGGAGACCCCTGCATCTAATCTGAATCTTAAGAGCCTCATAGCAATGGGACAAACAACGCTTCCTTCAAGAAACATGTGAATGGTCACTCATCTTCACTTGACAAGCTTTCTCTCTCAGGCAAAAGGACTGAGCCATTCAATTGTCCAACATTTCAAAAAAGCCAAAAGCATGTCTTGCGTCAACACAGCCACTTCAAAAGCCCAAGAGGAATTTTTGTGTGTATGGGGGTGGTGGTGGTGTGGTGGGGACAGCTGGGACAATACTTGACTGCACTTTCTTCAAATACGTTGTTTTCCTTCAAATTTGGAATATTTCTTGAGTAAAATGAACACGTTTCAATGTCCGCCCTTTTAGATATTGAAGCCATGAAAATAATTCCTAAAAGCTGAAGCAATTCCACGTGAAGACCTAGAAGCTGCAGAGGTTCTATAAAAAGAACTTCCAGTCAAGGTGATAAGGATGGAGACTTCACAGCTGTCTCAGTGCCCTGCAAGAACCTCAGAAAGGGCATCCTTACATCTCCACCACGAATGCTTTTCTCTCTTCTCTTTTCTCGTGCCTTTAGCTCAGGGGTCCCCAAACGTGGCAACTTTAAGACTTGTGGACTTCAACTCCCAGAATTCTCCAGCCATTCTGGGAGTTGAAGTCCACAAGTCTTAAAGTTGCCAAGTTTGAAGATCTCTGCTTTAGCTGAACAGGGCTGGGCACCAACTGATTTCTACTGCAGGTACTAAATTAAAGCAATCAGACTGAGCATCATTAGCCGTCCAGAGTCCCCTGGGAGTTGGGTGGCATATAAATCCATTTAAATAAAATAAATAAATAAATAAATAGACAGTGTGACTTTGGGGGTTACACTGAATAGGTGCCCTTCAGCATCTAAATGCCAATTGTTATTATTGTTTTAGAATTCTCTATGATCTACAATTGGAGCCATTGTGGAAATGCCAAAACTGATCATCTTTTAAATAAGAAAACATGCAAATTCAGTCTTTCTGCAGGATCGATTAATCTAATTGATCAGTGGAACAACTTGCCTCCAGAAGTTGTGGGTATTCCAAAACTGGAGATTTTAAAGAACAGATTGGAAAACCATCTGTCTGAAATGGCATGGGGTTTCCTGCTTGAGCAGGGGGTTGGACTAGAAGACCTCCAAGGTCCCTTCCAACTTTGTTATTCTGCTATCTAGATCCACTTTCCATTTGCAAGTCATCAGAGATCTGAATCAGAGGCAAAAAGAAGGATCCTTTGATGTGATTACTGTATGATTCCCTGTAGGCCCTGTTTTAAAGGCATCATGCATGTTTGATATACTTTAATTTTAGTTACAAATATATATTAAAAAAGGTTCCTGTTTGCAAAACCCCTGGTCACTCACACTTTAAACAATGGGATAAACATAGGTTGTCTGTCTCTCCCTGTCAAGTGAATTATATACTATTCCATGAAAGAGATTTTTCTCCTGGCTGCAAATCAGGGGCGGGCTCCTAATTTTTTTTACTACCACTCTGTGGGCGTGGCTTATTTTGTGGGTGTGGCTTGCCAGCCATGTGACTGGGTGGGCGTGGCTTCTCAGACTGCTGAAGGAAGGGGAACTGAGATAGCTCCTGCCACCCATTCTTTCAGCGTCTCATGCGCTCCCTCAGCCATCCTCCCCTGCTTGGACTCACTGTGGGGTAGGAAGGCAGCGCATGCACAGTGCCGGAAGCTCGGCTTCTGGGCATGCGCAGAAGAATTTTTTTAAAAAAACTTTCAAAAAAATTTCAAAAAAATGGCATCGCCCAGGCACCGGCAACCGCCCGCAACGGTACTGTGACGTCACCAGCGGGCCGCTACCGGTGCTATAGAGTGGACCGCACTGGTAGGAACCTACCACTGCTGCAAATGAATATTACCTAAAAATGGGGGGTTCTCCGGTGAGCAGAACACTGAGGCTGGTAGCATATAACGCTCCAGTTCTCTACCAGCAGAGCAGTTTCACTCTCTCAACAGGTTCTCCTGACTCAGCAGGTTGTTTTCCCATGTCCAGATTGGAAAACAGCAGTCAAGAACCATCCTAGTCATCAGAGGATAATGTGGCTCCCCTTCGGCAGTTTCTCCCTCCCTGAAATGCCCCCGGTCAGTCTCCTGGACTACACTTCCCATCAGGTTCAGCCAGAACAGGGATGCCATTTTGTGGAACTGAAGAGGCCAATATCTGCTGGTTGGGGACTTTGAAACCTGGCTTCAGACTTTTTAAAAAGCGACGCCGCACATCCAGGGCGATTGAGCTTCAGCGTTGGGCAACTGAGCACCAATAGTCCATTTCTAAGCAAAGCAGAGCTTTCTAAGCTACATTCCTGTTTCCTAAAATTTATTAAGGATACATCTGATATGATATGATGGCAGTGTTCCAATATCTAAGGAACTGCCACAAAGAAGAGGGGGTCAACCTATTTTCCAAAGCCCCAGAAGGCAGGACAAGAAACAATGGATGGAAACCAACCAAAGAGAGAAGCAACCTGGAATTAACCTGGAAACTTCCTAACACTGAGGACAATCAACCAGTGGAACAGCTTGCCTCCAGAAATCGTGGAAGCTCCATCACTGGAGGCTTTTAAGAAAAGACTGGACAGCCATTTGTCTGGAATGGTATAGGGCCGTGATGGTGAACCTATGGCACCCGTGCCGGAAATGGCACGCAGAGCCATCTCTGCGGCCATGGCAGCCGTCGGCCGTTGCTCTTTTGGGTTCCGGCACGCACATGCATGCCGGCTAGTTGGTCTTCACGCGCGCATGCATGTCAGAAACCGGAAGACCAGGTGACCGGTGTGCATGCGCATGCTGGAAACCGGGAACTGCTCTTCCGGCTTCCGGAGCTCCTGCACATGCGCACCGGGGAGCTGCTCATCCGGTTTCTGGTGCTCCCCCGCGTGCATGCTCCTGTTTTGGCACTCGGTGCCGAAAAGGTTTGCCAACACTGGTATAGGGTCTCCTGCTTCAGCAGGGGTTTGACTAGAAGACCTCCAAGGTCCCTTCCAACTATATTATTCTATTAGATCTGGGGGAGAATGCATTGCAATTTTCTCTTCTCTTCTCTCTCTCTCTCTCTCTCTCTCTCACACACACACACACACACACACACACACCTCTCAAAACTTTCTGAATAAAAAGTATTGCTAAATCTTGCATTTTTCCTGAGCTATCAGAATCTTTACTCAGGCCTTAATTTAATAGGAATCCAATGCATAATGCAACAAAGCTGTTCATAGTACATTAATTCTGCTTCTATTTCAAGCAGCTAGTTTTTCAAGCAAACATTGTAATCATTTTAGAGTTATGTAAGCTTCTAATGGCTGCTGGAGGCCTGTTGCAATCAGTGTCAATTGCTATTAAGTATGTAAATTGTTCTGTAGAGGATACCAGTCTGACATTCTGCATCAACATAACAGGGAAAAGACATTCAGATATCTAGTATTTCCAAATAAGAACCTCTCCCTCTAAAATAATTTGTAAAACGTATTGATGATTCAAAACACATCCTTTATGACATCATTGTATGGGACACTTACACAGAATTTAATGATTGTTTTTAAATAGTGGTAAGTCCTCCATTGAATCAGCTCTTTGCATGGTGTACTGTTAGAGTCAGATACATTAAATGTGATTTTCATATCTGGAATTTACTTTATAAGTTTCCTGTTCTTATTGAAATGCCTTCCTTAGACTTGTACCCCCCCCCTCTCAAGGTAAAAACTGGGTAGGATGCACGTAAATGTTATTTTAACTGAAGCAACTACGATGGGGACCAACTGATTTTCAATATTTTTTTTTCTCCTGCAGAGTTTTTTTAAAGAGGAAAATAACAGAAGCATCTTACAGCTATTTCTGGCTTGGCCATGCATTTCAAAAACATAACGATGCAGTCTCAATCCAGCTAATTTGCAGAATATGTCTTGCTAGGAAAAAGGGACACTTAAACAGTGTCCTGTGACAGGATTGCAGACTAAATTTCTAGGACTAGTTGATCTGGAGGACCTTATGGAGTAGGGGATGAAAAAGAAATCAATCTAGGAATCAACCCAGGCAGGGGCGGGTTCCTAATTTTTTTACTACCACTCTGTGGGCGTGGCTTATTTTGTGGGTGTGGCTTGCCAGCCATGTGACCGGGTAGGCGTGGGCCTCGGGAGCTTGGCAGCAGCCGGAGAAGCGGGGGGGGGATTGCCCACCCGCAACGCAGCCCCCCGCAGCGGGAGCAGCAAGACCGCGGCAGCGGTTCTTCTAGGAGGCTCCGTCCGGCCTGAATGTTTCTCCCCATTCGATGATCCTAGGCTCCTGCCGCCCGTTCCCCCTCCCCTCAGCAACTCAAGAAGCCTCAAATGTGCGAAAATGCCTAGGATCATCACCGCGCGTTCGTGGCTTCTCGGACTGCTGAAGGCAGGGGAATGGAGTTAGCTCCTGCCGCCCGTTCTTTCAGCATCTCACGCACTCCCTCAGCCATCCTCCCCTGCTTGAACTCACTGTGGGATAGGAAGGCAGCGCATGTGCAGTGCCGGAAGCTCGGCTTCTGGGCATGCGCAGAAGAAAATAAAATAAAAAAAATTAAAAAAAGTTTTTTTAAAAATGGTGGCGCCCAGGCACCGGCAACCGACCGTACCGGTACTGTGACGTCACCAGCAGGCCGCTACCGGTGCTATAGAGTGGACCGCAACGGTAGGAACCCACCACTAAATCCAGGGCCAATAACTGGATTCTTATGAGTCCCAGGGTGCCCGTTTAATCTAATCCAGACCTCTAAGGCACACAGACTACCTACCGAAGGTCAGGGGTTTGCTTTTAGTATGGCATTCCCCAAATGTGGACAGGTTGCTCAAAGCAATTGGGAAAAACCAAAAACCCTACAGACCTTTGGTATGCCTAAATACCTCTCGGGATAGCAACATGACTTGGATAATAAAATAGAATGCAAAATCAGAATAATTAAAATTAGGGTCCCATCACCTTTAAAGTTGTCCCTTCTTACCAAGTCAAGCACATTAAATGTCGTACAAAAAAACGCAATGAAAATTCTACTTACTCTGCTTAAAACCAAGGTAGGGTATTCGTTCAATGGGCGTTTTTCTTTCTTTCATATATTTATAAAGTGCCACAAGGAAGGCCTGTTCATCTGCTCTGCATTCCTCAGCAACAGAAACCTTGGATTTATCCTCATTTGAGCCCTTTTTACAGTTGCTGTTATTGTTTTTGGTTTTGGACAAAGGCGATCTAGACTCACATTTCACCTGGAAGAAAAGAAGAGATGGCAGATGAAATCTTTAAAACGGCTTGATTCAGTTTTCACTCCCCCTTGACCCTTCACAGCTCCTCTTTCTCAGAAGGCTGAATTGCGTTGTTGTGTCTTCACATGGAAGTTTTCCTCGGAGCTTGCTCTAGGCCTCCTTCCATCTGGTCCCGTATACACAAAGTATGATGGGCAAAGGCTTGGCGGCCAGGCGGCTCTGCTGTGGGGGAGACAATCCACCCTTTTACCTCAGTTTAATATGACCAAGACATGGATTTCTGGGTGAACTTTTGTGCTGAGGAGCTGTCTTCATTTGGGGGGATTGATCTCTTCCCAGCAATGCACAGATGCTCGCCTCTCTCGGCTTTTTGTCCTCCTGGTCCCTTTTAGCCGAGGAAGCGGTTCCCAATTCCATCCTTTGGGCAGGCATAAAAGAAGCTCTTCACCCAGTGAAGAATTACAATGGGCGAGAGAAGGCAGGACACCTGGAGAGGAGATTCTGCAGGAGATGCTTTCTGTTGGCCTTCTGAGACCTTTAGTGCTTGTCAGGTGGAAAATGTCCTGGACCTGCCCAGTCAGAAGTGGCTACAGGGAACGCACAGGCACTGTTGCTTCTATGAAGTCCCCTGGTCCCCTGGTGCTGCCTCCATCCAGTTTGAGGCCTTTGATCTTAAAGCCACCTGATAGGACCTTTTCTGTTGCGTTGCCTCTCCCCTGGGACATGAGGCCCTGGAGGTTCAAGGGCCCTGCCCTGCTTTAAAGTGGCCACAATGACCTGCTTCTTTCCCCAAATCTAGAACAGAAGAATGTGCCTCTGTGGGAGTTTTATTAATGGCTCACCGTAGGAGTCCCTGGCAAGAACTCCATGGGAACACACAAAGGCACCACTAAGCAGTCTCGGGTTTGTTAATGGGCAGCTTTGAGGCCCATCACTCTCCTGGGACACTTCTTTGAAAGGTGGTGGGAGAGAGCAATAGACCCTTAAAAAATGGACATCCAAGAAGACCACTCATATTCCTGGAGCATAAAAATTAAGGTGGTGTTGGCAATAAGCCCACCAGCCTTGAGAAACAAAAAAAAAATCAGGGGGAGGATCAAGAATGACATCTTCCCCTGCATCCTGAGTACATGGGATCTAAAAGGTAACCTCTCCTCTTCGCTACTAATAAATGGGGGGCATTTGGTATTGGGCCAGATCCTTCATGGTGACCAAGTGGAGAACAGGCCCACTTCATGGATTCTCAATGGATCACACTGCACTGCTATTACCAGCCTTGAGTGACTCTTCCACTTTCTAAGGACAACAATGCTGGAAAGTAAAGATCCCCCCCCCCCCGTGTGACTGAGGAGGTACAAGAGCCCTGAGTTTATTTATATTTGCAAAGTATTTATGAAAATATGAGAATTTTTTTAAAAAACTAGTCTGGTGTCAGACAAGCTTCTCAACTATAGTTGTGAACATCCCAGGAATATTTGCAAGACTATGTCTTATCCAATGATAAGCATATCAACTGATTTGGGTGCTCAGAAAATAAAACAGAAAAAGAAAGAAAAAGAAAGAAAGAAAGAAAGAAAAAGAAAGAAAGAGAAAGAAAGAAAGGAAGGAAGGAAGGAAGGAAGGATAGTAAATGGAAGGATACCATGAATTCTTTCATATGAGAAACTTCCATTAAATCAAACTAGTGCATGTCAAGCCTTTATTATGTAGTACAATCTTAAATAAATGACCATTTTAGGTGATCATTGGTATTAAAAGGTCCTTGTCAGAAAAGACAGGGAGGAGGTACATGATTTGGATTCAGTATAAGAAAAAAACCACACACTCCTATATAAGAGAGACCTCTGAAGACTGCATAACTTAGCATGAACATTTTCTTCATATGTTCATGACCAAAGTGGTGTTTCCATAAACAAAATATCTGGTATAAATGTCTTGCGGTGAGGCATGAATTAGTTCTGTTAAAATTTGGTGAGAGATCATCCATTTTATTGTGGGCTCAAAGTACAGTTTAAAAGCTGCCATTGGGAAATGGATTTGTTTATGGGTCTTTTAAGAGGAAATTTCCAGCATTCGTGCTGAAGGGAAAAATTGATGTGCCTATACAGCAAAAGGTCTTTAAAACTCTTGGGAGTCTCTTGGGGCTTATATTACTTCAGGGGAAACTTTGGTTCTCAATTTCACTGAGTGTGAAACTATCTGTGGACATCAACTGCGTCTCTTGAATGTAAAATAGCAATAGCACTTAGACTTATATACCGCTTCATAGTGCTTTACAGCCCTCTCTAAGCGGTTTACAGAGTTCAGCCTATTGCCCCCAACAATCTGGGTCCTCATTTTACCCACCTCGGAAGGATGGAAGGCTGAGTCAACCTTGAGCCTAGTGAGATTTGAACAGCTGAACTGTTGAACTAGCAGTCAGCCTGCAATGGCTGCATTTAACCACTGCACCACTTCAGCTCATATCATCCCTGTGCTGAGAAAGACAATTAAGAGCCAACATGAATTGATCATTTCTCTTAATCAAAGGCCGGGAGAAAATAGAACAATCCACGCAGGGGCCTGTTTTGAATTTCGCTTTGAGAAGGGACTCTTCATGCAAAGGGAGGGGGACATTGCCAAATTGCACATGGGAACGACAAACTGACGCCCATCCTTTCAGAATTGTTGATATATGCTATTAATTAACATCTTAATTAGATTTTTTTTTTGACAGATGAAAAAGAAGAAGCGTTTCAAACTGCTTGATGAAATTCTGGGGTCATTTTCCTTAGGAAATGAATTTAGCCTTCCTTTCCTCTTTTTAGAATTTTCAACCATATTATTGTCCTTGTGTGTTTTGTATCACAGCCCCACCTGCAACTGAGAGTGGGTCTCAGACATCAAGAGCTGTTTTGTTTGGTTGCGTGAGCAAAACAAATCCTTAGAAGAGTGGGAGCATGTTTAGCAATATAGAAACGTATCAGTTACGTTGTTTATTTATTGGACTTACATGCTGCTTTAATTGTTGCCAACTGTAAGCGGATTATGTAGCTGGTGTCCATAACTCAGATTATTAAACAATAATGATCAACATAATTTACAGCGACAGCAAGAGATGACAAGCTCATCATGTAGCTATTATTGAAGCCTATTGAAGCAGCCAAGATTATTGAAGCCGATTGAAGCAGACTGGAGACTAAAAAATACGAAGAGCGGTTTCAGGAACTGGGCATGGCTCGTCTAGCGAAGAGAAGGACCAGGGGAGACATGATAGCAGTCTTCCAATATTTGAGGGGCTGCCACAGAGAGGAGGGGGTCAAACTGTTTTCCAAAGCACCTGAAGGCCAGGGAAGGAATAATGGATGGAAACTGATCAAGGAGAGATCCAACATAGAAATAAGGAGGAATTTTGTGACAGTGAAAGCAATCAACCAATGGAACAGAGGTTGCCTTCGGAAGTTGTGGGAGCTTCATCAGTTGAGACTTTCAAGAAGAGATAGATAGATAGCTTTTATTGCGGTCGGAGACCAATTTAAAATACACATAAAAAGTGGGGTAAATTTTACAAATATAGATAGCTCATGTGACAGTACACCATCTACTACAATCTATACCGTCAATACTAGTGATCCTCAGCCGTAGGGGTTACCTGTCTTTTCCTCCGTTTTTTTCCCAGCCACGACTGCAGCAAAATTTTTTGCCACCTTTGAGGTTATATTAGGGTCTATATCCTGGAGTAGGAAATAAAGGCTGAACAGATCCAGTGAACCAGGGAATCTCTGGGAAATAGGGGAGATGAATCTTGATCTTATGTCTTGATAGTGGGGGCATACAAATGTAATGTGGAGCAGAGATTCCGGGGATCGGCCATCACATGTACAATAGGTGGATTTTACTCCCCCTGAGAGCCTACTGTCGAGGACATTCGAGGGGATCACATTAAATCGTGCCTTCATAAATGCAAGCCTATGTTTGATAGAGTGTAACGCGGAAAGGTAAGGCGGGGGGTGAAGCAAGGGAACAATACCAAGGGAAAACGGTGAGCAAGTTCCTGATCCGTTTGCCAGATTGAGTTGTCTATCAATGTCGTCCAGCCGTTGAAAAATCAATGATTTGGCAGCATCAGGGCCTAAGATAAAAACTTCACTGGGGGGAATCCCGATCTTCAAAAGTTTAGTATGGATATTATGGGCCCAGGGACTCAAGAAGAGATTAGACTGCCGTTTGTCAGAAATGGTGTAGGGTCTCCTGCTTGAGCAGGGGGTTGGACTAGATGACCTACAAGGTCCCTCCCAACTCTGTTAATCGCTCATGCTGGTTTTCCTAAACCCTAGGAGGGTTGTGGCCAGTTGCAGAGAACGGGTCTCTGGTAGCATCTGCCAAGCGGAGTTCTTGGTCCCTGATGGTGCCTTTCCCTGAGAGAAGCAATATGGGGGGATCTTTACTGAACAGGCAGATATAACTTGGCAGAATTTTGAAGGCAACCACCATGAATTACATCCACAAGCTAAGCAGCAATCAACACAGCTCTCAAAACAGAGGGGTTACACCGGAAACAGAGCTAGCACATTCTGGACCTCCTGTGGCTTCCAAGTGGTGGCAAGGACAGACTCATGAAGAAGACATTGCAGTCGTCCAAGTGAGAGATGACCAAGGGATGAGTGACTGTGAGTAAAATCTCCTGATCCAGGAAGATTCATAACTGGCACATTATACAAGGCCCTCCTAACTACAACTGTCACTTGTGACAGCATTGGGTTGAGGTCTAAAGTGGAGCATCACCACAGTACTGATGATGCCTGATCTATGTTGATGGGTGACTTCCCCATGGCTTCATGTAGACATTAAATGAGAATGGGGGAGCATGCAGGCTTAGAACTCAATTCCCCCCCTCAATCGCCATAACTGACCCTTTAGAACAGAGGTCTTCAAACTTGGCAACTTTAAGACTTGTGGACTTCAACTTCCAGAATTCTCCAGCCAGCTGGCTGGAGAATTCTGGGAATTGAAGTCCACAAGTCTTAAAGTGGCCAAATTTGGGGATCCCTGCTTTAGAAGGAGAACAACTGCAAAATCAGCACCTCCAGTCCCAACCCTGGGAGACAGTCCAGAGAGCACAGTGAGGGATGTTGTGCAGTGTTTCTCAAATAGTGGGGCGGGCCCCCCTGGGGGGGCACAGAGAGATGCCGGGGGGGGGCGTGTGTGACCCCAGGGAACATGTGTGATCCCTCTCGATTGATTCCCCCAGACGGGGAGTGTTTTCCCAGTTGCACGCTGCTCCGAGCCCGGAAGAGAAGGCGGCCGGGCGGGGCAGCTGCGTGGGTTCTTGTTGTTCACGGCGGGTGCCATGGTGGCGATGAACGGCTATGCTGCTGGACAAGGAGGAGCATCCTCTGCAGCTGGGCGAAAGCTTCGAACGGCACCCTAAAGCCTCCTTCCACACCATTCACTCTGAGTGCCCGGCAGAGGTGGCACTTATGGGCCAGGCCGGTGATCCCAAAACATCGGCTTGATTAAGCTGGCCTGGCCCCGTGTCAAAAGAGGATCTTAACCACGGTAGCCTATGCCTGCCTAACCGAAAACAGGCTCCACTGAGTTCAGTGTGACTTACTCCCAAGTAAGTGGGTAGAGCAGCCTTCCCCAGCCAATAGTTTGCTTGCAGCTTATAATAAGTAAAATGATAAATATTAACACTAAAATTCCATTGGGGCCCAGATCGGAGAATTGGGGGCACGCGGAATGTTTATTCTTCCTAGGGGGGGCGTAACAGAAAATAATTGAGAAGCACTGGGTTAGTGATAACACCAAGCAACACTCACCATTTTCCATTTTTCAATGGCCGGGAGATGAAAAAGCGCCAGCCTCTCATCTTCAGAAGGCCTTTGCTCCATATTAGAATAAACTAATTTATAGCATTAAAGATTCCTGAAGTTTTAGATAATCCAGCATATTGAAGAATTTAGGAGGAATCTTCAGGGGTGTTGCCATTTCTTGAAGCTCCAGCTATGAACTTCTGAAAATGCCCAAGGTCCAGTGAATTAAGTTTATCCTACCAACCGAAACCTCTGGTTACTGATGGTTGTGCATGAGCAACCGTCTTCTGAGAGGGAGTGGATTTGTCACAGAAGCAGTTTGCGTGGGGAACACCCAAACCCATGAGCCGAGGAGCCTGCAGCCTGCAACGGGAA
This sequence comes from Diadophis punctatus similis, assembly GCA_023053685.1. Taxonomy (NCBI): domain Eukaryota; kingdom Metazoa; phylum Chordata; class Lepidosauria; order Squamata; family Dipsadidae; genus Diadophis; species Diadophis punctatus. Next base: position 11,884,730 of record JALIGW010000017.1, read on the forward strand.
CAGGGGAAAACCTTCCACGGGTTTCACTGAACTAGGAGAGGGTGCCTCTCTGGCCACGTAATCTTTTGAGATGAGCTCACAGTCTCATTTTTAGTCTCCATGACTGCTCTTGCAACTAGCCCAAGGAGTGAACCAGACTCATCCTTTGTTCACAATTACCCCCACCCCCACCCCAATTCCAACCATCCTTCAAAGTAAGCTTAAATCCTGGGCAGGTCCATGTAGCTTCCTTGCAATGGTGGGGATGAGTCTGCCCACCATCTTCCTCTGGTCCATTTCTCCCCCCTCCCAGTCTAACTTCCATGACGGGATCTCCTGGAGATCTTGCCCCGTCTACTCACCAGTCGGACCTGCTTAGCTCTGAGTTCAGGTGAAGACACTGGCTGTTATTGGCTGCAGCAGCCCCTCCAAAAGGAGACTGTGAGAGTTACCAAAAGAAGAGGGGACCTGCTCCCCAGAACCTGCATTATAGGGTTGGCTCTACAGGGGTGCCCTTTGGGGAGCAGCCCCAGCTCCCTTTCCACACCCCTGTTTCCCCCCCCCCCCCCCGGGAAATGCTGCCCTGAAAAAGAAGATCAAAATTAATCTGGAAAGGAAATTTGGGGAAGGTGCCGAAGCTCCTTACCTTGGCCACAGTTTTCCCTTCACAATTATTCTGAGAATCTTTATTGCCACTGAACGAATCTCTTCTCTGTGAGTTGCAAGACTTTTTCTTCCGCGGCCGTCCTTTGAGGTTGGGAGCTGAAAACAAACAGGCAACAGTTCAAGCCCAATCCCTTACACGGGAGTAGTAAAGTTAATGTGCTCCAGGAGCTGCGAGAAGCGACAGATCTTCCCCACAAGAACTCTCCAAAGTTGGGCTGTTTCTAGGTCACATGTTCCTGTGGCCATTCCCCCCCCCCTGCGCCCCCTCCCGCCCGTGACTTGGAGTGCCTTCACAGCATCACAGCCATCAACCGAAGCCTGTCTGCATTGCTGTTATTTTGGCACAATGGTGCTTGGATGGAGTTGTTAGCGAGAAATGACCTATATTACATTTGCTCCTGGCTCATCTAGTGCTGTTTACATTTGAAAGAGCTAAAGAAAAACACAAAGTGCCTTTTGCAGAGCTAGGAGGAAGCAACAGATAGCTGAGCCTTGTGGCACGCACTTAACAGAATAACAGAGTTGGAAGGGACCTTCGAGGTCTTCTAGTCCAACCCCCTGCACAAGAAGCAGGAGACCCTATACCATTTCAGACAAGTGGTTATCCAGTCTCTTCTTAAAAACCTCCAGTGATGGAGCACCTACATCCTACAACTTCTGAAGGCAAGCTGTCCCACTGGTTAATTGTCCTCACTGTTAGGAAGTTTCTCCTTAATTCCAGGTTGCTTCTCTCCTTGATTATTATTATTATTATTATTATTATTATTATTATTATTATTATTATTATTATTATTATTATTATTATTATTATTATTATTATTATTATTGTTGTTGTTGTTGTTGTTGTTGTTGTTGTTGTTATTATTGTTATTGTTATTGTTATTGTTATCGTTATCGTTATCATTATCATTATCATTATCATTATCATTATCATTATCATTATTATTAATATTAATATTAATATTAATAATATTAATAATATTAATAATATTAGTATTATTATATTAGTATTATTATATTGATTAGCTTCTTCTCCGGTAATATCACACTACTAACCAGAGCATACAAAACATTTGCCAGACCAATCCTCGAATACAGCCCATCTGTCTGGAACCCACACCGCATATCGGACATAAATACATTAGAAAGTGTCCAGAGATACTTTACAAGAAGAGTCCTCCACTCCTCTACTCGCAACAGAATACCTTACGCAACCATACTTGAAATCCTGGGCTTAGAAAGCTTAGAACTACGTCGCCTTCGGCACGACCTAAGCATAGCTCATAAAATTATCTGCTACAACGTCCTTCCTGTCAACGACTACTTCAGCTTCAACCACAACAATACACGAGCACACAACAGATACAAACTCAAAGTGAACCGCTCCAAAGTTGACTGTAGAAAATACGACTTTAGCAACAGAGTAGTAAATGCCTGGAACTCACTACCTGACTCTGTGGTTTCGTCACCAAACCCCCAAAACTTTACCCTTAGACTGTCCACTGTTGACCTCACCCGATTCCTAAGAGGTTAGTAAGGGGCGTGCATAAGTGCACCAGCGTGCCTACCGTCCCTGTCCTAATGTTCCCTCTTATCAGTACTCATCTTATGTTTATAAACAATGTTATATCTATGTATATTACTAACACGTACTTGACAAAATAAACAAATAAACAAACAAACAAGCAAACAAACAAAATAAAGTATCCATCCATTGCTTTTAGTCTTTCCTTCTGGGGCTCTGGAAAATAGGTTGAACCTCTCCTCTTTGTGGCAGCCCTTCAAATATTGGAACACTGCTGTCATGTCACCCCTCGTCCATCTGTTCACAAAATGGCCATTCAGTAGTGATCTGTAACTTCCTTTTCTGGCCATGTCCTTGGAGGTCAGGGCATCGGAGGGGGTCCCGTCTGCTGGCAGTGAAGAAGGGAGAGGACCACAGTCATTGGGGGACTGCACTCCTCTATTCTCAACCGTTCAAATGAAACTATCCTTTGCCAAATTAGTGCTTAATGTAGGGCCTTTATTTACAGAGCCCAGAAACTCCAGATTTAAAGAAGATCAAACTATTTCGAGGTCATGTTTTGAAAACCCACATATATGATGAGAAAAATATAACGGGGGAAAGGAAGGAAGTTGCTTTGTTTGCTATGGAAAATAAGCCCTACAAATTCAGTCTGGAAGTTCCAACCACCTTCAGCATGAGAAACAATCATTAATTGGTGATTGATAACTTGAGTCTCTCTTTCTTTTGAGAGTAACCATTGTTTTCATTACTTCTAGGGATGATTATAATGATGTCAGGAATCTAAACACCACAAACCTCTTGAGTGGCTTTTAATTGTTCCTAATCTTACATTTGTCACACAAGAGGTTTTTAGGACATTCTACATTTTAATTAGTTCTCTGAAGCAAAGCTGTGCTAATTTGATCCTGATGCTCTGAAACAAGAGTTTCCAGGGGTGTGTGGAAAGACAGCCATCCCAGCTTCTTCCCCACCTGTTTCCTCCAAACACCCCCACAGAGCTCCTGCTTCAGAACCATCACTGGCCAGAGGTTCGAGGTGTCCTCTGAGCAAACGGGGCTGGTGCGCAAGAGAGGCAGAGCACAAGCGAGCCAGCAAGCCAGGAGAAGGAATAGTTACCATCCCAGACGGCAAACATCTGCCTGATTTATCTTTGACTGCTGGATGCTGCAGCATGTGGCTGAGCACTGCACAATCCTCCCAGGAAATCTCCTCTGTTGGCTGGCTGTCTCCTTTTCTTGGAGCTGCGCCTGGCGCTCCCCGTTGCCCTGCCGGCTGCTCCAGTGGTGGGTTCCTACCAGTGCGGTCCACTCTATAGCACCGGTAGTGGCCCGCTGGTGATGTCACAGTACCGGTGCGGTCAGTTGGTGGTGCCTAGGCGCCGCCATTTAAAAAAAAATATTTATAAATTTTTTTACAAAAATTTCTTCTGCGCTTGCCCAGAAGCCGAGCTTCTGGCACTGCTCATGCGCTGCCTTCTCGAGCTGCTGAGGGGAGGGGGAATGGGCGGCAGGACCTATCTCAGTTCCCCTCCCTTCAGCAGTCCGAGAAGCCACGAACGTGCGGTGATGATCCCAGGCATTTTCACACGTTCGAGGCTTCTCGAGCTGCTGAGGGGAGGGGGAACGGGCGGCAGGAGCCTAGGATCATCGAATGGGGAGAAGCATTCAGGCCGGACGGAGCCTCCTAGAAGAACCGCTGCCGTGGTCTTGCTGCTCCTGCTGCGGGGGGCTGAGTTGCAGGTGGGCAATGCCCCCCCCACTTCTCCGGCCACTGCCAAGCTCCTGAGGCCCACGCCCACCCAGTCACATGGCTGGCAAGCCACACCCACAAAATAAGCCACACCCACAGAGTGGTAGTAAAAAAAATTAGGAACCCATCCCTGGGCTGCTCCCTTACTCGCAGAAAGCCCAATGAGGGACTGAGCAGCAGAGGGAGGGCTGTGCAACTCACAGTCCCTCCTTTGCAAATTAGCCCATGATTGCATTATGATGGGTCTGCTGCGCTGCACCGAGATCCTCCAAAGAGGGAAGGAGGAAGAAGAGGAGGAGGAGGAGGACAGGACAACCTTGGTACTATTTCCCTCCAAAGAGAGGGCCTCAGCTCCAAGGGCACTCCCGATTCATTGCGCTAAAACGTCCGGCTGGCCCTGCAAAAAGGGGACAAATTCCTGTGGAGCAAAACCACCTGAAGATGCCCAGATTCTGGATTCCCTTCTGGCCCAGAAGCATGAGGACGCCCCATTCGAGGGGGCCGGAATGAAGCAGGGATGGTTCCCACCAAGGAATTTTGGGGAAAGAATGGAGCCTGTCTGGTCTGGAGAGAAAACACACACCAGCCCCATCTTACGTCTCATCTTTACATTTCAGCATACAACCCCCAAATAGCAGCAAAAAAAGGCCACTTCCCTAAAGAGCAGACAAGTATACTGTGTACCACCGCAGTAACGTACAGTTCCTTTTTGAGGAATTTGGAGGGAAAGGACTTCTCTAGAAATTTCATACTCTGGGTATGACATAATGCGATTTTAAATTGCACCATATCAGATGTATAATTAAAAGTGTCTCAATGAATCATCAAGGACTGTGGAATTTCACTGACTAGCAAAAGACAGGCTGACATTAAAAGCAGCATTTCCATTCCCTAAACGGCTGCATATGTTTACTTATTGCTCCTAAGTGACTAACACTTCCCTTGGCTAGAAAAAATAAATCATTGATAAGAAAATATTTATAGTTCCATCTATTTATAGTATTCATAGTGAAACTCTTACACAAAAATATTTGACAGTAGCCCACTTCTCGCTAAAGATATTTGCAGTGGAAGCATTCAGGATGAAGAATACTTTGCATTTTCTTAAACTCTTTTTCCAAGAATGAATGAATGAATGAATGAATGAATGAATGAATGAATGAATGCCAGGTGAACATTGTGCTAACATGCGCCAATGTTGTTTTCTCTTCTTTTAATCACTTACCATATTTTTCGGAGTATAAGACGCATCGGAGTATAAGATGCACCTTAGTTTTTGGGGAGGAAAATGGGGGGGGGGAAATCTGCCTACCAGGTATTCATCTGGCTAGCGTCCTTAGTCTGTTCAGCTTCAGCACATTATTTTATCCCCTAGTTAGGACTTAAAAAAACCTTCTTCGGAGAGAGTAACAATGAAAGAGCCTGCAAGCCAGTAAGAGCTGGGAAGATCATTAGCACCTGGTTAGGGCTAGAAAAAAACTTATTCGGAGCAAGTAGAGCAATGAAAGAAAACCCTGCAAAGACTTAGGGCTGGAAAAACCTTCTTCGGAGAGAGTAACAATGAAAGAGCCTGCAAGCCAGTAAGAGCTGGGAAGATAGATAGCACCTAGTTAGGGCTGGGAAAAAAGCTCTGAAAAAGCTACATTCAGAGTATAAGACGCACCCAAATTTTCAGCCACTTTTAGGAAGGAAAAAGGTGCGTCTTATACTCCAAAAAAATACGGTACATCAGGCCAGCCAGATTATCTCCAGAGTGTACCAAAGAAAAGCAAACTGAAAAAAGCTTTTAAGAGGCAATAGTATCTGATCAGAGAAAGAAAAAGGTTGCCAGATGTGGCACCTTCAGGGACCTCTGAGGGACCCCACTTAACTTTGGGTTTGGGAGAGTGAATGCCTTGAGAGAGGAGCTGGATTACAAGGGATTCCAAAACCTGGAAGTCGGTAATCCTGTGTTTGAGTTTTCCATTTTTTATTTTGCAGTCACCATCACCATCACCACCACCATCATCATAATCACGCCAGATCAACCCACTGCAGAAAGATGGCCTCTTGCCTGAAGGGGAGGGGTCAGAATCTATCATGGTGGTCTGATACGGGTGAGTAGGTTTGTTTGTTTTATTTCTAGAGTGAGCAGGGAGGAACTACTGCAAGACACCCAGCTGGCTTCTGTCCTAAGAGAGGATCGCAACCTGCTTCTCCCACTGCTAGTCCAAAACCTTCCCCTTCACTAGCCATGAATCCATATCAACTTAGTAAATAATTTCACTATTCTTCAACTTCTTTAGGATCAATGAAACGTCGCTATAGAGCACTGCACACCAAGACAACTAGACACAAGAACAGTTTTTCCCCCGGAACGCCATCACTCTGCTAAACAAATAATTCCCTCACCACTGTCAAACTATTCACTAGGCTGCATTACTATTACTATTAGTTTTTCTCATCGTTCCTATCACCCATCTCCTCCCACTTATGGCTGTATGACTGTATGACTGTAACTTGTTGCTTGTATCCTTACGATTTATATTCATATTGATTGTTTCCTGATTGCTTACTTGAACCCTATGACAACCATTCTTGACAAATGTATCTTTTCTTTTATGTACACTGAGAGCAAATGCACCAAAGACAAATTCCTTGTGTGTCCAATCACACTTGGCCAATCAAGAATTCTATCTATCTATCTATCTAGGCATCCCCTTCCCCTCTCTTCCCCTTGTAAAGACCCTGACCCATGTCCTATTCTCTCTAGTTTTCCTCTTCTTTTACCAGTCAGACTGAAGCAACTATAGCAAGAAGGAAGTACATCCGTTTTTGCTGAGGTCACATCATTTCCATCACAGCCCTTAATGCTGCACATAATTGCACATAAATGAACCAAGACAATAGATGCGTCCTGATGGGGCCATACAAGCTCCCTTGTTTCGGTGTCTGTCTCTACTAATACCAGCACGTTCACTCATTCTATCATTATAGATCAATGCTGAGTCATCAAAGTAGGATTCCAGTGCTCCTTGTAAAGTCTTTTTTTTTTTTTTTGGTCTGTAGGAGAATTTACTGTGAAATGTACTGAATGTGTCTGTTTATGAGGTTTTTTTAAAAGCATCCACCCATCACGGCCCTCTTGTACACTCATGCACACAAAGAAATGGCCATGAACGCAGCCTGGTCAAAGCCTGCTCTCTACTATGTGCCCAAACTCTCTTGTGAAAAGGCAGCCCATCATACGGATTTCCATTTAGCTACCATTTGTGGCGAAACCAAGGTTATGAATCACATCACTCACATCAATATCCCTGCGGGTAAAACTTAAGCGGATGATTCAGAGACCAAGATCTATGAGGGTCCTGGGGAGGGGGGAAAGTTGTTGGGACTTCCCTGGAATTGTCATGGGAATATAAGAGCCGAGGTGGCGCAGCGGTTAGAGGCAGGTACTGCAGGCCACATTAGCTGACACTGATCCGCAGCTCAGCGGTTCAAATCTCACCGGCTCAAGGTTGACTCAGCCTTCCATCCTTCTGAGGTAGGTAAAATGAGGACCCAGATTGTTGGGGGCAATATAAATATATACATTGCTTACTGGTGTAAACCGCTTAGAGCAGTGGTTCCCAACCTTCCTAATACCGCGACCCACGCCCCGCCCAACTGGTGTATGCGGATTGTGGAGCGCAAATGCGATAATGCGTCGGAACAAGTGCCCGACCGCTCTCAGTTCAAACAGGTTTATACATGCCGAGTACTATTTTCGAGCGCGGCGGATTCCGCATGCGTGAAACGCCGTGACTCAGGACTCCGCCTTCGGCGCGGGCGGCAGTCCCGCCTCGTGCCTCCTTTTCACCCCGTTCCCACACTCAAAGCACTCTGCTGTTTCGCTAGCAAGAAACATATGCCACATGAACCAAATGCGTTACTGTACTGTATTTTTTTATTATTACCAACAAAAAAAAAGGCATCCACTAAAATTTAGTGGATGCCTTTTTTACCCCTAAAGAATAGCGTTTTTACCCCCTTGGGGGTAATTACCCCCAGGTTGGGAACCGCTGGCTTAGAGAGTGCTTGCACTGTGAGGCGGTATATAAATCTCACAAAAATAAATAAATAAATAAATAAATAAATAAATAAATAAATAAATAAATAAATAAATAAATAAATAAATAAATAATAAATAAATAAATAAACAAACAAACAAACAAACAAACAAACAAACAAACAAATAAATAATATGAGCTGTATTTATTCATCTCTATGGAAAAGTAACCTTGGCCTTTGATCACCAAATCAGAACCCCGAGGAAACAGCTGGCGTAACGCATCCAGCTGGCCGGGAATCCAGAGAGGTTATTCCAAACTCTGCAAAACTTCCCCAAAGGGGAAAGCAAACCCACACGCTCCCTCCCTCCTCAGAAAAGGCCCCGTGGAAAGGCCAAGGCCAAGGGGAGTGTGGTGGGCCAAAGTGGCACCAGGACAGTCCACGAGGCAGGGAGCCCAGAGGTCCATCCCGCTTAGGTGGCTGGATAGTCCGCGTGGACCTCCCCGGGGAAGAGCAGCCCAGCGGTGCCACCTGTCTTGCGAGCTGCCTGGGGCATTGGGGGACAAGGCACCGGTGGAGCTCTTGCCTCACAATCAGAAGGTTGTGAGTTCGATCCTAGGTAGAGGCAGATGTAGGGTCTCCTGCTTGGGCAGGGGGTCGGACTAGATGACCTGCAAGGTCCCTTCCAACTCTGTTAATCTGTCACCCTCCCTTGGAGGAGGGGGAGGCTCAGATCCGGGGTGGGGGGCATCCTTAACGAAGAACCTTTGCAGGAAGGAAAAATGCCTGTGGAAACAGAAAAAGGCAGAAAAGGTTTCCCTATTCAGGATAAAAATAAGGTGACGAATCATCCTCCTTTAGGGAGGACAGTCCTTCTTTTGTAAGTTCTGTCCTCCCTCGAAAAGTGTCCTCCTACATGTCCTCCTTTTCGATATTTGAAGACTAATCTGTTGCGCATTATGTGACGTATCTGTATTTGACATGACGATTCGTCAAGGCTCGGTACAGTGCGGTATAAGATGTGATTATGAGACGCATGCGCTCCGCACGGGAGACCTTGAGAGAGAGCGCCACGCGCAAGTGGCTTTGTTTACTTCTTATGTTATGTTGATATCTAGCTCAGTGTTTCTCAACCTTGGCAGTTTGAAGATGTGTGGACTTCAACTCCCAGAATTCCCCAGCCAGCGTTGCTGGCTGGGGAATTCTGGGAGTTGAAGTCCACACATCTTCAAACTGCCAAGGTTGAGAAACACTGCTCTAGCTGCAGCACTTGCCGTAAAATTCAATATGAAGGATATTTCTTATTCAGATATTTCCAATATATTGTTAGAAGACGATACATTGACAAAAAATATTAATTCAATGGAAAAGTACTCATTTCAATAATAATCAACAGGCATGTAAGCATAATTATAATATAAAATGTCACAAATGTTTTTTATTATGCATACAATGTATCATATTATAGTGTATTATTGTTGCAATGAATAAAATGTTTCTTTTATTTACGATATTTCCCCCCCCCCAATTTATTTGTCCTCCTTTTCCTTGTAAAAAAGTTGGTCACCTTAATAAAAACGGTCTCGCCGAGTCAGCATGAAAAATTTCTCTCAGCAATAAAATGGCTCCTTGCATTCCAGCCATATTTCAGAAAGGGCGAGAGTTAGGTAATATTCCTGAGGGGAGGGAGGGAGGATCAATACTGATTTGTACGGAGCCGGAGAGATTAAGCCAACATGCCACTACAGGGTTTGCTTATTTCTTCCCCGGATCTACTGCAACGATAGTGCCGTTTTGTGCATGTTGGCAGAGCTGCCGCCGCACCGCCTGCGATTGCACATTGCAGCGTCGCAGCGGCGTTATTGCCTCACGACCGCTTGTCAGTTGATCATTATCTAACCCAGAAGGAAGCCAAGAAAATAAAAAAAATCCCTTATATGGGCAAAAGCAGCTTTCCTCTCCCCCACTTTTCGCTATTTTCTCCTCCAGTTGGACGACCGTTCTGTCAGCGGAGAGCTGCGTGTCACGTGTCTATTAAAAACGTGCGGCAGGCAAAGAAAATCAATCTTTAACCGTGTTTGAAACACTTCAGAATGTTATTAAACCAGCCCAGATTTGTTCTTCGAAGCAAACCCCTCGGTCGCCCTCTAGCGGCCCACTCAGGCTACGCCAGGGAGAGGAACTGCACGGAAAATGTTCCCATCCCATTCATTCTTAGAAACGGGGCGGCAAAGGGCAGCTCGCTTCCTTATCCCAAACATGTATTCCCATATCAATGAAACGAACTTGTAGATGACCCTCACTCTGTCAAAGACCTTGGAGTACTCATATCCAACGACCTAAGTGCTAGAGCCCACTGCAACAACATTGTCAAAAAGGCACTAGGAGTTGTTAATCTAATCTTGCATAGCTTCTTCTCTGACAATATTACACTGCTAACCAGAGCATACAAAACATCTGTTAGACCAATTCTGGAACACAGCTCACCTGTCTGGAACCCGCACTGCATATCAGACATAAATACAATCGAGAGAGTCCAGAAATATTTCACAAGAAGAGTCCTTCACTCCTCCGCTCACAACAAAATACCTTATTCCACCAGACTTGAAATACTGGGATTAGACAATTTACAACTACGTCGCCTCCGATCTGATCTAAATGTAGTTCATAAAATCATATACCAAAATGTCCTTCCTGTTAATGACTACTTCAGCTTCAACTGCAACAATACACGAGCACGTAATAGATTCAAACTAAATGTAAAGCGCTCCAAACTCGATTGCAGAAAATACGACTTCAGCAACAGAGTGATCAATGCCTGGAATGCATTACCTGACTCTTTGGTTTCTTCCCCAAACCCCAAAAACTGTAACCTTAGACTGTCTACAGTCGACCTCTCCTTGTTTCTAAGAGGTCTGTAAGGGGCGTGCATAAGCGCACCAGCGTGCCTACCGTCCCTGTCCTACTGTCCTATTGTCCTCTTTTATCGTTACTTTTTACTTATGTTTATACAAATTACTACTATCCTATACATGTTTGACAAATAAATAAATAAAATAAATAAATATATTCCCCCAATAAAGCATTCCTCAGCCGGCCCATTCTGAAACCTGGGGAAACAGTTGCACGTCTTTCCACTGTAAGAGATCAAATACCTCCTTGTGCCCAGAAACGTAGCAAGTCTCTGTTAAACTCATATTTCCTTGACTTGCTGGATTTGTAGGTTGGTTATTAGGGAAGGAGAACTCCTCATCGGCACTTAACAGTAGAGGAGGAGCTCTGCCAGCCCCTCCTGCAGGTAGATTCTCCAGCGACACTTAACATTCTGGAAATCACAAGTTCTGTTGAGGAGCCACCCTTGTCTGCCCCGTTATTGCTATCAGAATAAAAAGAGTGAATTTTTTTTTAAAAGTACCTGTTCCTGTAAAGAAGAAAGGAACCCAAAGATCCTCATAATCCCACCTCAATCGACAGGAGAAGGAAGCACCAACAGGAGGCCTCGTCTGATGATGAGGGCGCTGGGGTAGGAAGAAACCGCCTCAGTCGGCCTCCCCAGGGCACAAAATATGATGGAGCACTTGGTGAGCTGAGTCACACTCTGGTCCTGAGCAAGACGAAGCCATCCATGTGCTCCACAGAGATCTGGTGCCGTGATCAGGTGGCCCAGTGGTTAGAATGCAGTACTGCAGGCTACTTCTGCTGCCTGCCGGCTGCCTGCAATTTGGCAGATCGAATCTCAGCAGGCTCAAGGTTGACTCAGCCTTCCATCCTTCCGAGGTTGGTAAAATGAGGACCCAGATTGTCAGGGGCAAGATGCTGACTCTGTAAACCGCTTAGAGAAGGCTGTAAAAGCACTGTGAAGCGGTATATAAGTCTAGGTGCTATTGCTAAGTGCTATCTGGTGAGTTCTGCTGGTCACCAGGATCAACCTCACCAGGTTCCTGCCAGGACCCCTTCCGAGGCAGGTCACCGTCCCCTCTATGGAAATGGGAAATTTTCAAGCACAAAGAGCTGGTTGGATCTTTTCTCAAGATACTGGATTCAAAGGGGTCAGAGAGAAATGACAGGCATGGTGAACCTGGTTCCCCCTTGTTCCCCAGCATCCCAAAGTAGCTTAATGACTCACCTGGAAGGAAAGAGCAACAGGCTAATTTTAAGGATGCAGCTTATGTGAGCAAAGGTACCCCAGGGACATAGACGGTCTCTTAACATCCCTTGTATCATTTCACCCTGGCTTCTTTTTATTCATTTTTTTTAAATACACAAAGGGTGCCTATTATTACATTTACAGGCCACAGTTCAAACTTTCCAAGAGAAATTGCTGCATTTACTTCCTGCAGAAAGTCCATTCTTAACCCAAAGCAGCTCTGGATGGCCACAGACACAAGATCGGGTGGTTCAAGAGAGAATTGAGATCTTAAAATTCCCTAATATGGGCAAGAAATACAGTTTTTGTTTCTGAAAAAGCAGCTAATTTGTCTCTGCAACTGAATAGCATGCACAAAGACCAAATTAACCCCTGGCAGCACATAGTTTTTCTACCTTCCCCCACTTCTCACATACATTTTAAAAGGTATTTCAACAGCCTGAAAACATACATTTAATTATCAAATTAATTCATCAAAACAACTTTATTAAAAGGTGACTAGGAGATTTTATCTGAGCCAAGGCCCATCCCTGAAATTCAAATAACCTGACATTAAATGAAGCAGTAAAGGCACATTTGAAGAGGGAGGAGAGCACCCCAAAAGTGTTTTCCATTCCCACCTCAGTGAAGTTGCCAATCATTTCTTTTGGCTAGACTGTTTTGAAGCTGGACAGTCTTGACTCCCCTTTGCCCCCCCCCCAAAAAAATAGCCTCTTAACACCAGAGGAAGGAGGACATCACACACACCCATTCTGTTTCAAAGAGCAGCTTTTGTGGCACAAGTCAAAAGTCACTTCTTCCTGTTACATCATCAGCACCCCTGAAATACGACTTGCTAAAAAGGAAGCTCTTTAAAAATGCTACGCATGACATGCTTGCCTGCTTTGTTTCTATCCCGCAGTCAGTTGCGTCATTTGTTTTCTCTGCCAGGTTTCCTTTTCTTCTTTAAACCAATTGCCCCAGCTAATTATTCTACCTATATTTATACCCGTATTATTTCAATATCCATGTACTTCCTTCTTAATGAAGAGAATGTAAAGGTCATCTCTCTCATTTACTGAAGTAAGTTCGCAATGCCGGCAACCCTAACTAGAAAAGTTAGTTTAGATTTATATTTTTAGATTTATTATTAGAGTTGGAAGGGACCTTGTAGGTCATCTAGTCCAACCCCCTGCTCAAGCAGGAGTTCCTACACCATTTGAGACAGATGGCTGTCCAGTCTCTCCTTGAAGGTCGCAAGTGTTGGGGCTCTCACGACCTCCGCTGGCAAGCTGTTCCACTGGTTGATCGCTCTCACCGTCAGAAAATTTCTCCTCACTTCCAGGTTGAATCTCTCCTTGGTCAGCTTCCATCCATTATTCCTTGTTTGGCTTTCTGGTGCCATAGAAGGTGCCTGACCCCCTCCTCTCTGTGGCATCCCCTAAAGTATTGGAACACTGCTATCATGTCACCCCTGGTCCTTCTCTTCGCCAGACTGGCCAAGCTCAGTTCCTGCAACCGCTCTTTGTATGTTTTATTTTCCAGACCCTTTATCATCCTGGTTGCTCTCTTCTGCACTTTCTCTAGGGTTTAAATGTCTTTTTTGTAGTGTGGTGTGGTTTAGGCGATCCCTATGCCGCAACCTGTTCACACGGATCAGGAAAATGAATGGCGGTGATGTGGATTGTTTCTTATGAGCGTAACCTATGAATAACCCAGAATTGGCTCAGACCCATCCCAGGGAGAGCAGCTCAGCACCAGCTCTGGCATTAGGAAGGAGGAAGCCAATTGGCGAGAAGGTATATAAAAGGGTAGGATAGCAACAAGGCGGCCACACGTCTTGAGTTCCAACCTATACATACAAGATACCTTCTGCCCACACTTTGTCTGACTGCAAATGTCTAAAGATACGTATTAAGCTTACATATATCCTCCTAGACCTAGTCCATTCTTGACCTGTCCTATTTCTACCTTAGGGAACATTTCTCGCTTGTCCTCCGTTTCAAATTTGTTTTAAGAATGTGATCTCCTATGGTTTGTTTGTTGGTACTGCACTGTTATTAGGCACCTAGTCTTCTTGAGTAGATTGTACACATTTTGTGAGCAAGGTAAGCATGTCCAAAAAAGGCAGGTGATACCTTTTTGTTAAATTGTGGGCAAAGATCGCAGGAGACAGACTTCAGAACAGCTCTTTTATTAGCTCACTCAAAACAACCAGCAACTTGCAGTCTGACAGATAGCCCTTTTATAGGGAACTGTCAGACACAACAACCAATAGCGTATGAGCATTCAAACACATGACCAGGGTGGCATCAACAGTTCAGGTAGAGTTCAACTATAAACATAACAACAACAGTTCAGTCAGGGGTCGTCTAGTCAAAACAAGTTTATGATTTCCATAGAACATTTTAAAGGTTACTTAAATGATATATTTGATAATGGAGAAGATGGACGGATTATATTTGAATCAAGTATCAGATTAAGGAGATCAAAATAGACTGTGAAGGATATATTTTAATTCAATTTTTTGTTTAATTTACAGTATAAGGAGTTAAGATTTTATGGTATTTGGAAGTTAATAATTTGTTAGTATATATTAGTTTTATATTTGTGTAAACTATATTATACCCTGTGTATGTTCTGGGAAGTCTAGGGAGGGGGGAGGGGGAGTTGGGGGGGAGGGATGGGGGGAGGGGGGGAGAAAATATTAAAAAATGTTTGTACTATGTACACATAAAACTTTTTCAATAAAAAAAAACAAGTTTATTGTTAACGGGGGGAGATCCCCGGAGGTCGATGGATCGTTGCTTCCCTTTTGAAAACATATTTACTTATAAAATAAAACCCGAGATTCAAATCTAATTAACAAAATATTTATTTCAGTAGAAAAGTAATAAAAAGAATCTTTATTAGACTACATCTTATCGGCTAAGAAATAAATCACTTCTACCTTGGTAGAAATGGCGAAGAGAAAGGAAGGAGGAGACCTCAGGAATGCAGGCATGCATAATAGAATATATCATACGTCTGCTTGACCATAGATACAAGAAACAGTAGAAAAACATAGAGATGCACAAACTGACAATAATCACATCGTGACACCCCTTCTTTGTCAGTTGGGCTAATATAATGTGTCACTCAACACACAGTAAATATCTGAGGTAATCATGCTGAGCAATAGGTAATGGTTTGTTCAGAATGTTCAGTTAAAGGTCAGTCAGAACACAACACTTTTCATCCTTCTGAAGGTCCCAGTATTTTCCTGAGTAAGTGAGCAAAACCTAAGAAACCATCTGACTTCTGAGCTAACATCTCCAGAACATGCTTGCTTATAATGCCATCATTTCCATCCCTGGCCTATAAAGTAGGAAGTTAAAAATTCAGGGAGTGATTCCCCCCCCCCCCCGGCCAATCAATACAGTGCTTTTATAAAAGGGATTGACCTGCAACTTTAAAGGTCCTGCCATATAACATTTTAGAACTTTTATAAATAATGCTTTTATCCTAATTGCAAAATAATACTCTGCAATGAAAACAGGCATAGAGTGCTTTTACAGGTAATGATTCAAAACGTCATTTTTTAAAAGAGTAAAAATAAACTGCCCGCATCCTTGCATTTCTCCCTGCCTCCCTGAGAAGGCATTCAGGACTAGATTTCATTTTTCTGAGCTCTTTGGGGCCTCCCTGCCAGACCCGCTTTGTTTATAAAACCTGAGTTAAATATGTTCCTGTGTTGTAGCTGGGCTGCAACTGCACTAACAATGGAAACAACAACGGAACTGACAAAGCAAGCAGACAATTCTCCATCCTAGGACTAGTTCTCAGTGCCATGCACTGGAAACCTTCTGCTGCGACTCATTTTCTGTTTAATTTGGCTGTAATCCCAGCTTGTCCCGTGCTTTGCCACACTAATTTTATAATAATAAACTGCTTCACAATCTTTACGCGGTCATGCAAATAAAGGGGTTGCAGAAGACATTTTCATTTGATTATCTTCTCAGCAAAAGGCATTGTATGGAAATTAAAAATGTAACTTAATGAATCTGTGAAAAAATAAAATAAAATAAACATCCTGGGATATGTGAGAATATCTTTTCTTAAAGAGAACATTTTTCTTAAAATAGCCTATTCATGATCATTAATCATGCCTGCCAGAGTCTCGCCTTCATTCTCACCCTCACTGAGTCCTGCTGTTGACTTCATTATATACAAAACTCATTTTTAAAATAGCTTTTTCCCCTCATATTTGGGGGCTTGGTTCTGGAAATCTTTCCAAAGAGGGGCAGCTCACTTCTCTGCTGGTAAAAGACACTAGCTCTTAGAAAGACTTCTTGTAGGCTGCTATTTTTTTTTTAAATAATGCCTTTTTTGTTTGTTTATATTTTAATTTCTTTGTATTAAGGTTTCCTGCAACTATTTCTGGAATGTAATCTTTAGCACTGGAATTGGATTGAAAGTGGGCTGCATGTTTGCAATAGTTAAATAATTGATTTCGTTGCAAACCTTTGTGAACTCACAAAAGGAAGAAGAGGATTACATTTCAGAAACAGGATTTTGATTCTAGTCAATTGCACCGTCCAACCGGAAGGCAGGATAATCCCAGAGAGACAAGACAAAGCCAGTGGGGCAGGACAGATTTATAATAAATTGCTTTTCAAATTTCTCAAACATTTAATGTGTTAGTGATATTTAGGGGAAGGAATGCTCATTATTTCAATTGTATTTGATCCAAACATCCCACTACCTTTAGAAACCCTTAATCACAATGAGCATGCTCAGACCGCCAGTAGACATTATCCGAGGCACAGGAAGGTGGGTCCAGAGGCAGAATAGGCAGAGCGGGGAGCTGCCTTTTCTCCCGCTTCATCCCCCGAGGATGGAATGACAAAGGGATGGCAAGACATTAGTGCCTCAGGGTGACTTTCGGACTCGAAGTCCCAACGTCTGACTCCAGGAAATTGACTAAGTTGAAGCCCAAAGCCGGAAGTTGTCCGGTGCTTTCTCCAATTAAATCTGCTGGAGCAGTCGTGATGACATGCCATGGTTTAGGGGTGTCAAACTGGCGGCCCACGGGCCGGATGCATCACACACAGGCCACGCCCACCCCAGCTCCATGAAGCAGAAAAATGTCGCGATACATTATGTGACAGTAACGTGACACAGCGAGTTTGAAACTTTACACCAGGGGTATCAAACTCTATTTCATTGAGGGCCGCATCAGGGTTGTGTTTGACCTCAGGGGGCTGGGGTGGGCGTGACCGGGGTGGGCGTGGCTAGCTCAACATCACTCTTGTCGGGGGCGCCTGTAGCAGTCCGAGCACTCTGCCAGCGAAAACGGGCTCCCGAGCTCCGTTTTCAGCTGCCACGGCCTCCTGCAACCCTCTGACAGTGAAAACGGAGCTCACGGCCCTCCTCAGCTCCATTTTCACTGTCAGAGGATTGCAGGAGGCCGTGGCAGCTGAAAACAGAGCTCGGGAGCCCATTTTCTCTGCCAGAAGCACTGCAGGCTGGTCATTCGCTGTTTCCAGGGCGGCCCCGCGGGCCAGATCTAAGTACCCCACAGGCCAGATCCGGCCCCCGGGCCTTGAGTTTGATACACCAATGTTCCCCAACTACTGAGAGTTGAAGTCACACACCTTAAAGTTGCTGAGTTGGGAAATGGTGGCCTGCACAATGATTAGCAGTGGCAAGTCTTAAAACGTGGTTTCAACAGCAGCTCCTCCTTGGAGGGTTTGCACTGAAGCTGAATTGGACCAAATGTAACATCTGGACGAGACCATCTGAATGACATTGAGGGGTTTGGTCCATTCACAGAGGAAGGTAGAGAAGTGAGGCCTATCTTGGTCCTGCAGGGGCCTGTCTTATGTGTGAATGGGTGGATGGATGGCCAGGGAGGGAGGGAGGGAGATAGAGGAAAAGATGTCTGGATCACCACAAAATATTTCCTTCCTTCCTTCCTTCCTTCCTTTCTTCCTTCCTTCCTTCCTTCCTTCCTTCCTTCCTTCCTTCCTTCCTTCCTTCCTTCCTCCCTCCCTCCCTCCCTCCCTCCCTCCCTGTAAAAAATGAATATTAGACAAGTTATTTTCATTGACAGCAAAAGAATAAAGCTATAATACATTTTAAAGCAATGGCTAATTTGCACTCTTTTGCTAGCTCAATCTTGGTCGGTAACCATCAGTGGACTTAGCAACGGCTGAGTTAAAACTTCTGCTGCATATTCTGTGTGTGTGTGTGTGTGTGTGTGTGTGTGTGTGTGTGTGTGTGTGTGTGTGTGAGAGAGAGAGAGAGAGAGAGAGAGAGAGAGAGAGAGAGAGAGAGAGAGAGAGAGAGAGAGAGAGAGAGACTTCACCCTTCTCTTCTCTGGAGAGGTAATAATCTACTGTATGTGATGGCAGGTGCTGCATCACACATGGCTTCCCAATAAAATCTAAAAACATGAATTCTCAGGGCAGGGCTGGGCTGGGGGCCGGGCCCTAAAAGGCAGCACCAGTTCTCCTTGCAAGTGAGGGGGGTCTTGATCCAAAAGGTCCTGGGGAGGCCCTTACTTTCTCCTGCAGGAACCTTCCAATGAAGCTTCTTCGACTCACCTGTCGATACAGCTGACATCTGTGGCTCAGTCATCTCAGCCGCTTTGGCTCGGCAAGCCAGCAACTTGATGGTTGCTAGGCAACTATTGTTGAATACATGCATAAGACATTAATTGTCTAAGCACTTTTTGAAAAAAGCAGAGAGAGAGAGAGAGAGAGATTTTTTTTCTCTTAAAAGCGGAGGCTACTGTCATATCTAAAATTGGGCATGTTCTTTATTGCCATCTCTTCAAGTTGGTGTGCAGTGTGTTTGTGTCAAGGGGTGGAATGAGTCACAAATTACTCAGACATCAATCCCAAAATTGTCAGTAGCCTCATCTCTTGCAATGACTCATTCAAAGAATTTTATGTCGTCTTAATCTTCTGCTCTTCATTATCCTGCGTGTCATTTTGCTTGACATGCAGTTGCCTTATATTAGTCTATATCATGAGGCTACACAAGTGACATTTGTGACTTAGTATTTCAACCCATTTAGAAGACCTGTCTCCCTGTAATGCAGTGTTTCCCAACCTTGGCAACTTGAAGATATCTGGACTTCAACTCGCTGGCTGGGGAATTCTGGGAGTTGAAGTCCAGATATCTTCAAGTTGCCAAGGTTGGGAAACACTGCTGTAATGGAATCAGCAAGAATTCTTGTTTATGTTCGCTTCACAGGGATAGTGTAGCCCATAGCTGATACCAAACTCTCTGCATCCTTGGACCCCCAAATGCCTCTCTGCATCCTTGGACCCCCTTTGGCCTTTCCCAGGATTCCAGGCTCAGGAACAAGTGACCAAGACAGCAAACAGGGCCTTCCATAAATTGATGCAAACTTTTCTAAATAAATGCAGAACTCAGAACGTTTGAACTCCCACGGTTGTGATGAGAGCTCATGCTAGAAACCAGGGGCGGGTTCCTAATTTTTTTACTACCACTCTGTGGGTGTGGCTTATTTTGTGGGTGTGGCTTGCCGGCCATGTGACTGGGTGGGCATGGCTTTTCGGACTGCTGAAGGGAGGGGAACTGAGATAGGTCCTGCCGCCCATTCCCCCTCCCCTCAGCAGCTCAAGAAGCCTCAAACATGTGAAAATGCCTAGGATCATCACCGCGCGTTCGTGGCTTCTCCTACTGCTGAAGGGAGGGGAATGGAGATAGCTCCTGCCGCCCGTTCTTTCAGCGTCTCACACGCTCCCTCAGCCATCCTCCCCTGCTTGGACTCACTGTGGGGTAGGAAGGCAGTGCATGAGCAGTGCTGGAAGCTCGGCCTCTGGGCATGCGCAGAAGAAATTTTTTAAAAAAATTAAAAAACAATTTTTTTTAAAAAAAATGGCAGCACCCAGGCACCGGCAACCGACCGCACCGGTACTGTGACGTCACCAGCGGGCCGCTACCGGTGCTATAGAGTGGACCGCACCGGTAGGAACCCATCACTGCTAGAAACCCACTCTTGGAAGTACAGTTGTTCTTGAGAAGGCTGGGATCCTGTTTCTCGAGGAAGGCAGGATTAGTGGGGCTCAATCTAAGGAGCAGAAGGGTGCTACTGGTGCCAAGCCATCGGCTGCCATAACACCAGGAAGCCTTTCCTAGAGCCACAACTGCATTTGCCTGAAGCAGATGTTGAGGAGCCTGTCTCCAAGAGATGCTGCTGCTGCTCTCGTCGGAGGACATGACAATTTGGTGAGAAGAAGGTGGAAGGCATGGGCAAGTTTTCTTGGCTGCCTATATGGTTCTTCTCCCTGGCTATTGCCCTTGGTCTTTGAATGAAGGCCGTTCAATGGGCAGGAGAGGCTTAAACCAGAGACTGAAGTCCACTTGCTATCAGGGCCAATACAGAACCAAAGAGAGCTGGAATACCTCACCCAGACCTTCTGATCTCCAGAAAAGGTGGGTCTCTGAGTGATGGACAGAAGCTTTTGCTCAGTCAACCAACATCAGGCCAACCGCTTTGCTCTTCCAATGTCTAAGGAGCTGCCACAAAGAAGAGAGGGTCAACCTATTCTCCAAAGCACCCGAGGCAGGACAAGAATCAACGGAATCAACCTAGAACTAAGGAGAGATTTATTGACAGTTAGAACTATTAAAAAGTGGGAAGACTTGTCTCTAGAAGTTGTGGGTGCTCTAACACTGGAAGTGTTAGAAGAGACTGGACCACCATTTGTCTGAAATGGTTTCAGACAATCATTTTTCTGAAATGAGCAGGGGGTTGTACTAGAACAGTGATGGCGAACCTTTTTTTCCTCAGGTGCCAAAGGCACGCGCGTGCACGCTATTGCGCACGTGCGAGTGCCCACACCCATAATTCAATGTCCCCCTGCCCCCCGGCGCATGTGCGTGTGATCCCCCCTGTGCTGCCCCACCCCCATGCATGCATGCACGATCCCCCGCTCTCCCGTTTCCCGACTTTGGGTGGGCCCAGTAGGCCCATTTTTCGCCCTCCCCAGGCTCCAGAGGTTTTCTTGGAGCCTGGGGAGGGCGAAAAAACGGCTTCCCCCGCCTCCCCAGAGGCGCTCTGGAGGCCGAAAACGCCCTCCCAGAGCCTCTGTGAAAGCCAAAACTCACCTGGCCGGTGCGCACATGGCGCTAGAGCTGAGTTAGGGCAATGGCTCGCGTGCCGGCAGATATGGCTCCACGTGCCACCTGTGGCACGCGTGCCTTAGGTTCGCCATCACTGTACTAGAAGATCGCCAAGGTCCCTTCCAGCTCTGTCATTCTGTTATTCTGCTCTTGTATCAGAAGCTCCCAGATCATGGGCTGATGGCACCAGGAGATCAGGGCACCCCCAGGCTCAATGTTGAGGATCTTATACGGGTAGGATAAATATAGGTATCTCCATACAATTGAGCCACAAACCCCAGTAGGTTCTTAAGCTATCCACCTTGCTGACGCTCATGACTCTGCGCATTGGCCATTTCTGCTTCTCACGGCCTGGCTTCTAAGTGAAAATATGTTCAGAGGCATCTGCCACCTCCTTTTTGGCTCACTGGCTGCTAGCGTATTTTAATCAATGTGCTCATTAAGACTGTTATACAAAATAATCCAGGTAAATCAACCATGAGCTAGGGAGGCAATCTGAAAGGCCTACTTAAAGCTCCTGTGGTGCATCTTGATTTTTGAGCTTGTATTAGTCAATGTTCTTTAGCCAAATGAATTTAAAATGCTATAATCAAGTCATGTTTTCTAGTTTAACTCACCCCAAATAACAAAACAAGCGTATTTCTCAGTCTCTGTGATGAGGGTCTTCTGCTGAATATTCTGCTGAAATTAATAGCTTACTGGTACTTCAGCCCAAACACCAGAACTGCACAGCTCCTGTACATGCAAAAACAGAGGTCTTCAAACTTGGCAACTTTAAGACTTGTGGACTTCAACTCTCAGAATTCTCCAGCCAGCTTTGCTGGCTGGAGAATTCTGGGAATTGAAGTCCACAACTCTTAAAGTTGCCAAGTTTGGGGACCCCTGTGCAAAGATATCGCCTGATCCCAGATGCTGAATACACAAAAGGGGAGATCACTACAGCTGGGGCCTGTTGGATCCCCAGCACACTCAGGGATCTCATGGAAGCAGCTGGGTAACCAGTGGAGAAACTCCTGAGGCAGTTTGCACATTACTTGACGTCTTGCATTTGATTACCACCAAATGAAGGGGGTGGCCCGATTCCCCTGAACAGCCCTGACTTGGGGTGATTTCCCACCCATGCTTCAACGAGAAAGGTCACTTTCAGATAGGCAGCCCACCCCTTGTTTCTGTGGTCATAGCCCCCTGCTGCTAATCAAGGTTATGTCCAAATGTGTCAGATCTTCAGCTTCTATGCCTTGCTGGCATCCTGTCATAAAATGCAAGGGGGGGAAATGTAGAGGGTAGAGATCAGGGGTGAGTTCCTAATTTTTTTACTACCACTCTGTGGGCGTGGCTTATTTTGTGGGTGTGGTTTGCCAGCCATGTGACTGGGTGGGCATGGCTTCTCGGACTGCTGAAGGGAGGGGAACTGAGATAGGTCCTGCCGCCCATTCCCCCTCCCCTCAGCAGCTCGAGAAGCCTCAAACATGCGAAAATGCTTAGGATCATCACTGCGCGTTCGTGGCTTCTTGGACTGCTGAAGGGAGGGGAATGGAGATAGGTCCTGCCGCCCGTTCTTTCAGCATCTCACACGCTCCCTCAGCCATCCTCCCCTGCTTGGACTCACTGTGGGGTAGGAAGCTCAGCTTCTGGGCATGCGCAGAAGAAATTTTTTAATTTTTTTTTTAAAAAATGGCGGTGTTCAGGCACTGGCAACTGACTGCACCGGTACTGTGATGTCACCAGCAGGCCACTACCGGTGCTATAGAGTGGACCGCACCTGTAGGAACCCACCACTGGTAGAGATGGAAATGGGAATCTAAAGACAAATGGTATGTGTGTGTGTGTGACAGCCTTGATGGAAACCAGAGTGGCCAGGACAAGAATACACTAGTTTTCAAGGACACCTGGCCTGAGAGAGGATTGTGAAATTCCACCAGTGGTGCCAAACATCCAAGCCATTCCCAAAACAGCAAAGCATTGGACATTGATGAACTGGTCAAGGCGGGAGGGCCAAGGAAAGGGGAAACGTGTAACCTTTTGCACGGGAAAACTCCAGATCTAGCCTTTTTTTCATTGCAACCACTTAACTTTAGTAAAAGAACCTATCACTTCAACCAAATAGAGTCGAGGGTCTTTCTAAGGACCTGAGTGAGGCAAGCCTGACAAAATGACAACAAACTCATTTATAATAATAATAAACCCTAATTTAATTTTGATCAGAACCAACTTTATATTCCTCCCTTTTACTTCTAACAATTTTAATCTTCAAATAATGTTGCAATGATTTCTTTTAATTTTTTTCTTTGTCTTTTGAGATTTTTAAAAAAACTTTAACTAGCCTCTTTTGTAAATCCAATATAGGAAAACTATCCAGATTGGTTTATTGTTTGCATATGTCTTTTAATTATTAAGACAGCAGCTGGGCTTTTTAAAAATATGACTAGTGAAAAAACATCTTCTTCCATGTCATTCTTGTAGCCTATCATTTCCAAATCGACTTTTAATTCAGTCTTGGTCTTGTCAGGTAGAACTTGTTCCTCTTCCATAAGGATACAACTTTAGATTCAAGTCCCTCCATAGAGGCTGATTTGACACTATTAAAAATAACTTCTGAGTCCACTCTTCAAAAATATGCCTTGTTTAATGGTATAATTCTGTACTTTTAAGTCAAATTTATGAGTTCATGAGTTCTTCTCCTTTAAGGAATTAGTGTCCTTTAGTATCTCCTCCTCCTCCTCCTCCTCCTCCTCCTCCTCCTCCTCCTCCTCCTCCTCCTCCTCCTCCTCCTCCTCCTCCTCCTCCTCCTCCTCCTCCTCCTCCTCCTCCTCCTCCAATTCACAGTCTGGGACTGATAAAAACTTAGCAGTTCAAGTCCTAACCAAGGACCCAAGAGCTGTTAAGATAGCATCTGAGTATATAGGCAGTTCTGATTAGGGTGTTGTTGTTGTTGTTTTTTTGCAAAGTCAGGATATTCAGATCTAATAAGTTCAAAATTTCCATGTATCTAGGCAGCCCTTTGAGTATTGCTCCAAGTGCTCCTATTACGGTTGGTACAACTATTGATTTCTTCGTCCATAGTCGCTCAACTTCAATATGCAAATCACAATATTTGGTTATTTTTTTCTAGCTGTTTCTCTTCAATTCGTGCATCACCTAGTATTGCGATATCAATGAACCAGACTTTTTGCTTTTCCACAATAGTGATGTCAGGTGTGTTGTGGTCCAGATGTCCGTCTGTTTGGATCTGAAAATCTCACAGGATCTTGACTTGCTCATTTTCAAGAATTATTATTATTATTTCAAAGGAATTGTTATTGTTATAGATTTAATCTTCAATTTGATTCATAATCTGGGACTGGTAAAAACGTAACAGTTCAAGTCCTTGGTTACAAGGACCTAAAAGAGCTGTTAAGTATATAGGTAATATATGTGCGGAACCGAGCAGTGGCGGCTTTCTGCATTTGACTGATGGTGATTTTGTCAATTTTGAGCTGTTTTAAATGTAATTCCAGTGCTTTTGGGATAGCACCCAGTGTTCCAATCACCACTGGAATTACCACTGCTGGTTTGTGCCATAATCGCTGAATTTCAATTTTTAAGTCCTGGTATTTTGCGATTTTTTCGTGTTCCTTTTTATCGACCTTGCTATCACCTGGTATTGCGATGTCAATGATAGTCACCTTGTTTTTCTCGACCAGCGTGATGTCTGGTGTATTATGCACCAGTACCTTGTCTGTTTGTATACGAAAATCCCACAAGATCTTGACCATCTGATTTTCAGTGACTTTTTCAGGCTTGTGTTCCCACCAGTTTGTAGCAGTATGGATGTTTTATTATTATTATTATTATTATTATTATTATTATTATTATTATTATTATTATTATTATTATTATTATTATTATTATTATTATTATTATTATTATTATTATTATTATTATTATTATTATTATTATTATTATTATTATTTATTCATAAAAAATGTAATACACAGCAAACGAGATTTATATGCTGGATTTCGTATCACTATATCACAAGTCGAACACTTCCCAAGCGTCTAGGACTGTGTGATGTATTTTTGTATGATGCGCGCAGATCCAAGTACGGTGGCCTTTTGCAATTGACAGATCGTGATTTTGTCAATGTTTATTGTTTTCAAATGCCGGTTAAGGTCTTTTGGCACAGCACCCAGTGTGCCGATTACCACTGGGACCACCTGTACTGGTTTATGCCAGAGTCGTTGTAATTTGATTTTAAGGTCCTGATATCGGTTAAGTTTTTCTTGTTGTTTTTCATCATATACGAAAATCCCACAAGATCTTGACCATCTGATTTTCAGTGACTTTTTCAGGCTTGTGTTCCCACCAGTTTGTAGCAGTATGGATGTTTTTATTATTATTATTATTATTATTATTATTATTATTATTATTATTATTATTATTATTATTATTATTATTATTATTATTATTATTATTATTATTATTATTATTATTATTATTATTATTATTTATTCATAAAAAATGTAATACACAGCAAACGAGATTTATATGCTGGATTTCGTATCACTATATCACAAGTCGAACACTTCCCAAGCGTCTAGGACTGTGTGATGTATTTTTGTATGATGCGCGCAGATCCAAGTACGGTGGCCTTTTGCAATTGACAGATCGTGATTTTGTCAATGTTTATTGTTTTCAAATGCCGGTTAAGGTCTTTTGGCACAGCACCCAGTGTGCCGATTACCACTGGGACCACCTGTACTGGTTTATGCCAGAGTCGTTGTAATTTGATTTTAAGGTCCTGATATCGGTTAAGTTTTTCTTGTTGTTTTTCATCATATACGAAAATCCCACAAGATCTTGACCATCTGATTTTCAGTGACTTTTTCAGGCTTGTGTTCCCACCAGTTTGTAGCAGTATGGATGTTTTTTTATTATTATTATTATTATTATTATTATTATTATTATTATTATTATTATTATTATTATTATTGTTGTTGTTGTTGTTGTTGTTGTTGTTGTTGTTGTTGTTGTTGTTGTTGTTGTTATGCCAAACCATTTTTTAACAGTGTTGAGATTGTTGGGTATTTATCTTCACAATGGTAGGAAACTGCTGAGCAATTTCAGCAGTTGAAATGTGGGTGGGGGGTCGTCCTCACACTGCATCTGCTGAGCCCCCCTCTGACTACAGGGATCCTTCCTCTGAAGGGCCGAGCTGTCTATGTTGGGTTAAATGATGACATCCCATGGCAATAAGACTCCTTCCCCCATTTTGCACCTAGTACAGCAAAAGCAAACATTGTGCAGCAGGGCACAGGTTGTTTGAAATAATTATATAGACCGAACTGTATTGAAAAACCCCAAATAAACAAACCATGGGCAGATATATCTCAACTGGAGAGGAGACCATCCAGATTCAGACAATGCTTTTACTCCTTCATTACGATTTCTGAGAAGCCGACCGATCCGGCATTGTAAGAAATGGAAAGAAAGAAACCAAAATATAGTTAAACAAATCACGGGTTGGTAGGAGGAGCGATATTATCCAAATGGTTTGTTCACAATTTGTCCCAGCCACATATTTTCAGCATTATTTTGCCCTGTTTAATGTTTATCCATCCAATTTCTCGTCTTTAGTAACCATTCAACCAAGGCACACAAGTCACTTACTCGCTCTAGGGTTTTTGCCTGATATACATAATATTTAATATAATGATGTTTTCTTTTACAGATGGAAATAGTAACCTAGATGATCAGCCCGGTGACCAGTCTAGGCACACGTCCTGTTCCTCCCCAACTGTGGGTATACCACAGGTCAGTCTGGCCAGAGAACCACAAAGATGACTAGGCCCCAGTTCTGCCTCAAACGTTCCCCTGTTATTGTGCACTAAATTTGCCTGCATCCCATAAATCGGGGGGGGGGGGCGCATGCTGTGTTCTGAGGCACATCCTTTTTTCTAGTGTGTGTGTTTAAGAGGCGTAATTGAAAGAAAGGAAACATAGCCATTCAGGGAATATTATTGCAACATACAAAGGAAAATTAAAACTGTTTGTTATCAATTTTTTCTCTCCTGTTTCCTGTAGTGCGTCATCTCCCAATTGCCCCAATTTTCTGCTGAGTGTGTTGATTTTTTAAAGGCATGGTCATCAAATGCATATAATTGTGGAAATGAAATTGTGAGGCCATTAAAAACAGTAATACACCAGCGCTTCCAATAGATGCCAATTCTTTTCTGATGACTACTAGTTGTCTGTGGCTCTAACTTCACACACACGAGATAAAATAGCTTAATTCTTTTAATTTGATGCAGATATCAGAGGACTGCCGCAGACATCCAATAATTTCTTCAGAAATCTTCTTCACAGTGTGTGCCATCTTTTCCTGGGCCATCCAGATGTGTTGGCTGAGCTAATAGAAGCTCTACACATCTGGAGGGCATCCACTGAGTAAAATTGCTGTGGAGTGTTTACAGAGAATCCCAAAGGTCACAGTTTTTGACTCCAAAATCTACTTGGACTGTTGAGCAAAGGGCTTAATGAACTTATACGCCATCCCAATCTTTTCCAATTTGATGCTCTGTCATTTTTAGCCTTGCTGGAGGACATTTGCAGAACATTAGAAACTGCAGCCCACAGCCCCGTTCCCTCCTTCTAAACAGCCATTAAAGAGAAAGTCTGAAATGTACACATTTCAAAGACGGCTTCGCAGGCACGAAGCCTCCTTCCAGATGTTTTACATTTTGAATTTCCCAATAAATGAATAACATACTAAGAAAGCAAACAAGAACTGACATTATTTAGTCTAAAGTTCTAAAATGGCGTAACATCTGTAGTGAAAAACTATTTCAAATAACTATATATAAGTATCTACAAGGTTCAATTGGATTTGAACCTAGTTTGCTTTGCAACCACATCCAGGACTTAAAAGACAGATAAAAGTTATTAAGGAAGTTGGAAGTCTTTTAACATAAGTGTTTCTTTGGTCCCACAGATCTTCAGGGTTTTGAAACAAGACCACATTTTGCTGAATCTTTTTTTTTTTTTGCAATGACACCTTTCTTACTATCTGCCTTCAGCTTTATACTGGTGGTGGTGATGGGGAGAACCCTGCCTCCCATCTAAGGAAGCAATCTGGCTTTATCTCTTTCCCCTTTTAATTGTTCATCTCCTCCGATATTTGATATTAGCACAAGGAATCAAAGCTGTTAAAATAAAGCTCCTCTAATCTTGTAGTAATTTTCCCCAAGCTGTTGAAAACAAGCATTCAAAGTCGCAGTTGGGAGCAGAACAGCACAATGGTTAGTGCTGCACAATTTTCCCCCCTCCTGCTGCCTATGGAAAATTTCCCCTTCCCTTCTAGTGCAGGAGGGGGGACGGACAATGACGGTCTCGACATCTCCACCACCCACAATTGGGTGGAAATATTGCTCCATGGAGCTTCTCTGCTTCCTGGAGCGGAGTCCGCTGGGGATTCCCCCATAAAACAACCTTGCTGCCCCTGGTTGTCCAGGTAGCTCCACTGGAACATCTCAGGTGGCCCCACATCAGCCCCGATCAAGGCTGGAAGCTTTCCAAAGGCTTTCCAAATGGAGACTTTCTCCAAACTGAACTTTGTCCCAATCTATAACCAGCACGAACAGTTATTAAAAATCCTTCTATAAAACCTCATCCACCCTTTATCTGCTTTACAAATACTGAATATTTGCTCATTAACCCAGAATAAGTGTTGCTACATTCTATAATCTTTTTCACTTGCAATGGCTTGTGAAATGCCTTTAATTAAAAATCTGGAACAATTCTAAATGTGGTTTGCAGACTCATTTGCAAAGCATTTGGGCAAAGTGTCTCCTTTTGAAAAATCTACAAGATCCCTGCATATTTATTCACGTTCCATAATAATCACATTTGCCTTGTTGCATTTTATCAAAATAACATTTGTATGTGTGGTACACGCCCACGCACGCATACACACACACACACACACACACACACAGAGAGACACTCTGTGTGTTAAAATTAGAAATCCTAATGCAAGGCTGGAATTTGTGGCCATTTGTCCTAGGAAGAGATCCATTTTCTTCCCTCCTTCAGCCCAGATCAAAATGCCCCTCTGCAGCAGTCCCACCTAGATCTGCCAGTTGTAAGGGAATAAGATTTACCTTGAAAGCGAGAAATCAAAGCTTTGCTGCCTTCACATTGCTCTGACAAAGAGAAGGTTAAAAAAGACAAATGCAAATTAATTTGGCTAAGAGTAATTAACTAATTGCATATTGAGAAAAATTAAACAATGTTCATAGTGAGTCACTAGCTGTGTTTTTGTTCTTTGTTCCATTTTCTGGCACACCCTGCATGTTTCCTTTCTTCTTCAAAGAAATACTGCATACACTGGAAAAATATGCTGAGCGTTTGGAACGAAGGGGACGGGCACACGAAGGGATCCTGGGCTGCTCCTGCTCCGTATTGAAGCTCCGGAAGGTGAGGGCTGAGGATCTGCTCCCCGTCTACCTCTCTGCCCAGGTCAGAAGAAGGCAAGGAAGAAGCTCAGCTGCTTCTCCTGTTCCACAAACTAAGTCACTCCTGGGCTACCCTTTTCACCATTTTTTTACCTTGCTGGCAAAACCCCCAAAGCCACCAATTTCACCCATGCTTTTGAGCAAAACAAGAGCAGTACATCCACTTTTAAAGAATCTGAATATCAACAAATGCTCAGTTTTACACATTGGCAAAAATAATCAAAACACAAAATACAAACTTGATGATCATGACCTTGATGATGATCCTCACTCAGTAAAGGACTTCGGAGTACTCATCTCTAACGATCTGAGTGCCAGAGCCCACTGCAACTACATAGCAAAGAAGGCATTAAGAGTGGTTAACCTAATCTTGCGCAGCTTCTTCTCTGGTAACATTGTACTCTTAACCAGAGCATACAAAACATTTGCTAGACCGATTCTTGAATACAACTCATCAGTCTGGAACCCACACTACATATCAGACATTAACACAATTGAGAATGTCCAGCGATACTTCACAAGAAGAGTATTACATTCCTCTGTTCACAACAGAATTCCTTATGAAACCAGACTTGAAATTTTGGGACTTCAAAATTTAGAACTCCGCCGCCTTCGATCTGACCTAAGTGTAGCTCACAAAATTATCCGCCTCAATGTCCTACCTGTTAACGACTACTTCAGCTTCAACCGCAATAATACATGAGCTCACAATAGATACAAACTTAATGTAAACCGCTCCAGACTTGATTGCAAAAAATTCGACTTCAACAACAGAGTTGTCAACGCCTGGAACACTTTACCTGACTCAGTAGTTTCTTCCCCAAACGCCAAAAACTTCAACCTCAGATTATCTACCATCGACCTCACCCCATTCCTAAGAGGTTGGTAAGGGGCGTGCATAAGCGCACAATCGTGCCTACCGTTCCTGTCCTAATGTACACATATATTCTTACCTCTTTTACTCTTATTCATGCTTGTACTATTACATATATATTCAATCATGTTTTACTGTTTATACTTTGCTTATAATCATATATGCTTGACAAATAAACAAATACAAATACAAATATCCCGCCTCCAATGACAGCTTTCTTAAGTAATGTATAAGATTTGGATGCATGCTTGTATTATAGGGGTTTGTTCTCCAAACGGTGGAAAGGTTTGCAAGACAACATAAGAGTAATTGACAAACTTTTGCATCCTCTGTTTGGTGGCAGGAACATCAGTAACACTTCCCTTTTAAATCCTCAGAGAATTATCCACTGGAGCCAGAGGGGAAGGGAACAAACTGAGCTCTCCGGGTCAGTCAATATTAGTAATTGTAACTATTGCAAGGGGAAGAGTGGGGTGGCTGATGGCCAACTCAGAAGTTCACTGCCGAGGGGAATTTGTGGAGCCAGGGATTTCACATGTCACACCTCAGGATTGCACAGAATATCTCCCACTACTCAACTGGATTCCTTAGATCCAGTAAATCAGTTCCCAAGCCCTGGGAAGCGAGTCTGCAGACCTGCTCCCATTAAGCCTTAAGGACAGTCGCTTTCCTTTCCTTCTTCTGGTTGACTTTTGGCTGGAAGATTCTCTGCCCCCCCCCCCAGTGATTTCAGGTATGCCCACAATGGCCTCCTCGCAAAGAAGCATTAGCTAAAATTGTTCTGGATTTCAGTGGGAGAAACTTCAAGTGCTGACATGTAACCGCAGGTCACGTGAAACATAATCATACTCTTAAACCAGCCCTGACATAATATGTCCCAAAGCAAAATTACCGCAAATGACTGCTTTAGCTAAGAACTAGCCAGGAGCAAAAGAGAGCCATGCAAAAGTAGATTTAGCCATAAATACCTCAGCAATGTTTTACACCACTTTATCTTAAAAAAAAAGAAAAAGAAGAGGAAGGAGTTGTGCAATAATTAACGGGGAGGGGTGGGGGAGCGAACCCAACCCTGTGCCCTGTTCTTTATTCCTGCAGAGGGCCTGCAAGTTGTTATTTCATCGCCTCCCCCATCTGTCACACATTGCAAATTATGCACCAAGAAGCATTAAAGAGAATAAACACATTTAAATGAAAGCTGACGTAATTCATGATAAACAGTCACTGGAAAATATTACATTGTTGTCTCTCTCGCTGCTGTTTAAAGCAGGTTTATTCTGAAGAATGAGTCCATATTCTGACATAGATCACTTATTCCTTTGTTCATTGTGTTACTTTCAGGAATGTTGGCACTTACATGACAGATTTTTTTTTAAAAAAAGGTTCTCTTCTGTTCATAATAATTACTGATCTCCCAGACCTCAGGGAATGTTACAATGTAAATTTGATAGTGTGATTGATGAAAACTCTTCTGAACACACAATGCAAAAAGCTTCCAGCAGGAAACACAAAAGACATCCAGGGTGGTCCAAGCAGAGGACAGAATGTGGGGATAATAATGTGCGAAGCTAGATGTTTGTCTAAAGAGAACACAAATTACTTAATAGCTTAAATGGCTTAAAACAACTCCTCTCTGTATGGGATTTGATTCACTAGAACCCCAATGACTGAAAAGGCAACAGTGGGAGATCCTAAATATAGTCTGCTAATTCAGGTTTTTTCAACTATAGAGAGCTCTGGTTGAAATGGATCCACAGAATCAAACCATCATGGAATAGACCAGAGGTCTTCAAACTTGGCAACTTTAAGACTTGTGGACTTCAACTCCCAGAATTCTCCAGCCAGCTCTGCTGGCTGGAGAATTCTGGGAGTTGAAGTCCACAAGTCTTAAAGTTGTCAAGTTTGAAGACCTCTGGAATAGACCTTGAAGGTCGTCCCCTGCTTAGTGGACGTCTGATCGATGACCACCCAGCCTTGGTGAAGACGCTCTGCAGAAGAGCCACTCTCTGCCCATCTGTCCAGCACCAAACCCTCCTGGACCAAGTTTCTTGCATTTTTCCAAAAGAAACACGAAGCCCCAGGAGTGGAGTACAGATAGTCCTCGACTTCCAATAATAGTTCATTTAGTGACTGTTCAAAGCTACTACGGCACTGAAAAATGTGACTTATGGCCGTTTTTTACAGTTACAACCTTTGCACCATCCCCATAATCATGTGATCAAAATTCAGATGGTTGGCAACAGGTTCCTACTTACGACCGTTGCAATGTCCCGGGGTCGTGTGATCCCCTTTTGCGACCTTCTGACAAGCAAAGAAAATTCGCTTAACATCAACTGCAGTGATTCACTTAACTGTGTCAAGAAAGGTTGCAAAATGGGGAAAAACTCACTTAACAAATATCTCACTTAACAACAGAAAAGTTGGGGTCAATTGTGGTTGTAAGTTGAAGACTACCTGTACAGTTCAGAAAACGGATTCACAAAAAGTCTCATTCGTTAGGTTTATTGTCAAGAAGGGAAGGAGCTAATTAATATACAGGATCTTGGAAACTGACAAATTCAAATTCTAGCACTCCATCAATTATCCATGAATTCCTTCAGGTGGGGTCTCTGAGACTGCTGGGACCCCTTTTCTTCCAAAAGACCAAACCAAAGAGCCTCCCCTTCTCCCCCTTTCTCCCCCCTCCCCCCTCTCTTTATACTGTATTTTTTGGAGTATAAGACGCACCGAAGTATAAGACGCACCTTAGTTTTGGGGGAGGAAAACAAGGGAAAAAGGCCTCTGCCTCCCAGCAATTTGCCAAACAGCAAACAGCACAGATGATATACAATATTTGCTGTGTATTTCTGTGCATGTGTGCTTGACCCATAGAAATAGCAAAGAATTGGAGAAATGTACATTATGCCAGAAAGTTTTCTTAAATGTAGTCACACTAACTCTTCCCAATTATTTAAATAGATCTACTCCAAGGTAACTAAACTCTAATACTAAACTGGACACTGTTACATTTCAGACTATACTTGTACAGAGCTGTTAAAATTAATTAAAATTTCTGGAAGTATACATTATTCTCTATTTAAAAGAAGATACAATAGCATTGGGCCTCTCCAGAGCAAGCATTTATTTTAAAAAGCTTCTTTATTTGTTAAGTTGTCTAGATTTACAGGGATCTCCATCCTTGGCAACTTTAAGACTTGTGGACTTCAACTCCCAGAATTCCACAGCCAGCAAAGCTAACAAAGCTGGCTGTGGAATTCTGGGAGTTGAAGTCCACAAGTCTTAAAATTGCCCCTGGCTCTAGAACAGTAATAAAGCAGTCTTTAAAAAATAAGTCTAATAATTCGAACATTCTACAGACATTTATAGTTATTCACTTCCATCCAGTTCAGTAAAAAATAAAAATCTGCGTGTCTCTCCCAGCTATTTGCCTTTGTAGCTAGTTTCACTTTCATTTTCCCACCTGGCAAACCTAATCAGCTGTCGATCGGGAAACTCCTACTGAGTTGCTTGGCTTTACAGGCTCTTCCCTCTTTCCTGCAAGCAGGTAAATTGCTGGAAGACAGAGGCCAAAGGATGGGGGTGGCTGGGTGGGTGGGGCTGCATTCGGTGTATAAGACACATCCAAGTTTTCACCCTCTTTTGGGGGGTAAAAAGGTACCCCCCTTTATACTCCGAAAAATACGGTACATACTGTAAATAAAAAACTTCTTAATTTCTCCCTCACAGAGCCCCCCTCTCCCCGAGGTCCATGCAGATCCACCCTTCTGACCCAAAGCAACTTCATTCCATCATGCTATTTGTAGCAGCAGGATTATGTGTTGTTTTTATGTATTGTCTGGTATGATAACTCTGGGTAAACTGAGGTTCTGTTCAGTTCCCCCTCCTCGACTGTCTCTGGGCCATGCAGATGGAAGCTAGGAAACCACAGCCAGCATTTTGCATAGGAGATAGCAGGCAGGTTCTGCGGTTGTGGGGTGAAAAAACAGCCTCGGAGAGCTGGACCTCCACATTTTTCCTGTGTGGTATATTTAGGTGGCAAGGAGGGTGGGAGGGAGGGGAGGGAAAAGGTGGCAGGGAGGGGAAAAGCTGCACTTATACCGTATGCTGAACTCAAGCCACGAAAGGACCTTATCACGAGAGACAGAGTTAAGCCTTGTCAGGTCTGATCAATGTTCATTACATGCAGCGGTGCAAGGAAGCAGGTTTTATAGTAATGGAGCATTAACATTGTTAAGATGAATATTTAATATTTGCAAACATCCAGTGGTGGGAAACAGAATCACCTTTCAGAATGCATTCTCGCCATTTCCATCTATCTCCCTCCTCAGCCATTATTTTCTTAACTATGATCACCGACAAGCAAAAGTGAATGTCCTGCATTGGATCGAGGGGCCATTGGTGTGCGAGCGAGCTCCCCCAACCCCTGAGTCCAGTATACCTGGGAGCGGCTCATGGGTTCCACATTGCTGTAGCTGCCCTTGCAGTGGGTGCCCGACTCCACACAGCGCCAGGGCAAACGGAAAGACTCCTGGTCACAAGCAGGCCCTGCCAGCACCCTTTTGTTCTACACATGCACACACACCAGCACTTCCTGAAGAGAGCCTTTCAGGGTTTGAGTGACGAAGTTTCAGGGCTTGCAGGTGGCTTAACCCACATTCGAAGGGCGACCTCAACACGAGAGAAGACGCCCAGCATGGCCTTCCAGTTGACAGAATCCCTCCAATGCAAGATCGCTGTCACGATGTGAATATTGTCAGTTGTGAGTCTATGCAGGGTGAAACACCCCTATCCAAATATTATGGTACTTCCCAATACAAGCAGAACACATGATGTTTTGCGCATGTCTACATTCCTAATCCACCATTAATCACTTCTCTCTTGTCTGCTGACCTGAATGGTCGTGTTACTCAGCAAAGATGTAGGTTTATTGTTTTATATTGTTTTTGTACTGAAATAAATATTTTTCATTAGACATTTAATCTCGGTTTTATTTCTAACTGTCTGAATTCCAAGTCAAAGATTCAATGTCGCCTCTACGGGAATATTCTTCCCTTGACAATCACCTTGTTTCCTCCCCTAAAAGATGGCCTGCCGGAGGAAATTCTTTCTGTTACTTTTACAAATTGTGCAACGCCAGCAAAAGAGTTGGAGCAGATGTTTGGAGCATCCTGGAAAACAGGGTTGGACTCACGGGTCAAAACGCCCGAACTGCAACTCCAAAGGGCATTGGAGGATGGAGCTGGGACCACAGTGCCTTTGCGTACAGCCAACTCAGTGCTCAGGAGGCCTTGGCCAGAGGGCAGCAGCTGCCATTTTCTGCCAATGGTCCTGGCCAGACACAAAGGACAACCTGGACAATCACATGATGGATGGAGCTCGCCTCTTCCAGCTCCTGGCCTCACTGCTCATTCAAATGGCCACTGAAACTTCAGTTATGTATGAACATCCGGAGAGACCAGCCAACAGTATACATCAGGGGTCCCCAAACTTGGCAACTTTAAGACTTGTGGACTTCAACTCCCAGAATTTTCCAGCCAGCATAGCTGGCTGGAGAATTCTGGGAGTTTGTTGGGTTGAGAATAAAATCTCATAGAGACGATGTTGGATCTTTATTGGAATTCAGACAGTTAGAAATAAAACCGAGATTAAATGTCTAATAGAAAATATTTATTTCAGTACAAAAACAATAAATCCTGAATAATTACATTTTTGCTAAGAAAACGCGACCGTTCCGGTCAAGAGCCAAGTCAAAAGTGATTAATGGTGGATCAGGAATGTGGACATGCGTACAAGATCATATCACGTGTTCTGCTTGTATTGGAATATACCATAATATTAGATAGGGGTGCATCACCCTGCATAGACATACAACTGACAATATTCACTACGTGACGAGTTGAAGTCCACAAGTCTTAAAGTTGCCAAGTTTGAAGATCTCTGGTATACATAGTAGGGCCAGGAGGAATATTTTCCCTAATTCTCTGTCACGGTGTGAATATTGTCAGTTGTATGTCTATGCAGGGTGATGCACCCCTATTCTAATATTATGGTACATTCCAATACAAGCAGAACACGTGATATGATCTTGTACGCATGTCCACATTCCTGATCCACCATTAATCACTTTTGACTTGGCTCTTGACCGGAACGGTCGCGTTTTCTTAGCAAAAATGTAATTATTCAGAATTTATTGTTTTTGTACCAAAATAAATATTTCTATTAGACTTTTAATCTCGGCTTTATTTCTAACTGTCTGAATTCCAAGCAAAGATCCAAATTGCCTCTATGAGATTTATTCTCATCTCTCAACATTCTCAAAGCTTCTTAGTCAGATGAAAACAACATATAAGTTTTTATTTACACTAGTTTTTATTTGCACTAGAAGTCTTACAGGGGGAATCTGTCCAACCATCAGTCTGAATAGTGTCAGTTTAGGACAATAACATGAATATGGATTAAATTATAGCAGCATTGCAGGAGAGGAGCAGACTTTGACCTTATTATTATCTGGGACTTTTATGTTTAGTGAATGCAACTATTTTACGCATACAAGGAAAGACAAAATGTGCTAATATTTATTCTGAGATTATGAAAAGCGGGAAGCAATTAAAGCTAAACATTTAGCAGGAAGAAATAATTTAACACAAGAAATTCTGCAAGCTATGTAAGTTCCTCTATTCAAAATGTTTTTTTTTCAAACATTATTCTAGGGGATGCTAAAACTGAATGTTGTATCGCTGTTGGTGTTGTTTTAAATAGGTATTATTTTACAACTGAAAATCAGTCATTATAAGCAACATCTGGAGACCATTAATAGCTTATTTCTCCATTCTTATTTAAAAAAGAAAAGAAAAGAAAGGTTTGACCAGAAATTCAAAACATTTCCAGATTTCTCATTTTCAAACATTTCAGATTTATGCTAAATGATGGGAAAGCACTTTTATTTTACACATACCTAAATGGAAATAACATAATGGTTACTGCTCACTAACAACAGTTCTCAGTGCCATTTGCTTTATTTATTGTTTTTTAAAAAAAGTAGGAATTGCTATATTTAATTAGGGCACTCTAACCATGGTTTCTGAAATCTATCTTTTTTTAGACTGGTAAGACATTGCAGTGAACCACTGTATATCTAAAGAGGCTCAATCCACATTGAAACCATATTGTAAAGACAATAAATAAATATTAACATGCACTGGCTTTACTGTGCTTTGGATACTAGCAAGTTCTTTAGGGGCTCTGAGGCCTCTATTGATATTTTGGGGGAGTCGCATTGCAGTCTAGGATTTAGATGTATGTTTCTGCCTTATCATTGAAATCTGCGGACCTGTTGGCCAGTAAAGATTTGGGTAGAAAGCAGCGGTGGGTTGCTCCCGGTTCAACCCGGTTTGGTGAACCGGTAGTGGCGGTGGCAGGAGGCTCCGCCCACCCATGTGGGACGCTTCTGCACATGTGCAGAAGCGTTGTGCGCGTGTGAGCGAACCGGTACTGATGGGATTTACAACCCACTACTCATGCACAGTCCAACCCCCCCCCCCCAAAAGCCAAAAACAAAATGGTGATGCATGCACAGTGCCGGAAACTCAACTTCTGCGCATACACAGAATAATTTTTTTTTTTAAAAAAATCCAAAAATAAAAAAATTCAAAGAAAAAAGGGAAAAAAGATGGTAGTGCCCACGGACCGGCACTCACCGATTCGGTTCGGTGACATCATCGTGACATCACCAGAGGGTTGCTACGGGTTCAGGCGAACCGGTCTGAACCGGGAGGAACCCACCTCTGCCATTACTGGTAGAAAGGCAGATAGGTAGATAGTTCATCCATGCTCCAGTGGTGACTCTAGACTTCCCTGCTACTTATGGATCTGTCCAGGTGGACAGGAGATGGTTCTTATTAGGCACTATGGAACACCGGTGGATATGCAATTTTACAAAATATCTTTAAGGAGAAAATTCATATTTCTTTCCTGACTTCATTCATTTTTTCAGCAACAAGTCATGTAGGAAGAGCACAGATTAGACCAATGGTGCCTTGGACAATCCCCAAAGGCTACACAGGGTCAGGTCCATGGTATTTCTTGGCAGAGGACCCCTGGAAACATCAGGTGGGTTAAAATCCGAAAAGGCAGCAATAAACCCATTTGGTAATTTTCCCAAGATAACCGCATAGAAGTGAGCGTGTGCTCACCAGGAATCCAGCTCAGCTCAACAGAGGCTTTATTTTACATGCTAGCTGAAGGTGTACTTGACGGAAATGACTCATAATTAGCATAAACAAATCATTTGCATAATGAGCAAACCAGGCCACAAAGTTCTATAGAAGTGGAACAGTCGATCCTACACACACACACACACACACACTGGAAAACATGTCACTATAAATTCAAGTCGGATTCTGTGCGAGTAGCCTGGTCTTCCCAGGAAGCCTCTGGTTGAAGAAAAGGAGGATGGCACCTAATCTTCCCCATAAACACAACCACAGGAGATGGCTGGCTGGGTTTACTTTGCGCTGAGCGATGGTGAGAATGTTGAGAGATGAGAATAAATCTCATAGAGGCAATTCGGATCTTTACTTGGAATTCAGACAGTTAGAAATAAAGCCGAGATTAAAAGTCTAATAGAAAATATTTATTTCAGTACAAAAACAATAAATCCTGAATAAACTACATCTTTGCTAAGAAAACACGACCGTTCAGGTCGACAGCTAAGGCAGAAGAAAAATAATGGTGGATCAGGAATGTAGACATGCGCAAAACATCATATCACGTGTCCTGCTTATATTGGAATATACCATAATATTAGATAGGGGTGCATCACCCTGCATAGACATACAACTGACAATATTCACTACGTGACAGAGAAGGCCCTGCATTGGGCACTGCTGGCAATCCAACAGGCCCATCCACAGGAGAGAACATTATTCCCTGGGCTGCCACTGTGAAGACAAGGTGTGTGGTGGCAACCACAGAGCTGGTGAGTGTGCTTGTGAAGCAGCAGCACAAACAGCTGAGCTGCTCCTCCCAGTTGTGACTTGACATATTTGCATGTCCTGAATGCTTATCTCTTTGACTGAGATAAGGAGAGCCACAAAGAGAGAAGTTGCTTTTTCACTCATTGCAATATCAATATTGCCCATATAAGATTAATGATTACTTTAGATTAATGGTAATAATGCTGTGGAGGATTAAGGCTCATGGCTTAAAGGTGTTGCTTTTTTAAAGAAAGCAACCAAAGTTCTCTGCCATATTAAAGAAGGCCTTGCTCTTCCCTAGTTTAGGAGAGAGAAGAGAACGCTGCTCTTGTTAAAATGTCTCATTGAAAAGGGAAAAGGAAAAGGGAAAAGGAAAAGGGAAAAGGAAAAGGGAAAAGGAAAAGGGAAAAGGAAAAGGGAAAAGGAAAAGGGGAAAAAAATCTTCATGGAAACATCATTTATTTTGGTTGAAACTTTCTAACGAATACATGACGTTGATATGTCCTATAAAGGTTTTTATTCTTGGTCAAAACAGTCCCCCACCCCTTAATACTGAATAATACAGTGTCTACTATTCGGAGTCTGCAGAAGATAAAGTGGTGCCATACGTTAATCATTAAATACACTCTTCAGGAATTAGAGGCCCAAATTGACGTTTTACCTAGTAGTATTTCAGTGCTGGCACATTTTTGCATCACAGAGCAGGATGCTTTAAATAGAAATATTATAATATAGTTTAATAATATGTAGTTTTAACTTTTTTAAAAAATCTGGATCTTGACTGATCTTGCATTCCCTTCCTGTCAAATCAATCTCTCTGTGCTGAGTTCACAAATGATTTTATCCTTCACATCAGGGGTGAAATCCAGCAGGTTCTGACAGGTTCTGGAGATCCGGTAGCGGAAATTTTGAGTAGTTCGGAGAACCGGCAAATACCACCTCTGGTTGGCCCCAGAGTGGGGTGGGAATGGAGATTTTGCAGTATCCTTCCCCTGCCACGCCCACCAAGCCACGCCCACAGAACTGGTAGTAAAAAAAATTGGATTTCACCACTGCTTCACATCTCCCCTAAATGCAGCTGCACGTGCAAAGACACACTTCATTCTAGACTCCCAGTTGAATCTGGAAGAAAGTTTCCTTAGTTTTAAAAGTCATATTGGACTTTATAAATTGGCTCCTTAATGCCACTGCAACTTCTTTTCAAACTCACCAGAAATGTGAAAAATGTCAGGCTGCTTTAATGAGCAGCAGGGAAATGCTGTGTCTGTGCTGATCCATGATCGGAAGCCCTTTCCTCTGAGTTTTTTTCCAAAGCATACATGGATCTACCTTCTCTAATCCTGAGGTTGGCTATCTTGCATTTTTATTTCCTTGACAGAGACGGCAAAGAGTCACAGCATGGAAAGAAGCCATGAATGAAATAGTTCTCTGGATACAACTCTGCACTTGCAAAACCCAAGCTGAAAACTTACCAAGACGATGAATACCCTGAGGCCTACAGACCCACCTTGGTATCATTTTTGCATAAAGCAGTTTAACTCAGTAATAGTTGGTGACCATCACTGCAAGATAGAAAAGGGGTCTGCTCTGTGGAACCATTATTAATGTTGATTATCAGATGTAGAAGGAATGATTGTGATCCTATTACTATTGAATAATGTATGTTAGTTGGTTGCATATATAGTTTGATGCTACCTAAATATTTCTGACTTTCTGCCATAGCTCTGAAAGTGGGAATTGAACACGATACCTACATGTGTCTTTGTACTGTAACCTAAAAAAAAAAAAAAGACATTGCTATTTACAAAATCCCTGAGTAAGTGAGCTATCTCAGAGGCAGAGTTCGCACAATCAGCCAATAAACGGGTCAGCCAACTACCACTAAATTGTGTATTTGATACCAGTTATGTCAGTGCAAATCCTCCCCACCGCCAAAGCACAGCCAACTCTTGTGGGTGATTGAAGGAGGAGGATAACGTGGCATCTGAGCCTTGCTGACCCTTTTTCAAATTACAAATGACACAAGGAGAAACATCTTCAGAACAGATGGGTCACGGTGGGTCTTTCTGGAGGATTCCAAGTATGGGTTGGCAATCATTTGGGAGAGATATTCTGGCTCAAGAAGCCAGCATTAAGCAGGGGAGAAAATAGAAGCCAGGTAGAGTCACTTTCTGGCCATCCTTCCATTATGCAGTTTGTCCCTGGTACCAGAGCTCCTCGATCATAGTTTTGTTCTGGATTCCTGATTATAGCAATAGCACTTAGACTTATATACCGCTTCATAGTGCTTTACAGCCCTCTCTAAGCGGTTTACAGAGTTCAGCATATTGCCCCCAACAATCTGGGTCCTCATTTTACTGACCTCAGAAGGATGGAAGGCTGAGTCAACCTTGAGCGGGTGGGATTTGAACAGCTGAACTGCAGGGCTGCCCTTTAACCACTGCGCCACCTCGGCTCTTGAAGGGAAATAGGGTGTTCTGTCTTGTCTTTGGGGAAGAACCTTCTTCAGGTCCCTCCATCTCAACTGAAATCTGTCCAAAAGCCATTACCAAACTGGAATGTTTAATGTGCTGCAAGGGGAAGTTACTACATGCATAGGTGCAATTATCAAAATGGTATTTCATTTTAATTAAAATTAACATCTTTAAATTAAATCACAGGTTTCGTGCTGGCCTTACAACTTTTGGACTGTGGGCACCATCTAAGTCAAAATAAACCGGCAGGAAACCTCACATTTACTGAT
Source organism: Diadophis punctatus similis (assembly GCA_023053685.1). Taxonomy (NCBI): domain Eukaryota; kingdom Metazoa; phylum Chordata; class Lepidosauria; order Squamata; family Dipsadidae; genus Diadophis; species Diadophis punctatus. The sequence goes on from JALIGW010000017.1 coordinate 11,927,032, forward strand.
GAGATTCCCTAGTTGGGTCATGAAATGTTTGCAAGAAAACCACCAAGTTCAGAGAGCATCAAGGACCCCCCCTCTCCAGTTCAGCCCTGAGCTTTTCCTTTCTACCAAGAAAGCCAAGACAGACTTCCTTGCGTGAAGGTATCTGAGCTCTGTAGCTCCCATAACTGACTGAACAGTTTCCCTTCTGAATCTGAACTGATCACGGTATCTTTATTTTCTCACTGTCTTCCAAAACATCTTCTTTTTAAAACCACCGTTTATCCTGAGCCATGGGAAACCCATTCTTTTCAAAGAAGTAGCAGCAGAATAAGAAATATATTTTCTCCTTGTCTTCACCAACATATACAAATGGTTTCACATTATAAAGATTTATGACTATCATCTAATTTGTAAAGTGATATGGTAAATAAATACTGATTTACACAGCGCAGGTAAGAGAACTCAGAAAATCAGCCCATCCCAATAATTAAACTTCTGCAGCACCCAGAGACAGAACTCTGAAAGACAAGGGATATAGAAGCCTCTCCACCATTTTTGTCAACCTCCCAAAAGCGTTTCTACTCACAAGGACAAGCCTTTAAGGGCCGGTTGTGCAAAGTGTGCCAAAGAGGGCCTTCACAAAGGAGCTAAAAGGGTCTCTCTGCATCCTTAGCAAAACTCATCCAGTGCTGAGGAGAGCCTTCCAAGCAGCCAGGCGAATCTCGCAAAGGATGTTGCTGCTCTAATGTTGTGTAGGGAGGTGCTTCCTTCTCACAAACATGCTCTGAAAACATCTCTTTGTGCAGCCCAGCTAAACTCTACACTCCACATTTGGGGACTGCAAACTGTAGACCCTGATGAAGCTAACACTGATCCCGTATTAACAATGTGGTCTCTGCTAGAACTGAGCTCCACAATGAGCCATCCACTCTACAGCGCCCATGAACTCATCTGGCTCGTGAGTCTCCTTCAGAGTAAGCAGTTTAGAGCTTAATGGCTACAGCATATTACTCAAGAGCTCTAAAACCAAGGACTGACATTCTGATAATAAGCCGGAGCCATCTCGAGCTAGAAAACATCTCAGCATCTCTCCGCTGGTACACAATTGAAGAATAAAGGAGGTGCAGCAAACCTTAAAGAATAAGCAAACATGGAAGAACGAGGCCCAGCGCAGTTGTGCCTAAGAACCAAATGCACCATGATGCCTTCAAAGCTCTCTTCAATGTCATCTCCATCCTCTAACAAACATGCTGCTTTTCTAAGAGCGTTTTGCCGAATGATGCAGATGCCAAACTATAAGGACTGTTAGTTCTGGGCGCCTCCTTGGCTTCTCAGTAAAGTAAAACAATGCTTTTCGCCAGCCATTGTGACTAAATCACACTTCCAAAATGGGGAGCAATTGCAGAAAACCCTTTTAACCTGAGACAGAAGGAAAAGTGAAGGGACTTACCAAATTCATCACACACACGCTCATTTTCGACGAGAGTGGGGTGCTCAAACGTGTCTCGACAGTAGAGGATTTGAGACCTTTGACTGATGGCTGCAACACCTCCGAGGGCTAAGACGAACTGGTTTGCTTGCACCGAGGATGGCTTGCCCTGGATCCGTTTCCGCATAGAGCGATAGCGGCAGTACTGGGGGTAGCTGAGGATCAACACATTGACATCTTCTTCCTCCTCACCTGAGAAAGAAAGAGGGAGCAGAGTGTTACTGAGTCCCCAGACAGAGAACCAACCCATCCATCCATCCATCCACCCACCCACCCACCCATCCACCCACCCATCCACCCACCCATCCACCCAATCATCCAACCACCCAACCATCCAACAACCCAAACAACCACCCACCCACCCAATCAACTACTACTTTGGAATTAATTTTTCAGTACTTTAAGCATTTGGTGACTAATTAATTTTACCATTTTTGAAATTTTGATGAAATAGTTATATACCGCTGCTTATTAAGAGCATTTTAATTGTTTATTTTGCTTTAGGGTTGCTGTAAGCTTCTCTCTTTAATGATAAATAGAATAGATAAATAATGCATAAGCAATCTCTTAATGATGATATGATGTTCGTCCATCGTATTCGAAGAGGACCTTGACATCTATCAATTGGGGGGGATGTCAAGACTTGCACGTGAATTGGATTAAAGTGAGGGAGAGGTGCACATAGTCAGCCTCTCTCTCTCTTCCCAGATTCCATCTTGCTCCAAATAGCAGGACAAGAGTCAAGACAGTTGGAGACAATCTCTTAACAATAGGGTCCTTGAATGTGGATATGAAATTATAATATTACACTTGAACAATAATGGTAATTTAATTATTAATCTGAACTCGCCATACTGGCAAAACCCCAAAGAAAGCTGAGTGTGACTTTCTATAGAATTCTTGTGCACAAATTAAATCTTTTATATGTGGCTAAGCTCCAACCAATCTGAAAAAGACATCCAGCATTTTAAAAACAGAAATCACCAGAACCGCGAGTATGAAGATTTTCCCCATCCAGTGAGCAGAAACTGCTTATATAGGGAAAGGCGTTGCCGAGTCCTGCCCTGACCCTCATAACAAGCTGGTACATCACACCCTGAACTAGGCCATCATATGGTTTGTTTGGCTTTTGCACGTGGCCCAGTCTCCACCATTTTTCATTCAAGGTTGTGTTTGACCTTGGGGGGCCGGGGGGGGTATGGCCAGCGTGGGCATTGCCAGCTTGACATCGCTCGTGTCGGGGGCGCCTATGACAGCCCGAGCGCTCTGCCAGCGAAAACGGGCTCCTGAGTTCCGTTTTCGCTGGCAGAGGCACCGCGGGCTGGTCCTTCGCTGTTTCCAGGGTGGCGTTGTGTCCCAGCACCGCAACCCAACCAGAAACACACACACACAACCGTTTGTACTAATCAAATAAAAGTATCTCTTTACTAATAAAGCTTCTTAGTAAAGGCACAACAGATATAATGTCCAGAAAAGATGCAAATAACAGAGTCTCAAATGTCCTTAGGCTCTTCGTGGATTAAGTTCAAATACAGAGGCAATTAGCTTTCTTTATCTCAAACTCACTTGAGCTGGCTGGTGTCCCAGACAGATGATGTTAGCTTCCACATGCAAGAACTCTGATTTCAAGAAACTCCAATGGTGCTCGAGAAACACTGGTGTTGTTTTCAGCATGGATCTCTGACTGCACCGGACTTAAATAGGCACTGAGGGCGTGGCCCAATTAGCCCTCAGTGCTACCTCCGAGGAGACCTCCATTTGCTAAGCCAATCCTGCCTGCTGGCTGCTCTACAAGCCCTAGCATCCAGCAGAGGCTCCTCTTCCTCTGATGACTCACTTTGCTGAGCAAGTGCAGAAGGTCCTGGCTGGTCTTCCTCCTCTGGCACTGAGTCGTCATCGCTGGCAGACTCAGGTGCCAGGTACACGGGGTGGTCCTGCTGCGACATCAGTGGCTCCTCATCCTCCGGGTCCTCCATCATCTGCGCAGGACGCGGGCAAGTCACAACAGGTGGCCCTGTGGGCCAGCTCTAAGCACCCTGCGGGCCGGATGCAGCCCCTGGGCTTGAGTTTGACACCCTGCTCTATAAGATGCCAAGGAACAGCAAAGCCAGCCATGGCTTTAGTGGGTGTGTGCAATGCAGCTATGGATGCAGCATGAAGCAAGCAGGGCAGCCCGCACCTCCTTCCTACCTGCAGAAGCTCTCAAGAGCCCATGGACCCCCCTGCCTTCGCTGAACTCCTCACTTTCATGGCAATGGATCAGATATTAGCTTGGGAAGAATTTCAGCCCTATTTTCTCAGAAATGTGAAGCAGAGGCACTTTTGCTCAAAGGCTCCTCTTGAAATCTTTTCAGCTTCACTGTCTGTCCTGCCCATCAGTTGCAGGATCCCAAAGACCACATTTGCAGGGTGGGTTTATGGCCCTTTTAATCATAACGTTGTAACCAAATCTTTGCACAAGACCTGCTGCCTTCAGTCATAGATTTAAGGCCACATTTCCCCAATATACCAGGATGTACTCAAGCTGCGTTTATGTGTGATGGTTTATTCATTTAGCATATGGCATATTGTACATGGACTAGCAATATATATTAACATTTCATCTAGATTAGTAAAGCGCAATAAAATACAAATGTTAAAGAGATCTATGTTCAAATACCAATGTCTGGGTCATCTAACCACTGAAGCATAGCATCGTTTATATTTAAAAAAAATCAGATACTGGTCTGGTTTATGTCCTCAGCTTACAGCCGGTCATGATGTGATCTAAAGTTTAACGTGGAACCCTGCAGTCACACTGAGGGGAGGATGCTATGCCCCGTTTATTCAGAGTCCTGGCAGATGAGGTGCGAATCCTGTTCAGGATTGTGTATCAGTGTTTTGGTATTACTTGAGGATTGTTGGTTTGTTTTTGCCAAGGTCTGTCTGTCTGTCTGTCTGTCTGTCTGTCTGTCTGTCTGTCTGTCTGTCTGTCTGTCTGTCTGTCTGTCCCTCCCCCCCCTCTCTCTCCCCCTCCCTCCCCTCCGCCCCTCTCTCATCTTTAACCATTTTATAAACATTATATTCACAGGAAAGCACATTACAAAAATGATTGTAATACTATTCAGGATTATTTTAAAGGGATATTTTAAAGCCAACTCATCACTAAGGTTATATTTTTTACCCTGATCTTCAGGGGCGGGTTGCTCACTTACCCATGCCGTTGCGCGCGCATCTCCACGTTTCGGGGACACGTGCGCTCCCTACACGTGTGCGCCCCCTTGTGCGATTTTGCTTCTGCGCATGCGCGGAAGCAAAATCTTGCCAAAATCTCGCGAGGGGACGTGCGCGCGCGAGAGATTTTGGCGCGATTTTGCTTCTGCCCATACGCGGAAGCAAAATCTCGTGAGGGGACATGCATGTGTGTGAGATTTTGGCACAACTTTGCTTCTGCGCATGCGCGGAAGCAAAATCGCGCCGAACTCTCGCAAGGGGATGCACACGTGCGTGAGATTTTGGCACAATTTTGCTTCTGCGCATGCGTGGAAGCAAAATCGCCCAAAAATTCTCAGAAAAAGATGGCGATGCACGCGACGGACCGGCGGAGAGGGCTCCGGAGCGGTTGTGCGCAAATTGCACAATCGGCCACTCCCTACCGGAGCTACGCACTGGACAGCTCTGGCAGGAACCCACCACTGCTGCTCTTCTATACATTTACTAGATTTTAACTCAAAGCTGCAAAAGCAGTAACGAAAAGAAAAATAAAAGAGCAACATGAGTTGGATAAGAGTGCTGCATGGCATTAACCCCACCCCACCCCACGCCGCACACCTTTTGCCAAAAGTCCAACCGAAAGACAAAGGGGGGGGGGAAGCATTTACATTTGCTTAAGCGAAGACAAACAAACGATTCCTGGAACAAATATATTATTTCCATCACACCAATGCGAGAAGAAACAACAACCAAAGGTCTCTCTATATCTCCCCACTGAAACGGGCAGGAGAAAACCCTTTGATTTCTTTCAATAGTACTTAGCAAATGTTACTATGGTTATATGTTAAAATTATAGCACTGTGTCGGAATGAAGCATTTGAAGATAATCTGCTTTGCGCACAAGCACAATTCTCAAATTCTCATTTTCTCTGTGGAAAGGAGATGCCCAGTCAATTGTCAGCTCCTTCTCCCTGGGGTGCGATCATTCGATTACCACTACCACCACCCAATTTGGCTGGGCAGTTGGGCTTAGGAAGGAGCCCTGCCATTCTGCTAGCTCTTCTCAGGTGCGATCATTTCACGATGGACTATCAACTGTAGATGAGCCTGGAACCATGAAGGACATCGGGACAGAGGCCAAACTTCTCTCCATGCTGGTCAAGCCCTGGAACTGGAGCTGGCGAGTAACCAAGCTGGACCTTTTGATGGGACCATTTTAAAGAGCAGACGCATCTAGCTCTTTGTATTTTCTTTCTAGTCCAAATAACTTGGACTCAGATTTGGACAGACCTGGACTCCGATTGGGCAGTACAGGCCGAGATGATAGGGGCAGGCCTTAGTCCTGTTATATGGGATAGGTTTGACTCCTGAGGATGTAGACAAGGCCATAGGAGTGATGAACTCTGCCACTTGTTTGTCCTTCCTGGCTGGTTTCGGCCACCAGGGAGGTTTCACGTGGCTGGCTCCAGGCATTGGTCAACGCTTCTTTGAGAGAGGGGTCCGCCCCGCAGCCCTTAAAAGTTGCGGTGGTGAGGCCCCTCCTCAAGAAGCCTACCCTGGACCCGGCGGATTTAAAGAACTTCCGTCCAGTCTCCAACCTTCCCTTTGCGGGGAAGGTTGTTGAGAAAGTGGTGGCGCGTGTACCTAGATACACCCACATAACACCTATTCTCCGCCAGCTGCATTGGTTGCCCATTACTCTCCGGATCCAATTTAAGGTGTTGGTTTTGACCTTTAAAGCCCTACATGGCTCAGGGCCAGGTTACCTTTGGGACCGCATCCTGCCGCATACCTCCCTACGACTGGTTAGGGCCCACAGAGTCGGCCTCCTCCAGGTCCCATCGACTAAACAATGCCGGTTGGCGGGGCCGAGGGGGAGGGCCTTCTCTGTGGGAGCTCCCTCCCTTTGGAACCAGCTTCCTCCAGAGATCAGGACTATCCCCACCCTGCTGGCCTTCCGTAAAGCAATAAAAACTTGGCTCTTCCGGCAGGCGGGGTGAAAGAGAGACCAACCCAGACCAAATATGGGTCTCCCCCCCCCCGGTTATGAATGTTAGATGCTCTTTTTAATTTTTGTAAGTTTTAATTATTGTGTCTTTTTTATATTGTTGAATGGATTTTGACATGTTGTGAGCCGCTCAGAGTCCCCTGGGAGTTGGGCGGCATATAAATCAATTTAAATAAATAAATAAATAAATAAACTTCTGAAGGAAAACTTTTTGTGGTTCCCTCTCGGATGCTTGGCACCCTGGCTATGTGGACAACTACCTTTTCTCGATATTGATCACCACGAGAGAACAATGGTTTACACTAGTTGCCCCTGGAAGCAGAAAGTGAATTTTCAGGTCAAAGCCCAACCCTCACCATTAAGGCTCAAACTGACTTTCAAGATCAAAAAGTCTTTCAACTAAACAGAGAAACACATAAAAGGCGCTTCTCCTGCTGGGTTTCAGAAACACCACACTCCAATGATTATTGCTAACCACCAAATCCAGTTTTAACATCGCTGAGCTTTTCCCCCTTTTCAAAAACACACATAAAAAAATAATCTTCGCACTGGGATTTTGTAGCGCTGGATGGAAAACTATGCATGTCCCTTCCTGTACCTAATTACCCAGATGCAGAAATCTGCCAAGAATTTTGCCCTTTAGTTCTCTTAATCGCATTAGTCCAAGCGCATTCCAATGTCAGGAGAAACACTTTTTTGTTTAACTGATTCCAAATCCGTATTAGAAGAGCTATTTTTGAAACATCGTCTCCCCTTTTCTGAGAAGAAAAGACAGAGGCGTATTCTTGCTCTCTTATCATGCTTGTGGGGCTCTGGTGTGTGTGTTTATTGTTTTCATTTATGGTGTTTCCTTCACCACACATATGACCGTACGCAGGGGCGGGTTCCTAATTTTTTTACTACCACGCTGTGGGTGTGGCTTATTTTGTGGGTGTGGCTTGCCGACCATGTGACCGGGTAGACGTGGCTTCTCGGATTGCTGAAGGGAGGGGAACTGAGATAGGTCCTGCCGCCCATTCCCCCTCCCCTCAGCAGCTCGAGAAGCCTCGAACGTGCAAAAATGCCTAGGATCATCACTGCGTGTTCGTGGCTTCTCGGATTGCTGAAGGGAGGGGAACTGAGATAGGTCCTGCCACCCATTCCCCCTCCCCTCAGCAGCTCGAGAAGCCTCGAACGTGTGAAAATGCCTAGGATCATCACCGCGCGTTCGTGGCTTCTCGGACTGCTGAAGGGAGGGGAATGGAGATAGCTCCTGCCGCCCGTTCTTTCAGTGTCTCACGCGTTCCCTCAGCCATCCTCCCCTGCTTGGACTCACTGTGGGGTAGGAAGGCAGCGCATGCGCAGTGCTGAAAGCTCAGCTTCTGGGCATGCACAGAAGAAAAATGTAAAAAAAAATTTTTTTTAATGGCAGCGCCCAGGCATTGGCAACCGACCGCACCGGTACTGTGACATCACCAGCGGACCGCTACCGGTGCTATAGAATGGACCGCACCGGTAGGAACCCACCACTGACCGTACAGAAGGGCTGAGGAGGGCTGGTGGCAGTTGCCCACCGAGGTCGCATATAGAAGTTCTCAAACATTTCCAGGTGGGCCTGCAAGAAACTCTTGTGCGACATCTTGGAAAGAAGTTGATGGAAGGGGAGAACTCACGAGGGCATTTCCCCCTGCTTTTCTGCTTCTGGGAATCTCTTCTGTCAGCTGGTGGGGCCTCACCTGTCAACTCCACCACTTTATTCAAAAAAGTTTTATTAGTACAAACTTACATAAGTAGTAGCAAAATATTAAATATAAAGTACAAACATTTTTGTTTTTTTCTCCCCCCCCCCAAACCCACCCCCTTCCCTCCCCACCTCCCCCCCGGACTTCCCAGAGATAATACAGGGCATAATAATAAATTTAAATTGTTAATAAAAAGAGAAAGAAAAATGGAAAAAAGAACACTATTTTTAAAAAACTTCAACTCCAAATTATACAGTGCTAATATATCGCATTTGTCTACAATAGTAAAGATACAAAAAAGAGAGAAAGAAGAAAAAAAAAGGAAAGAAAGAAAGAGAAAACTCTTTAACAATACAAACAAACAAACCTCCTCCCTCCTCCCTTCAGTCCTCTATCTTATACAAGGTAAATGTTACATAAGTAATAACTAAATATAAAATACACAAATCTTAAACTAATATTATTGACATTAAAAATAACCTCTAAGATAAAACTTAACTAAATGTTACATAAGTGATCATCAAATATTAAATTTCATCATGATATTAATAAGATAATATTATTCTAAATTAATTCACTAACTTCAATAAACAAAAAAAGAAAATGAAAGAAGAATAAACAATAAACAAATCTTCAACAAACTATATATATCTAATATTATCAACATTAAAAATAACCTCAAAATTATATAAAACTTAACTAAATATTGCATAAGTAATCATTAGATAGGGAAAAGATAAAATACAATCATATTAGTCTCTATCCATCCAATATATTTCAACATCACATCGTTTTGTATCTTGATAGTTCATCTTTTAATAGTTCAATAAATTCAAATTTGTCGAGTCGTCTCCCGTCTACTCCCAAACCTCCATCTCCTTTTCCCCAGCTATCTGATTCAGGCACTCCTTTTGGATTTTTGAATCTATTTCCTTTTGATCCATCAAAGGTGGCTTCCCCTCCTCCTCCTCTTTTATTTTCATACATCCTTCCTCTGGAATCTTGGATATATCAGCCTTTAGAACGTTGACATAAAATTCAGTAGCTTTTTTTATCGTGTTGAGCCGATATCTTTTTCCAGAAAATTTCACTGCTACTCCAACTGGCGCTTCCCATTTATATTGTAAATTTAATCTCTTAAATTCATCAATCAAAAAAGTATAGCTTTTTCTGGCTTTAAGCATTTTAGAGGGGATTTCTTTCCAAATCTTTAGTTCCTGACCATTCACCATAAGATTATTGTTAAACGTTGCTTGTATAATTCTGTTCCGTAGAGCTCTTGTGGTAAAATATATGACAATATCCCTTGGTAAATGCTTTTGTTTAGCGTACCACGAGTTGATTCTGTATATTTTGTCAACTCCACCACTTTAGAGAGAGAGAGACGCTGTTTACTTAGCCACTTCATCGGAGGCTTAATATGAATTAGTTCTGCGCAGTGTAGATCTGAAGAGCATCCAATCTAAGATTGATCTAAGGCAGCTCAGTTCTAGAGGAGGTTTGTATAATCTTTTGATGTTTTACTATGTATTTTTCTAAACTTTGCTCTGGCCTGATCAAATGCTAGCAACCAAACTGGAACAGCTTCCAATATTTGGCACAGCTCCAGCTTTCAGAGACACCAATAATTAGGTTGATGTCTCCATGTCCTTGTTATTCTGCTGCAAGACACAATTCCAGCTTCTAATTAGGCACTTCGTAAATTCTGTGCATTCATTTTTTGAAAAATGATTTTTTAAAAAAGGGGGGGGAGGGCGATGTAAGCTTGTGAAGAACCTAGCAGAACAATGTACCACAGATAAGAAAATTTACATCAGTTACTATCACTACCAACGTTATCATGTGAAGCAAGAATGGGGGTGGGGGGAGGGAGTGTGAATATAATTTCTCAGAAGGTAATTTTCCTTTCAGCCTAAGTACTCTTATTCATTCCTCACTTACTCAATGATTTCCTGTTCTAATTACACGACATTATACAGTAAGACATTTGTAGAAATAAAATGTGTCTAAATCTAAGTGAATTGGTTACCAATGCTTAACATTCTAAAACTGTGCATCAACTTTATCAGTCCTCTGATTTTAGTTTTGCATATTTATTCCACCTGCTCTCTCCCCCAAGGCAGTTAAATTAGCACAAATGTATGCATTCAGGAGAGGAATAAACACTTGTAGCTACACATGCAGCTAAACACCTGGACAAGAGGATAGCTGTATCTTCCCCCTTCTGCTCCAACTATTGTTGGTGGTTAAACAAATCAAGACAAATGGAAAATATTCAAAAGAAAAACACCTGTTTCTTTTTTTAGGAAAGGGGCAAGGAAAATATGAAGGGAGGGGAGAAGAGAAAGACAGGCTAGAACAGAAGGGAAATAGAAAGAGACTACGTAAAATGCAGAGGAATGGCTGTTTCCATTATTTTGTAACAGCAAAGCAAACCAAAATAAAACAAACACAGCATTATCACTTTTGTGCTGTTATTGCACTGCTGTGGTTATTTTGAAAATCACAAGTTCTTAAATTACCTAGCAAAGCCACACCCTTGAAGATTTGATAATTATTTACACAGAAATCAACAGAAGTGGGCTGTGAATGACCGACAGAATATTGAAAAAGTGAGTCTATAAAGACTAATGAAAACACTCAAAGATGTTTCTTTTGATGGTAGAAAACAAGGTCGAACTCCCTTAGATTGACTGGCTTTCCTCTGGAGATTTCTTCTTCTTCCACACCTTCTCCTAGGACAGTGTTTCCCAACCTTGGCAAGTTGAAGATGTCTGGACTTCAACTCCCAGAATTCCCCAGCCAGCAAATGCTGGCTTGGGAATTCTGGGAGTTGAAGTCCAGACATCTTCAACTTGCCAAGGTTGGGAAACACTGTCCTAGGACAATCATCTAGTTGTCTCAATCCGATGCACAATCACTCACATGGAGCTCTGTCTTCCGTTCCTTCCAAAACCAACACGTCTCATCATCCCTCATGAGACTCAGCTTCCCTTCATCCATCCTTTCCTTGTCTCACCAGCCTCTTTTAGGCATCCCATTTGGAACTGCCTTAGACTCTGGTTGATAGCAATAGCAATAGCAATAGCACTTAGACTTATATACCGCTTCATAGTGCTTTACGGCCCTCTCTAAGTGGTTTACAGAGTTCAGCATATTGCCCCCAACAATCTGGGTCCTCATTTTACACACCTCGGAAGGATGGAAGGCTGAGTCAACCTTGAGCCCGGTGAGATTTGAACAGCTGAACTGCTGAACTAGCAGTCAGCTGAAGTAGCCTGCAGTGCTGCATTTAACCACTGCGCCACCTCGGCTCCGATGCTACCTGTTTACAAGTCATTGCTCATTGCAGTAGCAGAACTGTGATTAAACCAGGCTAGGTGATTGTTTTATTCTGACTCACAGATATTGGAAAGTATCCTCCCCCTCCTCCCTCCTCCTCCAATTTGTGGTTGCTTTAGCACCACCATGTTGCCAATGCTGCCACGGTGACCACAGTAATATCATCATCGTGGCTGTATCCGCGTCCCTTTTCCTGCTCCCTCTGGCTTCTGTGCCCAATTGGCTCTCAGCAAAGCCTGATGGGTGAGTACCAATTGGTTGCTGTGAAACTGGGGCCAAAATCTGAAATCTCTTAATGGCGCTGGGCGGCAAAGAATAGAATAGAATAGAATAGAATTCTTTATTGGCCAAGTGTGATTGGACACACAAGGAATTTGTCTTTGGTGCATATGCTCTCAGTGTACATAAAAGAAAAGATACATTTGTCAAGAACGGTTGTCATAGGGTTCAAGTAAGCAATCAGGAAACAATCAATATTAATATGAATCGTAAGGATACAAGCAACAAGTTACAGTCATACAGTCATAAGTGGGAGGAGATGGGTGATAGGAACGATGAGAAAAACTAATAGTAATTGTAATGCAGCCTAGTGAATAGTTTGACAGTGGTGAGGGAATTATTTGTTTAGCAGAGTGATGGCGTTCAGGAAAAAACTGTTCTTGTGTCTAGTTGTCTTGGTGTGCAGTGCTCTATAGCCTCGTTTTGAGGGTAGGAGTTGAAGCAATTTATGTCCAGGATGTGAGGGGTCAGTAAATATTTTCACGGCCCTCTTTTTGACTCGTGCAGTATACAGGTCCTCAATGGAAGGCAGGTTGGCAGCAATTGGTTTTTCTGCAGTTCTGATTATCCTCTGAAGACTGTGTCTGTCTTGTTGGGTTGCAGAACCGAACCAGACAGTTATAGAGGTGCAGATGACAGACTCAATGATTCCTCTGTAGAAGGAAGGATGAATGAGCAACACAGATGCCTGCTGGCATGTTAGGGCTGGCTGGGGGCATCAGCGGTCAACAGGTGAGCCTTCTTCTGCCTCGGAAGGAGGGGGACCTTGGGAATATGCTGGAATGGGGCATGAGAGTGCAGTTTTCCTTGTGGTCCGTGGCTCCTTTTGTTCCGCCTCCCCACAGCAAAGTGGCAGACAGTTCTATGGGAAACATTGGAAAGGCTGAAGAATATGTCACTGTAAGCAGCTCAGAGTTTGCTTTGTAAAGATGGCTAGAGAAACTGGGTTCAAGATGTGCTCAGAAAAATGTCCCAAGGCATACCCAGGGAGGGACCCCAGAATTTCCAGTAACCAGGAAGGCCAAATGAGAAGCAGCATTTCAGGGCACAAAACTCTCATTAGCACCCAGGATCACAGGGAGAAACACAACCCATGCAACAAAGGAAATATTCATGTGAAGGTGCTTAAACATGTATTAATAAATCAACTGGCACCAACTGTAAATTCATAGTGTACAATTAAGGCAACGAGTGCACAAGATCTGGCTGTTAATGAAAATCGTTCTAGCAGCTAATATGGTTTACAAACACTCCCCTTATGTAAAAATCTTGAAGAAGTGGATTTAATGCGTCATCCTATGCTCACTATGCACTAAAAAGTTACAAAAAAGGCCGACCCGTGTGTCTAATTTTGTTGTTGCTGTTTAATTAGCCAAATATTCCTCGAAGTTTCTCAGCAAATTGATATATATTGTTCTTATTCTTGTATTCCGCCTGAGTCCTACGGGATTGGGCGGCCTAGAAGAACTTTTAATTAAATTAAATTAAACAATTTTGCTTGACCCTGAAGACAAACTTGCTGCTCCCTCTCCTTCTCCACACCACCTCCTGGTCAAGGTGTCTCCAGGATGTTAACTGGCCACAGAAGGGTCACTTTGTGGTCTCCACACCAGACAAGGGAGCCTTTTGTATCAATGACTCCAGCCATTTCCTTTCTCTGCTCCCCCCACTTGTTCTTGCACAGTTTCAGTATCTAATTAACAGCAATACTTTTTAAATATTAATGGTTAACTTACCACATTAAGGAAATGCAAATCAAATAATTAACTAATCCCAATAGTCGAACCTCTAGTTTTTTGTTTTGTCGAGGTTTGAACAAATTTTTATGAATTATCCACACAACGGGAGTCTGCTTTGTTGACAGAACTTTAAAGGAAAAAATGTCTCCGTGTTTCATGGAGCACCTCAACGTTTGAAAGTCCCGGTAATCAAAGAGAAATATCCCTCGTGGAAAAATGGCTCCTGCTGATCAGAGAGAGGCTTATTTTTGATATACTGTCAGTTGTGCCAATTTCAGATGGATATTTAAGCAGACTGAAACAAGGGCAGCAGCCTGACACTTCTTGTGGCTATCTTTCCTCCGCATCCAGGTCAGATACCTTGGACCAGAGGATTCTCTTCTGCTGAGGAGATGTTTGTTCTCCTCTCCGTGTAGAGCAGGTGAGGGACTTGCTGATCCCTGTTTGCCACTGGGGGGGGGGGTTTCCAAGTCAGACCCTGGCTGAGCAGACCAGTTACCTCATCTTATACTTTGATCCACCAGTTTCAATGTCCTAACAACCTCAAAATCTGGCTTGGTAAGAAAAAAAACAGACCTGCCAAAAATAGGTAAGCTCCCTCCTTGCTAACCCCACTTTTAGGAGTTTTCAAAATCCCTGCCTCCCTCTCCACGCAAGGGTTTTCCACAGAGCCCCCAATCTGCTGGGACCCAGGAGAACATTCTGGGTCAATCCCCATGGCCACCAGATGGTGGTGATGGTTTCCAATCACTGGCCCATCACTAAATGGATCATGGTGAAAACATCAGCCTTTGAGCACACAATGGTTCCTTTAGTCCAGTGCTTCTCAAATAGTGGGGCGGGCCCCCCTGGGGGGGTGCAGAGCGATGCCAGGGGGGGCGCATGACCCTTTGGGAACGTGCTTTTTTTTGCCGCAGGGAGTAGGGGTTTTTTGCACCGAACAATAGCACACAGCACAGAGCAGGAGATATGAAGTGCAGATAACAAACCCTTAAGAGACACCATGGGAAAATATTTAACAGGGATGAAAAGAAGGGAGGAGAGAGACGGAGATAATGAGACAAACGTAAGTCTCCTGAAAGCTAAGACAAGGAAATATGATGAAGCGTATGTAGCGCTTGGCTTCACTGTGACTACGGTGGGAGACGAGGAAAGACCGGTATGTTTACTGTGTCTAAAAATGTTGGCAGCGGACAGCATGAAGCCAAATAAATTAAGGTGTCACTTAAACACATTACACCCCAATCACGCTGATAAGCCGCTTGAGTTTTTTCAGCGAAAACGTGCAGAATATTGCAAACAATCGTCCCGGTGGAGAGTTGGGGGGGCACGAAATGTTTACTTCTTCCTAGGGGGGGGCGTAACAGAAAATAATTGAGAAGCACTGCTTTAGTCCAATGTAGGAGATAAGGAAGTGTTAACTTTCCAGAACCTTGTTTAAAGCAAACCTCCAGAATATTTTGCATTAATTTATGTGGTACGCATACTCTGGGATTGATTTTTTAATGATACTGTAAAATGTATCCAGAAAACAATTTGGCATTCTCCAAACTTGACGAGCCTTATTCCTTTCATTAAAAATACAGAAAAATGAATCTATTTCATAAATAAAGCATCCAATCTGTCCATCAAAAAGTTAAGAGAAATTTAGAGAGCATAGCGGGAAGGAAGCAAAAGACCGATTCTTTTAAACTGTAATTCAATGATTTATACTGTTCCTTATTGAATGCTAGTTTTTTTAAAACTAGAAATAAAAACACAATATATATTTTGAATATTTTACAAGTGTTCTTAGAGCAATTTTATATAGGTTCCAACTTCCGATATAATGTTTAGAGCAATGTAGTATAGATTCTTATACTAAATCAAAAGAAAAAAAAGACCTTTGACATTTCCTTAAAAGAGAAAACATAACAACAAACAAAAAAAATTATAAAGGGGAATTAATTCAACAGTGCCTGAACGGATAGAATATATTTAAAATTGCATTTAAGACCTGCTCTTGACATTTATGCCATTTTTTTTGAAACCCTTAATGAAATAACGGATTTGTTAATTCTTACAATGTATACTTTGTATAGCTTACATCAGGGGTGGGATTCTACCAGTTCGGACTGGTTCGGACTGGTTCGGGCAAACTGGATGCTGCGACGATCAGCTGGGAGCGAATCAGTTCGCTCCGACGATCAGGTAGGCCTGCCCGCCCGCCCCTGCACTTTACTGACCTATATCTACTCAGCTGATTCATGCGGCAGAGCGGATTTCTGCGCCTCAGCTGTGTTTCTCCCCAGCAGTAACGCGGAAGATAAGTTTTCGTAAAACTATGAAGCGCGCGATCACTGAACCGGTTGTTAAACCAGCAGGATCCCACCACTGGCTTACATGTTAAAGAAGTGGGGTATGTGAGTGTGTTTGCATGCCTGAAATAGATATTGTTTAAAGCCAATAGTGTACTAGCTGCCCTATCTCAATGCCTATGAAAAAGAACTCCTTTGGCTATTAGGCCAACCTTCCCACCCAATGAGAAACCTTCTCATTCTGTTTAGCAACCTTTGATTTTGAGAAAGCTGCAAAGAGACTTTTTTTGGGAGGCCGCACGTTCCAGCATCAGCCCTCCGTAGTGATTGTTAGGGAAAGCACCGTCAAAATGAATCAAAATTAGAGCTCTCTCGTGTGGGCCTTTGACAGCCGGATAATAGAGTCTGTGCTCAGGTTCTTTTCTTTTCTTGTTAATATTTCCTTGTGTGCCCAACATAATGCAAGAGACAAGTGTAAAACAACACACCGAGAGAGGCAGGCAAAGAAAGGCTTGAATGGGAGCCGTAACGGAGAAAAGTGTTAGGGTTAATTTTCAACAGCATTCAATAACAATTTATTTGCAGCCATTTTCTGGGCTAACCTCGCACAATAGAGCAGGTAAGATGCAGCACAAGGCAATTTGTCAGCTGCCAGATAGGAACAAAAGAACCAATTTTTAATAAGCTCCAGCATTACCTTATTTGTTCGGTAACATTTTAATAACTGTTTTGGAGGCCTATAAAAGAATCATTAGGGAGAGAAGGAGAGGAGATGAAAGCCAGCAAGAAAAAGATAATCTCGGCTGAAAACAATTTTTACAGATAAACTTCATCTACTCACTTACCAAATAACTCTCTTCTCTTAAAGGGATAATTACAGTATCTTGTTCCCACGCATCAGCTGAATGCTCCCAATCGGTTTTCCTCCTGCCACTGACCCCACAGCCCCACAGCAAGTCCAATGTGTGCAGTTTGGCCCCCAAGCCTAAGGTGACCAGATTTTAATATTTGTAAAGCGGGACACCATTGACGGGGGGGGGGTCTAGAAGAGCAAGACGGGAGGGGTCAGTCTCTCTTATCCTGCAGCTTTGTGCACCCCCCCAAACACCCCCCCTTCATCGCAGCCAGGGGTGGGTTCCTACCGGCGCAGGCTTACGCAAAGCGTTCTGCTTGCACAGAGGGCAAAAGAATGCAAATGGCGGCGTCCCGGCGGCCGGGGAAAGCGGGCGGGGGAAGCCCCGCGCCGCGAACGCCACCAGCTTCTTTGGCTCTGCGGTGACGAACAGGCAAGACCGCCGCTGCCCCTCTCACTGCCCTCCCTCCCCGCCTGGCAGGAGGAGGCAGGCGAGGCAGGAGGCAGAGGGTGTGCAGGGCAAATTCAAATTCAAAAAGCGGGACTTTTTTGAAACGCCGCAGGACAAATTATTAAAAAGCGGGACTGTCCCGCCAAAAGCGGGACGTCTGGTCACCTTACCCAAGCCTGCCTCCTTATTGTAATTGGCCTTTTTTCTCTTCCTGGCTGGCAACCGTCTGGCTTGGCATCTCAGAAGGGTGCCAGGCGAGCCCTCCTCACACGTCTCTCTCCCTTTCCAATTTTGCACCTAGGCTGGGCTGGACTAAAGACTCTTCCTCTTCCTCTTTGCAGACTTTTCCAAAGTCTACATTCTGCTTAAACAAATGCCAGTCCTATCCAGCCTCAGTAATCAAGGAATGTGCATTCATTTTTTTAGTTCAAGAGCTGCACTCAGCCTTTGATTTATGTGCCAGAAGCCATTCTCTGAAAATGGGCAGAGCAGAATGAAAACAAAATTTGATGAAATATTAGTGTGAATTATTGATCTGATTTAATTGTAAATAATTAATATTAAAATATGCACTCCTCCCTCCTTTCCGTCATAAGGAATGGTATTCGGAGGCATTCTGGGGCCCCTTGGGAACAACCCTGAGATCCCCAAGGGCCCTGAAGCCCTTCCATCAAGTCTCCAAACACCCACGAGCCCCACACTGGCCACACAGAGACTGAGATTGCAACAAGTACCCAACAGGCCAAGATGGGCGTTGATGGGCTAAACCAGTGGTGGCCAACCTTAAGCATACCATGCACCAATTTTTTCACAGATGAGTTCAGATGCGCCATACAACTCAAGCACGTTTTTTACCTTTTTACTTTCACGTTTGGGGTTGTAAAATAGGGATAGGGGTAGGATCTGCTTTGCTTAAAGGAAGAAAAGGAATAACTCAATCACACAATTCAATTAATTAATTTACGCCATTTCAAAATTTGACAAACGTAATATATATTTAATCTTGAATCTGTCTTTCAATCACTCTCAATACAAAAACCACGCTAGTACACTCAATAAAACACTGCTTCAAACTCCACGCCACGATGGCTCACTCAGAACTGACTGACCATATCGAACGCTCGCCGCTCATTCGCATGTGACTTCGAACACATGATGTGTTGCTAGTGCGCGGTGTTTGCGATCGTTTGAGCAGGAACGCGCAATGGCAACACCGATAAAAATATTCATACGTTTGTCAACCCGCCTAAAGTAACATCTCACAAGTTCCATTCTAAGTTTCAGACACCAAGAAGTTGAACATTACCGAAGGCTGTACGAATTGAACTGAGATCACTTTGGTGTTGAAAATATTAAGATGGATTCAGTTATGACACCTATTTTTTAAAAAACAAGTAGGCGCAAGGATAAGGTGACCAGACGTCCCGATTTTGGCGGGACAGACCCGCTTTTTCATCATTTGTCCCGCGTCCCGCCCGTCCTCTAAAAAGTCCCGATTTTTTGAAAGAATGCATGACTAGGGCATTCTTTCAAAAAATCGGCCTGAAAGGCAGCAGGCCTCTCAGCTCGGGCCAGCCGTGGGCGGCGCTGGCGGCGTGCGTGCGTCCCGCATTGTTGACTCCTCCGGCGGCGGCTGGAAGCTGGGGGGAGGGGGAAGGGAGGCTGCTCCTCCTCTCCTTCCCCCGCCCCATCCCTAGCCCCGCCCTCGGAGGCGCCGCTGCTGTTGGGAGGGGTGAGGGACGAGGAGCCGTCGCCGCTTTGAGTTTACGAGCGGCGCAAACAGCCCTTCCTCATCCCCCTCCCCTTTCTTCCCCCCGTCGCCTCGCTGCCGCCGTTGCCCTGGGGCCGGGCGGGCGACCGGGAGACCGCGGCGCTTGGATACTTGGAGCAGGTAAGCTGCCGGCTGCCTCCTTTCCCCGTCTCCCGCCTCCCGTTCGTTGCTTGCCAGCCCGGCCGAAGGGAAGGCGGGAGGCGAGGAAAGGCCTCCCGAAAGGGGGGGAGAGGGGGGGGAGGCGGGAGGGCGTTTGGATGCCTGCAGCTCGCGACAGGTAAGCTGCCGGCTGCCTCCTTTCCTCGCCTCCCGCCTTCCCTTCGGCCGGGCTGGCAAGCAACGAACGGGAGGTGGGAGACGGGGAAAGGAGGCAGCTGGCAGCTTACCTGTCGCGAGCTGCAGGCATCCAAGCGCCCTCCCGCCTCCCCCCCTCTCCCCCCCACCTCACCTGGACGCTGACATTTGCTGTTTTGCCCTCTGCACGTTCTGCGCATGCGCAGAGGGCAAAACAAATGGCGGCGCCCAGGCGGCCCCCCGGTCCCGCTTAAAAATAAAAAAATCTGGTCACTTTGCACAAGGATGCAATGCGCCACTTGTCCCCACCTCAGACCTCGCTAAAACACCAAACTTCCAGGAACACCAACCGCAGGAGCCTTGGGAGGCCACCTCGAGAGCTTCAGGCCTTGATGGGCCCAACACTTATGGAAGGCCCAGGTGAGAGAAGGCTGGTGCAGAGCCAGTGAGTCCCATGAGGGTGGCCTTGTGCAAGGATTGCTGGATGCTTTAAAAATGAATAAGTAGCTAGGACAGAAGAAGCCATTTTTTCCTGACCAGAGGCCCTGGTTAATTTGGAGGCAGCATCTTCTGAGATGGGATTCCACAAAGATTGGAACCCAATGGGGAAATGTGGAAGCTACCCTGTTCCTGGTGTGTCCTCTGCAGCAGAAGAGCAGCAGCAATTCCACACCCAGTCTGGAGATCTAGATCAGAAGGCTCTTCCAGAAACTGCACGGGAAGAACCAGTGCAGCTATCATTCCTTCTTTGGGTTGGCATTAAGTGCAGACCTGTGCTTACTTTGATAGGTGCTCATTACTCCTTCAAGAGACGCTCTAATTTCCTAGCCTTAGAATGCCTTACCCATGAATTTTAATGCATTTATGAAATAAGACATAATTTCCCTACTGTAATACTATAATCCAGAATGCCAGTTGGGATTCAGAGCCTAAAACATTCTAGGCAAAGACTGAATACTTACAGTTCAGACCAGGCCAAGCTGAATGACTTTTCCATCTAGCTAAGTAGGAACAGCATTAATTATTCCCGGAATAAAGAGAAAACATCCACTGTGGTTGTTTAAGGTATTCCCCGCCCTGCCATCCCTTCCTGTGTAGTCATTAAAGAATAAAGCAGCCAATTTTGATACTAGATTTTGGATGTCACAAATGCTATGCAGCAGGTGAGTGATTATTAAAGTTACTGTGCTTGTATTTTTACTGGTGGATTCTTAGGTGCTAAAGTAACTTGACCGGCCCAAAGAAATGTGCATCTGGAAGACAGGTCCCTTTCCTGGCTGTTTCTCAATATTGCCCTGGTCTCACCCCCTTAAAGAAGGAGCAAATCTTATGAACTAACAGCATTTGCCCAACTGACGTGAATCTTTATTTTTCAGGCTGTATAGAAAAGGGGAAGGAAAAACTATGTAGCATTTTTAGGGCCATAAGATCAGAAATCTCAACAGCAGCAACCATCAAACCTCATGGCAGCACCCAGGCTGTCTGCCAGCAACTTTAAAAAGGCCTGATCCTAAACCCCTGAAGAAGCCCCTGAAAGGGGTGGTGGCAGTGAGCGATCTCTGGACTTGAAGGGACCAAGTACTTCAAAGCTTTTCCTCCAATGAATGAATCAGAATCAGAGGTGGGTTGCTGCCGGTTCGGACTGGTTCTATAGAACCGGTAGCGGAAATTTGGCGCCGCTCGCCGAACCAGCAGCGATGACCGGCGGTCCACGCTGCCGAACCAGTCCTCTGATCTGTGCTCCAAAGTTAATCAGCCCTTCAGATCAAGAATGTCCTGTTTTGATCATGGCTGTCATCCGTAGACAATTCTGACTCTAAATTCGCCTCCCTTTTTCCCTTTGCCCATCCCATCAAGACGGCTCTGTGTGTGAGCATGAGTGTGTGGCCCCTCTCTTCACACATATTCACACACACTCCTTTCTCCAGACATGCGTGTGTGGATTTGACTGTGCTGCATTAAAAGTAACAAAGTTTGACTCAGTTTTAGAAAGAGCAAACTGCCCTGTGAAATTACAGTTGGAATTGCCTGGAGAAATCATGGGGGCTCAGACAATGGACTGTAGGCACAGCCCACTCCTCCTGTCAAGGCGCAGAAACCCCCTTGGCTGGGTTCAATGGGTGCCATTAGGTGAAGGTGCCACTCTGCTCTCCAAATCGACATGACAGGACATCAAACCAGGGGCGGGTTCCTAATTTTTTTTACTACAACTCTGTGGGCGTGGCTTATTTTGTGGGTGTGGCTTGCCAGCCATGTGATCGGGTGGGCGTGGCTTGCCAGCCATGTGACCGCGCGTTTGTGGCTTCTTGAACTGCTGAAGGGAGGGGAACTGAGATAGGTCCTGCCGCCCATTCCTTCTCCCCTCAGCAGCACGAGAAGCCTCAAACGTGTGAAAATGCCTAGGATCATCACCGCGCGTTCGTGGCTTCTCGGACTGCTGAAGGGAGGGGAATGGAGATAGCTCCTGCCGCCCGTTCTTTCAGCATCTCACGCGCTCCCTCAGCCATCCTCCCCTGCTTGGACTCACTGTGGGGTAGGAAGGCAGCGCATGCGCAGTGCCGGAAGCTCGGCTTCTGGGCATGCGCAGAAGAAATTTTTTTTAAAAATGTAAAAAAATTTTTTTTAAAAAAATGGCGGCGCCCAGGCACCGGCAACCGACCGCACCGGTACTGTGACGTCACCAGCGGGCCGCTACCGGTGCTATAGAATTTACCCCACTCTGCAGGAACCCACCACTGCATCAAACCCAACAGTGTGCAGTTTCACTGTGGATCAGGAGGAAAGGATGCTGTGCTTTGAGTCAATAACGTGATATAGTTCAATGCATCTGTTTTGAATTCCTAGCCTTTTATTTATACATAGAACAAGTCAATTTAATAACTGCAGAATGTTGTTTCAGGCAACATAACGGACACACAATAAAACTATTCTTTCCCCCAAAGGTCGCCCTAGGAAAAGCATACATTGTTCAGACGCCTGCTTCTCCCTGGCTATTAGGCTATTATTCTGGCAGAAAATAAAATTGAAAGAAAAAAAATGTATAATAAGCATATATTTTCATCGGAGCCCCTCGGCTAATTTAAAGCAGCAGCACAAGGCAATCAATCACAGGCTAAAATTACTTCGTTTTCCAAACTGTTTACACTTTTAAAGTTACAAGCCCTCTTTCTGCTATTTCAACTCACGATTTACAGCGACAGATTTAGACTGCCCTTGGCTCCCTCCCAGCCTGCAGTCGCGAGGGACCTAATGATATGAACAGATCAGTGTTTTATAATGGAGAAAAGCGCATGTAAATTTCCAGTAGGTCTGCAAGTAATCAGGGCAGTCTGACTATAAATGAGGATGCCTGAAATTTATTTTAGGAGAAAAAATCTGAAAGCTGCACTTTTAATCTGAGCGGGGTGGGGGAAGAAAGAAAAAGGAGTTTTTTTTTTAAAGTCCTGGAAGATGCAAGACTGGTCAAAATTTATCCTAAATAAACTCTTTTCCAAACAATGCGTTAAGGAAAAGCACAATATCCAACTGGCGTCAGAGTTCCTATTTTTAGCAGTCATTCCTCATCGTGAAACACTGAAGTGGCTGGCTCATGGAATTGAAATACACTCACAGGCACAAAGAAATGTTTTATAGCATTTTATCAGAAAGGAGCAATTTTTTCCAAAGAAGGTCAGGGCTTTATGTATGCAGAGCAATAGTGCTCCTGTTTCTTTTCCAGAAATACACCAGAAACGTTTAATAAACAGATAACCATCAAAATGAATGTTCATGATACAGACAGCATAGCAACAATCCAGCGGTTGTCATCGGTTTATTCTGTAGGCATAATAATAAACTGTAAGCGGGGGGGGGTGTTGGGGTTAGGGGGGGCGCTAATGTATGCACAGTTGCTAATGGTTTAGCCTACCGTGTGTTGAGGCTGAAAATCTTTTTATTAGGTGATACACCAGAACAGCAATTTCAAAAATTATAAGGCTTAATAAATGGGAACCCGTCAGGGTCTTTGGAATAAAACCGTAGTTCCTTCTCAGTGGTTCCCCACTGAGATCAGTAAATCTATGCCAAAATATTTATATTTTAAAATGCTATCTTAATTGGTAATTGTTACACAATCTCAAGAACAGATCCAGTCAAAGTGTTAAAATATAGAATATGGTACAAATATTTGGGGAAGCTGAGTTTTGGTGAAAATAATTACTCCACAAACGATCCAAGCCTCAAGAGCTCCTCTTATTTTAATATAAAATATTTAAATTTACTGTATATTTACTGTATACTGGATCTGACGACATGGAATGGGTGTTTTGACAGGTCCCTCTTGATTCATTATATTCTTATCACACTTATCTTTCTCTATTTGATTATCCATTCAAGTCTGCATCTTATTTTGAGGCAGAAGCGAACCAATTTGGGAGCAGACTATGGTGGCAGAAAGGATCTGTGTTAGTTCAGCTTCTTTAAAATTAATGGACCAAGTCAGAAAGAATATATTGATCATGTCCTGTTTTCACGTTCCTTGCCTTTGAAGTTTGTAGCTCAGTATCCAAAATGCTGCTGTTGTGAAGTGGGAAACAACAATACAACAATTAAAATTAGCTAGATGAACAAACTTCCTCACCTCACTGTCCAGAAGCTAAATCATTTTATTGGCTAAGAACTTGTTTCTCCTTTCTTGGTAAAGCATTTAATACTTGGGGGGGGGGGAATACTTTTTTCCCAGGAATTTCCAGGCCAGGAATAAAAAAAGAATCCTGCTGTTCAAGAAAAAAGATAGATAACCAGTGTGGGTTTCTGTCTCGTCTCCAACGTGCTTTCAGATGAAAAGTTTGGGATCTGCTCAAAGGTGGTTTGAAAGAATTTTTTTCACCATGAAAAGACTGTCATGTCATACGAGAAAATTTCTGGGGAAAACACGACCCTGAAAGTTCTCCAGAATCTTAGCCTATTTCCAACTGCCCGGTGTCCAAATGTGACCAATCATGTGTGTTATTTGGGAGTCACACTAGTGGTGGGTTCCTACCGTGCGGTCCACTCTACTGCACCGGTAGCGGTCGGCCGATGACGTAATTTGCGCGCGACACCGGTCCGTCATCTTTACTAGTCCGTCACGCGCAGTGGTGGGTTCCTACCGGTGCGGTCTTGCCTGTTCGTCGCCGCAGAGCCGAAGAAGCTGTTGGCGTTCGCGGCGCAGGGCTTCCCCCGCCCGCTTTCCCCAGCCGCCGGGATGCCGCCGTTTGCTTTCTTTTGCCCTCTGCACATGTGCAAAGCGTTCTGATTGCGCAGAGGGCAAAAGAACGCAAATGGCGGCATCCCGGCGGCTGGGGAAAGTGGGCGGGGTAAGCCCGCGCTGCGGACGCCAACAGCTTCTTCGGCTCTGCGGCAACGAACAGGCAAGACCGCACTGGTAGGAACCCCCCACTGGTCGCGCGTCGCCATCTTTTTTTCAGAATTTTGGGGCTTTTTTTTGCTTCCTGCGCATGCGCGGAAGCAAAATCTTGCGAGGGGACGCGTGCGTGAGATTTCGGTAATTTTTTGCTTCTGCGCATGCATGGAAGCAAAAAAAATGCCAAAATCACGCACATGCGCACGTCCCCTCGCAAGTTTTTGCTTCTGCGCATGCGCAGAAGCAAAATCGTGTGAAGGGCGCGTGCGC
This sequence comes from Diadophis punctatus similis, assembly GCA_023053685.1. Lineage (NCBI taxonomy): Eukaryota > Metazoa > Chordata > Lepidosauria > Squamata > Dipsadidae > Diadophis > Diadophis punctatus. Next base: position 11,952,100 of record JALIGW010000017.1, read on the forward strand.
ATAGCGTGCATGCGCACCCACAAAACGTGGAGATGCGCGCACAGTGCACCAGTAGCAACTTCGAGAGCAACCCGCTCCTGAGTCACACCCACCACATATATACACCTTTGAGAATGCTTGGACAATAGAGCCCTGTGGATGGAGAAAATCATCTTCACAAGCCAGAATTTCACTTTTTGCCATAATATATTTACCATGATATGTGGCATTTCCAGATTTTTGTTCAGGTAGAGACACTATATCTCTTTTGCGCAAGGACTATTGGAGACCATGAAAGGAGGAAATGGGATGAAGGCCACCTTCTTCAGGCCAAGTTGAGAAGCAGCAAAAATGTGGGAGATCAGAAACACTCCTGACTTCTGCAGTTTAAAAGATGGCAGAGCTTTGTTTGAAAGCCTCGGTCTTAACACAAAGAAGGGCTAAAAGGGAAAAGTGACAGAGGCCTGCTGCCTCTGGGGGAGATGTCCTACAGAGAGGAAGTCAACCTCCAAACCCAATGCCAATGGTGACTCTGCCCAACAGCTTGGGTACGCGCCAGTTATTCCACAACATGCGGTTGCCTCTCTCCTCTTGTCATCCTTCCAGTTGCAGTCCCTGTTCTTCTCAGGGATGGGTGAGCCCCACATCCTTCCCCCTGTCCAAAGGACAAGCCTCCCCCCCACCCACCCACCCCATGGACCTTGAATCTCTGTCTATCAAAGGGATGAGCTTTTGGGCCCAAATGGCTCGCCATGGAGGGGAGAAGTTCTTCACTATTTCATTCTGGGGTTTTATGGTTCTCTATCTGTATTTGATTGACAATATGTTTGGTCGATGGGACCTGGAGGAGGCCGACTCTGTGGGCCCTGACCGGTCGTAGGGAGGTATGTGGCAGGATGCGGTCCCGAAGGTAACCTGGCCCTGAGCCATGTAGGGCTTTAAAGGTAATGACCAACACCTTGAATTGGATCCGGAGACTAATGGGCAGCCATAGCAGCTGGCGGAGGATCGGTGTTACGTGGGTGCATCTAGGTACACCCACCACAGTTCGCGCAGCTGCATTTTGCACCAATTGCAGTCGCCGGACACTCTTCAAGGGTAGCCCCATGTAGAGCACATTGCAGTAATCCAGCCGTGAGGTGATAAGGGCATGAGTGACTGTGAGAAGTGCCTCCTTCTCCAAATAGGGTCGCAATTGGTGCACAAGACGTAGTAGTTCTCTGAACTACTCAAAATTTCTGCTACCGGTTCTCCAGAACCTGTCAGAACCTGCTGGATTTCACCCCTGCCAGCAACACAATGGGGCTGTTGCACAGGGGCAGCCCTGCCCTTTCCCTCAGGTTGGCCAAATCCCTCAGGATGACCAGACCCTTCGGTGCAGTGGCAAAGCCCCACTACTTCACCTCATTGGCCCGGCTTCCAATGCAGCTTTGACAAGAGAGTCCTGGTTGGAGGGAACAAAGGGTTTTTTAAAATAACAAAATAAAATAAAAGTGCATGTTCCATTTTTTGCTAGGCACACACTGCTTTCGCTCTCTTGACTTCCACGTTTACAATATTGCATTCCCCAGCTAATACACAGAAAGATATCTATGTAATGAACAATGAGTGGTATATATGGGTAGAATCAATTTGTTTCAATTTAAGGAAATGGAACTGGGGCAGTCCAAATGCTTGTTTTTTGGGTCACCTCCAAGTTCTTAAGTTTTGCTGAAAGCATATTCTCTCTCTCTCTCTCTCTCTCTCTCTCTCTCTCTCTCTCTCTCACACACACACACACACACACACACACACACACACACACACACACACACACACACACACACACACACCAGTTCTGTAAACAAGACTGGAACATAAAATTGCCTGATATAATTTAGGGTTATGTAAAAAATGGCTGCTATTAAAAGACAGAAACATTCACTTTCTGTCCCTCTTTTGAGTCACAGACAGCAAAGAGCGAGAACTGAAAGTGCAGCCGATCCCCCATCCTTCACTCAGGTGCAGAAATGCTGCACAACATAAAATTACAAAATGTTGTTAACAATAAAAAAAAAGGGGGGGGGGGAGAGAGGCAAAAAAATGGAGGCTCTCCTCTCTTACTCTGTTGCCTCCTTTGCTTTTCTCTGTTGAAATAACCAAAAGGCTTCTCTCAAATACCAGAGCCAAAGAAAGGGGTGCCAAATTCAGTTAACAGATAAATCACCGTTCTTGATTACAGGACAAGGGACTTGGTTCACCTTCATGAACTTGACAACAAAATTTGCAATGAGAAAATAAGAGCCGAGGTGGCGCAGCGGTTAGAGTGGGGTACTGCAGGCCACTTTAGCTGACTGTGATCCGCAGGTCAGCAGTTCAAATCTCACCGGCTCAAGGTTGACTCAGCCTTCCATCCTTCCGAGGTAGGTAAAATGAGGACGCAGATTGTTGGGGGCAATATCAATATACATTGCTTACTGGTGTAAACCGCTTAGAGAGTGCTTGCACTGTGAGGCGGTATATAAATCTCACTAAATAAATAAATAAATAAATAAATAAATAAATAAAAGGTGGCTGTCAGGCTACATTCACCCTGGACCATGAAGGAAAAGGCCATTCTTGGGAGGATAAATGTTCTTTTTTTGGTGGGGGACACCTTTGTTTCGTAATAATCTCCTTGTCGGGGGTCAAGACGTACAAAACCTGGGAGTCAAACCATTCTGTAGATTAAACAAGCAACCTCATCTTGAAATTTATTTATTTATTTATTTTATTTATTTATTTGTCAAACATGTATAGGATAGTAGTAATTTGTATAAATATAAGTAAAAAGTAACGATAATAGAGGACAATAGGACAGTAGGACAGGGACGGTAGGCACAGTGGTGTGCTTATGCACGCCCCTTACAGACCTCTTAGAAACGAGGAGAGGTCGACTGTAGACAGTCTAAGGTTAAAGTTTTTGGGGTTTGGGGAAGAAACCACAGAGTCAGGTAGTGCATTCCAGGCATTGATCACTCTGTTGCTGAAGTCGTATTTTCTGCAGTCAAGTTTGGAGAGCTTTACATTTAGTTTGAATCTATTACGTGCTCGTGTATTGCTGCGGTTGAAGCTGAAGTAGTCATTAACAGGAAGGACATTTTGGTATATGATTTTATGAACTACATTTAGGTCAGATCGGAGGCGACGTAGTTGTAAATTGTCTAATCCCAGTATTTCAAGTCTGGTGGAATAAAATCCCCCAAGACCATGTAAACAAGGGTGAATCACAGCTTTCGTTTCTCGATAATTTTTGAATGAGGCGATCTATCCAAGGGCTCTCTTGCTTTCTCTCCTCCACCTGCAGACCGGCAGGGCTTCCATAAAGCCATCCCCTCTCCTTGCCAGGGTTTCCATTTAATTAAACTGACAGTAGAACAGGCCCTGCCTAATATAATCCAGACCTGTTTTCCTACCATGGTAAATTCTTAGGCATGAAATTACATCTGAAGCAGACACAAATAATCTCTCTGTTTCTCAGACGTGCATTTAATCTACACTAAATATCATTTCCTTTGTCTAGATTGGGCTAGTTCAGCTTTCCCCCCTTTTCTTTCCTGAAATAAAGTTTGGGGAACTAGGGCATCTAAAATGACCCAATTGAGTCTTTTTTTCCCCATTTGTGGGAGAAGCAGCAACAGGAATAAGCGAAAGGCAATTCTACCTCTACGGTAAAGTGACCAGATTTTTTTTTTAAGCGGGACGGTGGCGGGGCGGGCCCGCCTGGGCGCCGCCATTTGTTTTTCCCTCTGCGCATGCACAGAACGCTGCGCATGCGCAGAGGGCAAAACACAGCAAATGTCGGCGTCCAGGTGTGGGGGGGAGGCGGGAGGCCTTTCCTCGCCTCCTGCCTCCCCTTCAGGAGCCGGCAGCCCTTTGGGAGCCCGCCTCCCCTTCGGGAGGCCTTTCCTCGCCTCCCGCCTCCCCTTCGGGAGCTGCCCTGGGGCCGGGCTGGCAAGCGACGAACGGGAGGCGGGAGATGGGGAAAGGAGGCAGCCGGCAGCTTACCTGTCACGAGCTGCAGGCATCCAAGCGCCGCGGTCTCCCGGTCGCCCGCCCGGCCCCAGGGCAACGGCGGCAGCGAGGCGACAGGGGGAAGGAAGGGGAGGGGGACGAGGAAGGGCTGTTTGCACCGCCAGAGGGGCCGCTCGTGAGCTCAAACCGGCAACGGCAGCGGCGACGGCTCCTCGTCCCTCACCCCTCCACCCGCATCCCAACAGCAGCGGCGCCTCCGAGGGCGGGGCTAGGGATGGGGCGGGGGAAGGAGAGGAGGAGCAGCCCCCCTTCCCCCTCTCCCCAGCAGGCAGCCGCCTCACTGAAATTCCGCCCGACTTGCTTCCGGTACCTCTCTTTTGCTTCCGACGTTAAGGTGACCAGACGTCCCGCTGTTTCGGCATTCTTTTCAAAAAAGCGGGACTTTTTGAAAAGAATGCGGGATGCGGGACACACGCTTGAAAAGCGTGTCTGTCCCGCCAAAAGCGGGACGTCTGGTCACCTTACTCTACGGACATCCCATCCTTCCAGGTGGCTGTCCAAAACACCTTTGCTTCTCTGCAGAGATGGTGTTCCCTGCTGGGCAATGTACTAGGAGTAGGGCGGCATATAAGAACACTAAAATAAATAAATAAATAAATAAATAAATAAATAAATAAATAAATAAATAAATAAATAAATAAATAAATAAATAAATAAATAAATAAATAAATAAATAAATGGCGAACTTTTGGCTCGGGTGCCAAAAGGGTGCGCGCGCACACGATAGCGTGCACGCGGGTGCCCACACCTATAATGCAATGCCCTCCCCCCATGCATGTGCAGAACCCCGCGCTGCCTCCCCCGCGCATGCGCACAGTCCTCACTGAAGCTGTGGAGCTGCCCTACTACTTACCTTCAGATAGTTGCAACCAGGCCTCCCACACCTCGGCCGATTTCTTCTGCAGCCTGCAAGACTTTCCTGAAGGCCTCTCTAGCCGATAAAAGAGCTCCGGATCGATCTGGAGCTCTGTTATCGGCTGCAGTGGCCTTCAGAAAAGCCTTGCTGGCTGCAGAAGAAATGGGCCGAGGTGTGGGAGGCCTGGCTAAAACTGTCCAAAACTGAAGAAGTTCCTGAAGACCTCTGACAGCGAAAAGGAGGCTGGGGGTGAGCACACAAGTGAACTTCCGGTTGGTCATTTTTTGCCATCCCCAGGCTTTAGGAGGCTTTCCTGAAGCCTGGGGAGAGCAACAACGGCCAAAAAGAAGGGTGAAAATCAGCTGGCATGCGCGCACTGGAGCTGACATAGGGCAACACCTCGCGTGCCCTCAGATATGGCTCCGCGTGCAACCTGTGGCACGCGTGCCATAGGTTCGCCATCACTGCACTAGGCCCTCTACCTGTCTAGCCAAGCCCACTGGGACCCTACTTATAGGGAAATCTCCTCCTACAGACAGACTGAACCATGGTGATTATTCAGCCTGTTAGAGGAGCCAATTCACTGGATGGATTCACAAAACCAACTCTGGTCCTGTTATTCACTACTCACTAAATATTATTTGTAAAGCTAAAAAACTGACCTTGGCCTTGACCCTGACAGAATTAGTTCTCACGCTTGACAGCTGAAGGACATAATGACCTGTTGGGTTTCCTCTGATTGCGTCATCCCAAAACTCCCTACCTGAGTCATTGAAACCAAACGGAGGACAGAAACATTAAGAATCACTTAGGTGGGATGGGCAATGTAGAACTGGGATGAATAAATAAATAAATAAAAACAAATAAATAAATAAATACATTCTATGCCTTCCCCTTCAACGTGACAGGATCTCTTGCCAGGAGGTGGTGAGGGTCCCCAGTCCAAATAGTGCTACTCTCTGATCTGGCATAAAGCTCTGCCCTGCGACGGAAAAGACCCCTGGAGCTGATAATTCTCAAGCCGATAAGTAAACCGGGCAAGGATCATAATTGCCCCAATGTCAGGAAATGCTTTTAGAGACAACTTAAGTTATACAGGAAGGATGATGCCTTGCAACTTGACAGCCAGATCTGCTCTATGAAATCCTTCCAAGGGCTTCTTACAAAGGTATTGCGTGCCAAAGACAGGAATCTGGCTCTTTGTAGCCTGGGCTCCACAGTGGATATTATTTATGAAAATGCAGGTGTGCGAACAGCCAACTTCTCCAAGTGAAGAGTCTTATCAGGCGAAGTGATATAAAGGACACAAAAAATTTGCTTTCTAAATAATTTCTTCCCCAGTCAGATACTTGGAACAATGCACTGCATGTGCCCAACCCCACAAACTCCAGCTGCCTAGATTACTTTTAAATATTTGGCATAGTTACTCTATCTGCTGCCAGATCAAGTATGTAGACATGCCTGCTCAGAACACGGCACGCTCGGAGTCACCCGAGAGTTCTAGGGCTGTAGCTGATCTTTCCATCGGCCATTTTCCCAAGGCAAATTAATGGTTCTCTTTTCCTAGAAAGAAGGCAGGGTGGATCTGTTTGCAAAAATTGGTTCTCCTTGCCTCTATCGGAAGAAGGCAGAGCTGCCCTGGGAAAGGGCACTGGAACGAGCGAAGGCTATTCAGATAACAGGAAACAGAAAGTCTTGGCCCAGGAAGCTAAAGTGTGTTATGTGTTATGTTATCTCCTAATCATTTCGGGTCAAGAACTGGACTTGGAGAGAAACCAGCAGCAGGGCTGACTCTCCAAAAGCTTTGACTGGCCCAGGGATACTTATGGAACCCTGGCAGCAAAGACAAACATCACTAGCACTGACTCCCTATATTCCCATTTAATGCTTCGGACCCTTTCTTTGGTTCTTGGCTTGACTCAACTTAAGTTCGAGATCTGCAGTTCAAAGAAGGCAGGGTGCAGCTGGAGTCTGTGACTGAAAGACAAGCTACTTTAGCTCCAGCTATTTCCAGATCTGATTTGTGGAGATTTCTGCCTCCTTTATATTAGAAAAATATCCAAACACCTGCAGTGGCAGTAAGACTGGTACAGCATGTCACGGAGTGAATATTGTCAGTTGTGAATATATGCAGGGTGATGCATCCCTATCTAATATAATGGTACATTCCAATACAAGCAGAACACGTGATATGATGTTCATGTACGCATGTCCACATTCCTGATTCTCCATTAACTTCTTCTGACTTGGCTCCTGACCTGAACGGTCGCATTTCTTAGCAAAGATGTGATTATTCAGGATTTATTGTTTTTGTACTGAAATAAATATTTTCTATTAGACTTTTAATCTCGGTTTTATTTCTAACTGTCGGGATTCCAAGCAAAAGATCCAAATCACCTCTATGAGATTTATTCTCACCCCAACGTGGTAGCATTCGGACGGATCAAACTTTATAGAAGTTAACACAGCAGGGGAGCATCCTGTCTGCGGAGGTTATAGCTCCTCCACTTTTGGGGAATTTTAAGAAGTGGCAGGGCAACCCCACTCAAGGATGGCTTGATGGGTTTCAATGCAGAAGGGTGGACTAGATGACCTTTTGTTCCTCCACTATTGCCCCTGAATAGGGAATGCTGCAGTCATGAAATAGCAAGGTTTGCCTCCCTTATTGGAAGGCCTGTTGAGTGGCAGAGGCGGACCCCTGCTCATTGTCAGAAGTCCGTATCATACTGAACTAACATTGCAACTTATGAAAATATCCCCGGATGGGAAAATGATAATGTGAAGAAGTTCCTTCCTCTCTTTGGAAAATGTTTCCATTATAAACCTTTCACATTTCGTTAATTTAAATTGTTTAGAAAAATTAAAATGATGACATGTTAAAAGGGAAACTATTAGCTCAACTGACAACACAAGATGAGGGTCAGGAAGCACAATCAGGCAAGGGACATCTCAGATCTAAATGTCAGCAGAATACCAGATATAGACAGCAGGAGGTGTAAAATAGAAAAAAAAACAACTTGCGCAATGTTATGCCTGTATTTTATTAATAATTGCAATTTACCACTCTACTGTTTGGCCATGTTCCCAATAGGGCACATTTTACATCCACGATGTAAAAAGGATATTGAGACTCTGGAAAGAGTGCAGAGAAGAGCAACAAAGATGATTAGGGGACTGGAGGCTAAAACATATGAAGAACGGTTGCAGGAAGTAGGTATGTCTAGTTTAATGAAAAGAAGGACTAGGGGAGACATGATAGCAGTGTTCCAATATCTCAGGGGTTGCCACAAAGAAGAGGGAGTGAAGCTATTCTCCAAGGCACCTGAGGGTAGAACAAGAAGCAATGGGTGGAAACTAAACAAGAAGAGAAGCAACTTAGAACTAAGGAGAAATTTCCTGACAGTTAGAACAATTAATCCGTGGAACAGCTTGCCTCCAGAAGTTGTGAATGCTCCAACACTGGCAGTTTTTAAGAAGATGTTGGATAACCATCTGTCTGAAGTAGTGTAGGGTTGCCTGCCTAGGCATGGGGTTGGACTAGAAGACCTCCAAGGTCCCTTCCAATTCTGTTGTTGTTGTTGTTGTTGTTGTTGTTGTTGTTGTTATTATTATTATTATTATTATTATTATTATTATTATTATTATTATTATTATTATTATTATTATTATTATTATTATTATTATTATTATTATTATTATTATTATTATTATTATTATTATTATTATAGTTCTGGATCTTTCCTACCATGTTTCATGTTAGGCCCATCCTCCGTGACATCCTGGAGCTAATTCAGGTCACTGTGCAATGCCCTGTTTGTACAGACCTTTGATCTTCAACCACAACTCCTTGCCCACTATCTGGGGCCTCCGAGAGCTTATGCTGTCAGCAAGCACCTTTTAGATCAAGGGCAATTCTGATTACAATTTGATCATAATTTAAAATTAAAATTTAAACAGTTCTGTTTAAAAAGACCTCATAATTAAGTTAATGAGTTAACTGTTTAACTAAAGATTTCACAAAGCATCTGAGTCTATTAACAGTTTAGTTTAACATTCTGCAACCTGGCATGCATCAGCACTGGATCACAGCTTCAAGGGGCTGATGGAAAGAGCTGATTCAGCTGGGGAAAAGCCTTGATTTAGCGTTTCTGAACAGGTTGGAGATGTCAAAACGTTACCTGAAAACTATGAGTATTAGAAGAAGGTGCATTTAAAAAAGAAAAGAAAGAGGTACTTTGTTCTTGGTGACTGAAACAGCTAATCATTAGCCATGGCCCATTTCTAGTGTTTATCCATTTACTGCACGGGTGTCAAACTTGATATCATTGAGGGCCGCATGAGGGTTGTGTTTGACCTCAGGGAGCTGGGGTGGGCGTGGCTAGGGTGGGCGTGGCCAGCTCGATGTCACTCCTGTCGGTGGCGCCTGTGGTGGCCCGAGAGCTTTGCCAGCGAAAACAGGCTCCTGAGCTCCGTTTTCACTGGCAGAGGGTTGCAGGAGGCCGTGGCAGCTGAAAACGGAGTTCGGGAGCCCGTTTTCGCTGGCAGAAGCACCACGGGCTGGTCCTTCACTGTTTCCAGGGCGGCCCCTCGGGCTAGATCCGTGATGGCGAACCTATGGCACGGGTACCACAAGTGGCATGCGGAGCCATATTGGTGGGCACGCGAGCTCAGGTCTGGCACGCATGTGCGCACTGGCCGGCTGATTTTCGGGCCCTCTGGGCCCACTGGGAGTCAGGAAACAGGCTGTTTCCAGCCTCCAGAGGGGGTAGGGAAGGCCATTTTCGCCCTTCCCAGGCTCCTAGAAAGGCTCTGGAGCCTGGAGAGAGCGAAAAATGGGCGTGCCATTGCATGCTAGGAGTGGGGGGGGGGTCATGTGCGCATGCGCGGGGGTGCATGGAATTATGGGTGTGGGCACGCACACATATGATCCCCCGCATTCCTGCTGCCTTTTGGCACGCGAACCAAAAAAGGTTCGCCATCACTGGGCCAGATCTAAGTACCCTGTGGGCTGGATCCGGCCCCCAGGCCTTGAGTTTGACACCCCTGATTTACTGCATTATGTTAAGGCTTCCTTGATGCAGCCCTGCTGCTTCTTCCTCTGAATGAATGGCAAAGTGGATCCTCCCCCCCTCCTCTCCCCCCCCTCCATTGGCCAAGGGAAAGCACCTGATGGTTTGCATTTCTGCTCTTTGTTTATTGAGTTTCCTTCTTCCCTGAAACAAAGTATTCATTGCAACGAAATACTTACCCTGAAAGTCGTAAATGGAATAAATAAAAGGAAAGTTCAAAACATCCCTCTCAGCTTAACAAGTGTTCTTTTTTTAAATTTAAAAACCTCTTCGCCACATTCTGACTCGCCATTCTGGAGAAAGATCCAGCTTTCTTCCTGCCTTGTTCTCCGAAGATGTAAACAAGGTGTATGGCTGCAGGGCAATGTTCTGCTCCGAAAGTATTTAAGCATTTGAGCGAAGCTATTTAAAGAATGGAGGATTCGGTTCCCTAGGCCAGATGCTAGTATAAATATGAAACTATGCTCGCATTGCAGAATAAAGTATTTATAGTGCCTGTGTTTGAACAAACAAATGACTAGAGTCCTTCTAATAACACCAGATAATTGGTGCTCTTCAGGGCACCAGACCAAGATTCGTCCCCACTCTTAGTCCTCCTTTTAGAAGCTGAATCAATTTCAACACAAGGAAAGGTATTTGGCAAATTAACGGGCCTGGATACCTTTCCACACACGTGGTACCCCACGATGTCCATCAGCCCTAAGCTGGCCGCCCAAAAGGCCAACGCAGTCCTGAGCTGCATAAATAGAGGGATACAATCAAGGACCAGAGAGGTACTAGTACCACTCTATAAAGCCTTGGTCAGACCACACCTAGAGTACTGCATCCAGTTTTGGTCACCACACTACAAAAAAGACATTGAAACCCTAGAGAAAGTGCAGAAGAGAGCAACCAGGATGATAAAGGGTCTGGAAAATAAAACATACGAAGAGCGGTTGCAGGAACTGAGCTTGGCCAGTCTAGCAAAGAGAAGGACCAGGGGTGACATGATAGCAGTGTTCCAATACTTGAGGGGATGCCACAGAGAGGAGAGGGTCAGGCTGTTCTCTATGGGACCAGAAAGCCAAACAAGGAATAACGGATGGAAGCTGACCAAGGAGAGATTCAACCTGGAAGTGAGGAGAAACTTTCTGACGGTGAGAATGATCAACCAGTGGAACAGCTTGCCAGCGGAGGTCGTGAGAGCCCCAACACTTGCGACCTTCAAGCGGAGACTGGACTGCCATCTGTCTCAAATGGTGTAGGAACTCCTGCTTGAGCAGGGGGTTGGACTAGATGACCTACAAGGTCCCTTCCAACTCTAATAATAAATCTAAAATCTAAATCTATCAGCAGGCATGGGGCAAGCCATCACTTTAATGTGCCTTTCGTGCCCAAGAATAATGCCATCTGACATGTCCAAGGCAACACGGGGAGTTTAAATGGCTACTCAGGTTCCTAGAGGTATCGGGACTAGCAGATCAGAGAATTGGAATGTGCTAGGGACACCATGCAAGTCCTTCCACACATCCCTTATGCAAGTCTTAATAGGATGGAAGAAGCAGTTCTTGGTATGCCAATGGTCTGCTGTTGAAAGGAAGGGGTTAAACCAACAGCTTCCCCTAATCCTTCAGTTTAGCCACAGCAGCTGTTTGGATGCCAGCAGAAAAATGTGCTCAGATAAGAGGTCTCTATCTCACCATCTGCAGTCCTCAGTCCCCTGTAAGGTCCTTATCGAAGATGACTCTGCAGTCTTGCACAGAAGAAGGGCTCTCCCCACCCACCCACCCCACCCCGCCAAGAAGCCCATCTCTCTGCATTCCATGTTCCTTTTGCTCCAGGGCCTGAACCTCATGGCCCAGGCAGGTCGAGGCTACTGTAGAGATGCAGGGCATCTTGGAACATGAGGCATCGTCTTACGCAGAGGTCTTCAAACTTGGCAACTTTTAAGACTTGTGGACTTCAACTCCCAGAATTCTGGGAGTTGAAGTCCACAAGTCTTAAAGTTGCCAAGTTTGGGGACCCCTGGTCTTACGGCTGGTTCTCTTGCTTTGGGAAAATCATCATTTCTGCTGTTCCACTCTCAAGCATGACCACCTGAGGTGAAGCTCTCTCAGCATCCCTTCCTATTCCCTTCCACCTCCCAAGTCCTTCTTCCTTTTCCTTCCCACAATTGCCCTGTATTAATTTCATCCGTATCTTGCACACCTCAGATCTTGCTCAAGACTTCAGCATATCACTAACCCTTCTTTTCCTATGTGCATCAACCTGTTCTTGACAAAGAGTTCCACAAAAACACCCTAGTAGTTGAAAAAGCCTACTGCTTTTCTATAAATGCACGCTTCTGATGAAATGAGCTGTCATTCACGAAAACTGATGCCTTTGAATAAAATCTGTTAGTGTTCAAAACTCCCCCGATTTTGGCTTCCATAGACTAATACAGCTCTCCTCCTACAATGCTTTTCTGTAAAAATTCCAAAACATGTTTTTATTTCAAACACGTTAATTGGTACTTGAAGGGAAATAATGACTGGAAAAAAATCAGGTTTTTCCTGTTCTCTTTTTCCACAATAGAGTGTGAAAAGATAGTGCAGCACTAAATTAAATGCTGAAGCTCTTGATTGTGTTAACTGTTACGATTGATTATTAGTATTGTTGTGGGTTGTTTTTCTCAACTGCTAGTTATGTTATTTACAATTTTGTTATGTTGTTGTCATTCTGTTTTTCAGTTAGTGTTAATGGCCCAGTCTCATGTACTTGAGATGAGTGAGCATATACATTTAATAAAAAAATAAATATGCATTATCCCTCCAAGCTCATACACTTTACAATAAAGTGACAGCTACAGATAAACGTCTGTGGAGATTCTCCATAGTCATACAGGTCATGGTTGTCCCAAAGGTGCTTTTACAAAAGGCAACTGGACTTTGTTTTTCCTTGAAGACATTTCGCTTCTCATCCAAGAACTGAAGAAGCTTCTTGGATGAGAAGCGAAACGTCTTCAAGGAAAAACAAAGTCCAGTTGCCTTTTGAAAAACACCTTTGGGATACAGATCAGTATTAAGACTTTTCCACTTGGTGGCTAAAAAACCAACTTCTGCCATTTATCTGTGTGGCCAATCCATTTTTTCCTCTCACATCTTCACATTTTAAACTTTCCCAGAGATTGTTGCTTCATGTATTGTGGTACTGCTGAGAAATTGGCCATTGGTTCCAACGTAGGCTACGTTCCTGTGAATCCTTCATTTCATTCCTCTTTAGATTCCTGTCCTCTTAATGAATCCATTTATGAATAGGCTCCCAGCCAACTGCACAGTGCCCTGTTTCAATCATCTGTCTCTATCCCCTCATTGGGAAGTTGAGGACAGCCCCATGAAGGTGGCCATCAGAACAAGGACGATCCTTTCCCAGCAGGTGCAGATGTGTTCCTCCAGCCCCATCTAACATTCTGGCTCTCAACTGCCTCCAAGCTAGCAATTGCCAAACCATGATGAACTATCAATAGATGTTCAAGAGGAGAAACTGATATTCATCAAACGTAGGGAACTACATGCTAGTTTCCGTTTCACTCCAAAAGGTCTTGCTTCCAAAGAACAGGAGAATGAGACCGCAACTGAAATGATATTGCTAATGGCTCAGATAAGAAGTCTGAAAATTCCATTCTTGGGTGTAACAATTTATCAGTGACGGAAATCACAGCAAGACTGTTTACTACTGGAAATCTCCATAAGGCAAGGTTTACACAATGACTTAATTGAAACTCACTGATAAATCAAAATATACAGATACATAGGAACATAATTCCGATTGCTGTGCCAACTAGGACATCACATTCTGGGGAGGATTCTTGTATGTCAGCCTGCAAAAGGGGTCAACCCAGCACTCTGCTAGCCTAGGGGCCAACTGGCAGGATAGCAGAAACCAGAAAAGGAAGTAGGACAAGCTATGTATTGTAAATATTGCCTATCTGCTCATTATAAGAATTGCATGAGTGGGTAGCGGAAGGGAAGGAAGGAAGGAAGGAGGGAGGGAAGGAAGGAAGGAAGGAAGATAAGGGAGGGAGGAAGATGAGAGGAAGGATAAATGGATGGATGGATGGATGGATGAATGGATGGAAGGAAGGAAGGAAGGTAAGAAGGGAGGGCGGGAGGAAGATGAGAGGAAGGATAAGTGGATGGAAGGAAGGAAGGTAAGAAGGGAGGGCGGGAGGAAGATGAGAGGAAGGATAAATGGAAGGAAGGAAGGAAGGTAAGAAGGGAGGGCGGGAGGAAGATGAGAGGAAGGATAAAAGGAAGGAAGGAAGGAAGGAAGGAAGGAAGGAAGGAAGGAAGGAAGGAAGGAAGGAAGGAAGGAAGGAAAAAAGGAAGGAAGGATTATATTGTTCTAGCCCAGTTTTGTTTCTCTTCTCCAAGGTACTTGTTCAACTCTTATCTCTTTGCTGCAGAGCAGATCCTGGAGACTCATCATAAAAGAGGCAGATAAATTATTGAATTTCACATGTAAAACGTAAATGAATCTAAATCCCCATTTTAAATGTGCATTTGCGAATCAAAATTAAAGCACATGTTATTATGAAATTTTCAATGCAACTAGAAGAATATGGGTACAAAAATGTATATAGTCATGAAAATAATTTTACAGAAACATATTCTAGCAGAGAAAAGTGTTTCTTCAAACTATACTTAGCCAAACGCCCTGAAAAATATGTGTGTTTTGTGAACTTATCAAGATTAAAAAAACTTGATAGGTGAGAAATGAGAAACTAATCATGATATGCAACACACTACAAGAGAAAAAAAATTCTTTCTGGCAAGTGGGTCCATTTCAAGGGACACAACCCGGAATTATGAGGAAAAGCAGCCTAGTACAGCAGCTACTAGGACTGAGAAGAGAATCCCAATTGAGTAGAAGTCAAAATAACTTATTATTCTGGTTCCTTTTTACATTTCTTGAATCAGCAGAGGGGTTTAGTGTATTTTTGCATGTATAAGCACTCACATACGTGTGTGTATGTATGTCTATATATCTTTTAAAGTTAAATCTCTCTGGAAGATATTGTCAGCCTTACCAGGTAGCCCAGACAGGAGAAACGACCAGATAAATGAATTCTAGTTTACTGTAAATCGCCATTAACAGAATCTTGCAAGTCTGAAAGTATAATTCTCCCTCTATCATCTTTACAGCCTGATATTTGAGGAGGATTCCTTCTGAGCCTCTTGCTTCGTCCATTATGTAGCTGCGGTTTGGACTTTCTCTTGATTGCTGAGTGTTCCCTAGTCAGTATCTCTTTGACCCAACTCCCAAGATCTTTCCCTATTACAGAGATTAATACAGATGTAAAGCTCATTGGGTGGTTTTAAATAATAAATGCAAAATTGCTGTAACACAAATAATCAAGTGACGACTCATTTCTTAAAGGATTAGGAAAATACAAATTGATTAATTATGTATACCTTTCATTTGCTTAAATTGAAACACCAATCATTATTGGTGTTTCTGTTT
The DNA here is from genome assembly GCA_023053685.1 of Diadophis punctatus similis. NCBI lineage: Eukaryota > Metazoa > Chordata > Lepidosauria > Squamata > Dipsadidae > Diadophis > Diadophis punctatus. Next base: position 11,967,538 of record JALIGW010000017.1, read on the forward strand.
TGCTCTTATGAAGCTCTCTCTACCCAAATACTAATGCATGTATTTATTTATTTATTTATTTATTTATTTATTTATTCATTCATTCAGTTAGTTAGTTAGTTAGTTAGTTAGTTAGTTAGTTAGTTAGTTAGTTAGTTAGTTAGTTAGTTAGTTAGTGAGATTTATATACCGCCTCACAGTGCGAGCACTCTCTAAGCGGTATACACCAGTAAGCAACGTATATATTTACATTGCCCCCAACAATCTGGGTCCTCATTTTATCTACCTCGGAAGGATGGAAGGCTGAGTCAACCTTGAGCCAGTGAGATTTGAACCGCTGACCTGCGAATCACAGTCAGCTAAAGTGACCTGCAGTACTGCCTCTAACCGCTGCGCCACCTCGGCTCTTAATATGTAGAATTCTGTAGAGGTCCACTTTAAAACCCAGAGCCCTCCATTTCTGCAGATGGTGCCACTCTCATGGCTTCATCCATTTTGGAGCCTTCGATTACCCACAAAATGCCCATGAGATTCTTCCAATGAGGAAAGGACCCTTGGCCAACAGGCTCATGTCTGTCTCTAGTAGACCCTATTGTTATGGTTTGAGCCTTTGGCATTTTTCTCACAGTGGTGTTGTTGTTTAATCTTGGGTTCAAGTAGTATCATAAGGATTTTAAATCATGATTTATGATGATACCAAGGAAATTATATTGAGACATGGTTCATTCATGTCCTGTAACCTGTAAAGTAGAATAGTTTGGAAAAAAAGTCAACATAGACTTTGCTTCCAGAAGAGAAAATCTTAAAGACATTTTATTGTACAAGAACGCTGATTCATTTCTGGAATTTGACCAGAGGTCCAAATGACGTTGTCCTACTTTTGTGCTTTTATTTTATTTCCAGAAAGGAAGGCGGTGAAGAAGGCAAACAGAGAAGAAGAGATGTACAGCTTCTGATTGCTAGGGCCAGGAGCCTTCACTTTGGAAACCCCAAACCCACAAGCTCTGCTTGATGAATTAAATGGGGCAGTCGATGCTCCCCCTTCACCCCTTCTAGACCAGCCGATGACAGGGGTCAAGTGAGTAAGATAAACAGGTCTCTTTGGCCCATCCAGAACAGGGTTTTCAGCAGGTGGAGATATACTGAAACTGCCAAAAGTGGTGAAGCTAATTAAATATGGCAACCCTGGAGAAAAGTAAACTTAACTACACTTGAATCATCCAAGTGTTCATTAAACAACTGAACAAGGGGGTCCAAAGAGCAAGTGGTCAAACAAGACTGACAGTGAGCCCCCTCAGTGGCTGCAGCTACAGCTGGGGAAGGAACAGAAAGTCAGAGGAAAGGGGAGGAAATAAAAATTTAAAAGGTAGGAAAAGCTGACACAGCTTTCTACCCTTTGGCCAGGAGCTCCTTCCAGGGACTCCTGCACAGGAGGGAGGGTCTTCGGATGGAACATCTTCAAAAACTGGCAGAGGGGATTTTCAGAAATATTTGTCCCTGCGGATTCAGCTCATGTTTGAATATGATTTTTCTGGTTGCGGTGTAGACTTCTCTCTGCACACCAAACCAGTCCTATTTTGACAGGATCTAGAACTTGTCAACATTTCATGGAGCAGAAAGCGTACATAAATGAGCCGAGGTGGCGCAGCGGTTAGAGTGCAGTACTGCAGGCCACTTTAGCTGACTGTGATCCGCAGGTCAGCGGTTCAAATCTCACCGGCTCAAGGTTGACTCAGCCTTCCATCCTTCCGAGGTAGGTAAAATGAGGACCCAGATTGTTGGGGGTAATGTAAATATACATTGCTTACTGGTGTAAACCGCTTAGAGAGTGCTTGCACTGTGAGGCGGTATATAAATCTCACAAATAAATAAAATAAATAAATAAATACAAAAAAAGGCTCAACAGCAGAGACTCAGATGCAGCATAATATAATCTTATACCCGATTTTGCAAAGACTATGACCAAAAGAGAAAAACAACCATTCACAAAACTTCCAAGAAGTTCCGCAACTACTGATGTGGCAAATTAACACAATTATTATTGCCATTTTTTCCCCTGGACCCCAAAGTATAAAGCAGTGGATTTCACCCTATTCAGGTGCCCAGGATTGCCCTGGACAATTCCCTGGAGATGCCATTCTGACACATCTGGACAAGGGAAACACCAGATTGTGTGTGTGTGTGTGTGTGTGTGTGTGTGTGTGTGTGTGTGTGTGTGTGTGTGTGTGTGTGTGTGTGATGCTGACTTTTTCCTCTGCTGTATAGTTGTGCTGAATGACCCATCCACACCTGAATGAGCTTGCATCTCTCAGCTCTTTAGCACCAGAATGAGACAAAAAGAAATATACAGGAGAAACAGGAAAAAGTTTAAAATGGAACCACAAAAACCTAGATAAGATTCCATGCATAACAGAAACATGCATTCATTTATTTTATTACCAATGGTTTTATGCCACTTCAGCCAAAAACAATGAATGTATGCAGCTTACAAATGAAAGGAATAATTATTGTTACTATTATAATAATAATTTGTCCTCTCTTTTACTTGACACTTTCCAAAACAGCAGATGAAAGACTCCCCAAGACCTAGGTGGATTTTAATAAGAATAACAAAAAAAAAAGGCTTTGGGGATTGGTGCTAAAAGGGAGGAGGAGAAAAAGTGATTTTAAAATGGATGAGTTGCCCATGACTCATTCAGAGAAATTGCTGGGCTCCATGGGAGACATTCAGCTGAGCAGAAAATCAGTGTATTGAATTAAACCACAACATTTAGGCTGACAAAGGAATGTGATAAAGTAGAAATGAAATAATCAGTGTTAAGTCCCAGAGACAACAGGAAGAAAAACGAATGCCAATATTTCTGGCTTCTAATCTGACACAAATATGCTGAACGGCCCACCTGTTGGGAAAGGGAAACATTGAGAGTTGGGCTAGATGGAGTCCCTGAGCCAGTGGCCACCCAGATAACAGAATGATTTTACAAGTTTTAAGATTTGAAGGGCTTTCTTGAACATGAGTATAGTTCTTCACACCATCCAGGACTTTATTAGAATCTCAGATTGTAGCAAACCTATATTTAGACTCAAACGAAAGTGGCTCTTGGCTGGAGAAACAACATTCAACCCGAAGAAAGTGTCGATCTGGACATCCATATGTCTCCATGGCCATATATCGATCACCTCCACACACAACAATAACTGCACATACATACTTGGCTAAAAATAATGACTGGATTAACGCAGATCCATGCCGTGCCCACCAAAATGTGACAAATAAAACAAAACATGTACAAGTATCATTTGCCTAGAATATTAAAAGTGTAATTAAAGAAACCGTCTCCGATCTACAAAATAAAGGGCAGCCTAGCTTGTTAAACTACGGAAGTTAACTATTAGATCGATTTAACAGCTCTGCTTCTAACCAATTAAGCAATTAAACAAGTGCAGTGTACACATTAAAAAAAAAGTTAAAACTAACAAAACTATACTAGCTTGAGATTTTTACTCATGGCTATGAAAAACCAACACATAACAGACTGATTAGACTCTCAGCAACATTTCCTTGTCTCTGTTGGTTGCCTAGGAATTCTCAACTCACATACAAGATATACCGGCCACTCATTTCTAAAACATCAGCTTAAATTTGTTACTCAGGGGGTGGGGAGAGGAAATAACATAACGAGCACATCAAATCTTTTCCAGATGACATCACCAAAGATATTATTGCGCCAAGCATTCATATTTAATTCATATTTCACATTTTAATGAAAGAAACTGTGAAACAATCTATGCCACAAAGTAATTATTGAAAGACAGATCATGTGTGTTGTGATTTGTGACGGTCATACTAATTCCAGACGTTCATCATCTACAAAAAATGTATCTTGTTCTTATCATGATAAATAAAAGACAAGATAAAAAATAGCTACCTTCTGATGCCTTGTGCGCAGTTCAAGGCATGACCCCCCCACGCCAAACTTCTCCATCCTTCTCTCTCTCTCTCTCTCTCTCTCTCTCTCTCTCTCTCTCTCTCTCTCTCTCTCTCTCTCTCACACACACACACACACACACACACACACACACACACACACACACACACACACACACACACACACAGAGTTTCTAACTGAGTGAAGTGGTCCCTAACCACCTCTGTAATCCTCATGGGCTGATTGAACAGGAGAAACAAACCATAATTCAGTATGGGAACTTGAGTAACCTCTTCCCCCATTTCATTGATTTTCCCACAACATCAAATTCAACAAGCACAAATTGGCAAGTAAATTATGGAAGGTTCATGGGAGGGAGCAAAGCTGGTTAGTGTGACAAGACACTAACCCAGATATGCCCTTCAAAGGTTCTTGGTTGGCAGAGGCCCCCTGCCCTCACCATTGACGGGACCGGCTGGCATGGAGTGGAATTTCACCCTGTTTGAGGGGTCACAAGTTGTCTGCTCTGTGACTAAATCAATTTCCTCATTTCTTTCCATTCTGCAAACCACCAATGGGCTGGCCAGTCAGCCCTGGTGGTGGTTTATGAAAAGAGTCCAGGAAAACCTCAAGAAAAAAGAAGTTGTGGCTTCATGCATTCATTACCTAAAACCAGACTCAGCCATCAGTTTAGCAACTGGCCTGGCATAAATCCGAGCCCAGAGATACAGCGCTGCTAGATTCATGCAACATCGTAACCCAGGGGAAACAAGCAAGATTTGGAATTGTGGGCAGCTTATAAACCACTGTTTATGTCTTAACACGCTGCATGAACTGGTTCAGTTCTCAAGGAAGCCCGAGGGTGAGGTATAAAGTCAGGCACAGTTTCCACCTGATTCATCCAATAAAGCCAGAGCACCCCGATAATAAGAAAGGAAGAAGTGGGGCAGCAACCCCAATAAATGGGAGTCCCCTCTACTAAACATTGAATCCTTCCTTCCTTCTGCCCATTTCCATGCAAGGCCAACTCTGACTGTCCAGTCTTTTTCATCTTTTGCTAATGGCGCATTTGGAGATGAAGCCATTTCTAACTGCCTGTCCTCTGAGTTTGTGGCTGTGTAATTGACAATAAACTCACTGCAAACCCGAGAATGCTGTTTTAATAACCTTATCCTAAGACACTTTCTCTGGTATGCCTCAAAGGCTGTCAATAAGAAAAAAATCAACATGTAGAGACATACCGTAATTTCTGGCTTAAACACCAACTCAATGCGTATAACCAGTGTTAGATAAGAATTACTCTCATCAGAGGCGAAATAGATCTTTTCCTGAAACTCTGACATTATAGAAAGAAAACCGCAGTTTAAATACTAAGGTATAAAATATTTATTTCGGTACAAAAATAATAAATCACATCTTGGCTATAAAACAGGTCTTGCTTCTTACAGAAGCTGAAGAGAAAGGAAGGATCAAAAGAAAGGAATGTACACATGCGTACTAGGAACATATTAATCACGTGCTCAGGAATAAACCATTATATTTGATAGGGATGCATCTCCCTGCATATACATGGAACAGGCAATATAAAATCACTGCCTGACAACCAGAGTGTAACTATAATGACATCTTTATGGGGGCAATAAAACCTAAAAACAGCTTTCATACTGCATTTAAAGGAACTCTGTAAGAAGCAGCGTTCTATAAAATAATTTGATTTCTTTTCTGGAAGAATAGGTAGACCCATGAATGAATACATGAATGAAGATATGCATTCTCCCCCCACCCCACCCCCAGCCTTCAACTGGCTTGCTTTGCTCAAAGTCTGTAAAATAAACAAACCCTCATTCAACTCTGCTGATTTATCAAATATTGGGTATGCAAGTCAACTTACTCTAAAAATATCATAAATCTGAAGGAGGAGGAAGAGGTGGCCGGGGAGGATCAAATAAATGATTTAATCAAATGAATGTATCTTGAAAAACAGGTTTGCATGCTTAATGTGAATCACACATTCCACAACCAGTTCTATTATTATCTATACGGTAAGGCTGAACTTCTGTTATTTTGATAAATGTCTAAAACAGGGGTCTCCAAACTTGGGAACTTTAAGACTTGTGGACTTCAACTCCCAGAATTCCCCAGCCAGCATGGCTGGCTGGGGAATTCTGGGAGTTGAAGTCCACAAGTCTTAAAGTTCCCAAGTTTGGAGACCCCTGGTCTAAAAGAAACAGCATCCCTGATATAAATCAAGTGATGGTTGCAACTGCTGCTCTCCTGCTGACTGGGAGCACCTTGGACTTGGGACTTTCCTCCAGGAGAGGAGAGGAGATCCACAGAAGCCCTCAACCATCCCTTGCTCTTCTTTTGCTGAGCTGCTCTGAGCACTGCGAAGAGCAAAGGGCCTTCGGCATCCAATCCCCATTACTTTTAGCCAGTGGGCAGATCATCAAGAGTAACATTAGGATTCCCAGGAACATTTACCGATTTTATCACATCAACTTGTCGTTTGCACCCAGCCATCTCAATAGAGCAGTTACCTTTAGCTGCCTTTGGAGCTTTGGGGTTTTACCTCTGTAATCTTACTTCTGTAAAATCTTTCTCAGATGTACTGGACCGGGTAGAACCAGCTCAATGTCCATTGCCTGGAACCAAACCAGAAGTTGACCCATCCAGTTCCTTTCTCTTTCCAGGGCCAGCCCAATTCCCTGATCCCAGTTGTTGTGTTCTGCCTGACCTCTATCTGAACCCTCAAACTGTCATGACTAGTTGAACTCTGAATGACCTGTAAGTTGTTATAACTGTATGTTGCCACTCAGGTCCGGTGTTGCAATGCTCAAATGCTATTGGTTGTTGTGTCTCACAGCTCTCTATAAAAGGGCTAGCTGTCAGACCATGTTTTGCTGGTTGCTTGAGTGAGCTAATAAAAGAGCTGTTCTGAAGTCTGTCTCCTGCAATCTTTGCCCACAATTTAACAGTGGCGACGAGGGTTTGGGACCAGGAGAACGAAGACCAGCCCTCAAGTGCTGCAACCAGCCAGCACTAGCCACGTCTGCCTTCTTTCATCGGGATGTCCACCTTCCACCCGCTGGCGCCTTTCGACCCTGCCCGGGAAAAATGGGACTCCTACATGCAGCGTTTCGAGTGCTTCCTCGAAGCCAATGATCTGCTGGGGCTGGCTGACAACAGAAAAAGAGCTTTGTTTCTGAGTCACTGCAGGCCAGAGGTGTTTGACACCGCAGAATCGTTGTCTGCCCCAACCCCAGTTCACACCGTGACCTGGCAGGTACTCCAGGCAACGCTGAAGACACACTACACGCCCACCCCATCCAAGGTTGTCCGGCGCTACGAGCTCCGCCAGAGGCTGCAGCAGGAGGGCGAGACCATCAACCAGTACCCTTCAAACACTGTTTTCCTAGATGTGAAGCCCTCCGTTGTTTCCTCTAGTGATTTGTTACCTGGAGCATCTTTATAGCCTGGCCTCCATTTGGGGTGATCTATTTAGCCAGTTTCATATTGTCAAATATTCTGGAGAGGACAGTTTTATTATGGGGATTCTGGGGAAAGCTTTACCTTGTCATTTTGGCCTCAGACACTACTGCTGGCTCGCAGACTACATTATAGCCTAATCCTGGGATAACAAAACAAAGTTGTTTCCTAGGCTGACACACAAAATTGACACACTGACCCATAAACTTCCCGATCCCAAACAAGCAAGAATTATACTTGCCTCACGTGACACAACGAGATGTGTAAAGAATAATTCACAGCCATCCTGGGCTTAGAAATAAGGACAAGCTACACATCTGGCCCGCTGACCTGCTTGCGCAAGACGAGCCAAGTTGGACTCTGCTTGCACACTGGCGTTGTGTCAACTTGGATTCCTTCTCAAAGGGTTGTGCAAAGACTACTGGTCTGTTTTACCAAGGAAAAGTTGAGGATTACACGAGTCTTTGGCAAATAACGGTTGTGAAAAATCTGAATAAACAACCTCTGCTAATGTAGTCTAACATTTTATCCACAATCAGATCAGAAACTTTTTAAATACTCTAGTTTCTAGTACCAAACGATCTTCAGGGCTTTTTAAAAAGACCAATATCCAAGCCATACTTGTAAATTAAAGAAAATGATTTTTTTAAAAAATAAATGGGATAAAGAAGTAAAAACTCTGTCCTGCCACACATTAGAAACCTTTCCCAATCTTCCACCACCTTGGGAACCCCATCTTTTGATTGAAACAAAACTAAGGTGACCAGATTTTACTATTTGTAAAGTGGGACACCATTGACGGGGGGGGGTTTCTAGGGGAGCAAGACGGGAGGGGTCCGTCTCTCTTATCCTGCAGCTTTGTGCACCCCCCCTAAACACCCCTCCTTCATCGCAGTCAGGGGTGGGTTCCTACCGGCGCAAGCTTACCTGTTCGTCGCTGGAGAGCCGAAGAAGCTGGTGGCGTTCGCGGCGTGGGGCTTCCCCCGCCCGCTTTCCCCGGCTGCCGGGATGCCGCCATTCACGTTCTTTTGCCCTCTGCGCATGCGCAAAGTGTTCTGCTTGCACAGAGGGCAAAAGAACGCAAATGGCGGCGTCCCGGCGTCCCGGGAAAGCGGGTGGGCGAAGCCCCGCGCCGCGAACGCCACCAGCTTCTTCGGCTCTGTGGCGACGAACAGGCAAGACCGCCACTGCTCCTCTCACTGCCCTCCCTCCCCGCATGGCAGGAGGAGGCAGGCGAGGCAGGAGGCAGAGGGGTGTGCAGGGCAAATTCAAATTAAAAAAGCGGGACTTTTTTGAAACGCCGCGGGACACGGGACAAATTATTAAAAAGCGGGACTGTCCCGCCAAAAGCGGGACATCTGGTCACCTTAAACAAAACCCCAACTCTGCCAGGCAGAGGGGCTCTGCCTGAAAGAAAAAAAATCTACTTCTGTCCACTTAAGGATGAGATGGAAAGCCTGAAGGGTCCCAAGACCCAGCAAGCAATGAAACAAAGATGAAAGATTATGTCCATATGTACCTCCCAAAAAAATAAGGAGGTTGTCTTCTGGTTCCCTGAAGCTTTGAATGAAGAGACCATGATAGGTCAAGGCCACCAGCCCTGGGTCAGAACTTTCATGGGGCTTCTACACGGAGCTTGGAAACTTGCAGAGTTCCCTGCATTTTGGGGTTTTGCATCCCAGAACAGAGCATAAAATTACACTTTTCTGAAAGGAAGACATGTCTGTTGGAAAAACTTCAACTGATACAATCCAATGGGATACAGGATTTTTTTTCCCTTACACGGCCCTGCCAGACAACATGGTTTCCTTAAACCCTTTGGATTATGTATTGATTGTGCCACTCAAATTCTTGGGCAAAATATATAAAGATGAGATTTTGTAAAGAAGTCTCTGAAGATTTATTTTAATTATTTTGGTTTCTGGGTAAACTTGCTAGTTTCTGTTTAGATACATGAGTATATGTATGCAGTATATTAGAAGCTTACAAAACAGAAGATAGTCTTTACATAGGCTCCGTCTCTGAGAAGCCCAACAGCTTGTAGAAAAATAACTAAAACATGGAAAGCATTAACAGGGCAGCTGGGGATGTGATCCCCGTAATCTTCTAACTAACACAAAGGTGGGCAATGTTTAACATCCAGGCCTCTAAGAGTGTTTTGATCTGAGTGAGAGACTGAAATCTCACCAGCTTAGATGGTGGCGGCAGGATTGGTGGGGCGCAGATGCCAGAGAGGGAGAGAGGCTGAGCCAGCCCCATGTCTTTAGCAGGAAGCAGCAGGTGAAGCCAAGCAGAGTCACATCAGATACCTGTACAATTAGCACAGCCCCCCCCCCCAAGGCTGTGTGTTCTCTCCACTTCTCTTCTATCTATATACCAATGACTGTATCTCAAACGATCCATCTGTTAAACTACTGAAGTTCGCAGATGACACAACAGTGATCGGTCTCATTGGAGACAAATCCGCATACAGACGGGAGGTTGAACAACTAGCCTCGTGGTGCGACCGGAACAATCTGGAACTGAACACACTCAAAATTGTAGAAATGGTGGTAGACTTTAGGAGAAACCCTCCCATACTACCACCTCTTACAATACTAGACAATACAGTATCAACAGTAGAGACCTTCAAATTTCTAGGTTCTATCATATCTCAAGATCTAAAATGGACACCTAACATCAAAAATGTCATTAAAAAGCACAACAAAGAATGTTCTTTCTGCGCCAACTCAGGAAGCTCAAACTTCCCAAGGAGCTGCTGATACAATTCTACAGAGGAATTATTGAGTCTGTCATCTGCACCTCTATAACTGTCTGGTTCGGTTCTGCAACCCAACAAGACAGACACGGACTTCAGAGGATAATCAGAACTGCAGAAAAAACAATTACTACCAACCTGCCTTCCATTGAGGACCTGTATACTGCACGAGTCAAAAAGAGGGATGAGAAAATATTTACAGACCCCCCCCTCCTGCATCCTTAACATAAATTGTTTCAACTCCTACCCTCAAAACGATGCTATAGAGCACTGCACACCAAAACAACTAGACACAAGAACAGTTTTTTCCTGAACGGCATCACTCTGCTAAACAAATAATTCCCTCACCACTGTCAAACTATTCACTAAGGCTGCATTACTATTACTATTAATCTTCTCATCGTTCCCATCACCCATCTCCTCCCACTTATGACTGTACGACTGTAACTTTGTTGCTTGTATCCTTACAATTTATATTAATATTGATTGTTTCCTGATTGCTTTATTTGTACCCTATGACAATCATTAAGTGTTTTTTACCTCATGATTCTTGACAAATGCATCTTTTCTTTTATGTACACTGAGAGCATATGCACCAAAGACAAATTCCTTGTGTGTCCAATCACACTTGGCCAATAAAGAATTCTATTCTATTCTATTCTATTCTATTCTATTCTATTCTATTCTATTCTATTCTATTCTATTCTATTCTATTCCGTATTCTGTTCCATTCCATTCCATTCCATTCTATTCTCCATTCCATTCCTCTCTATTATTCTATTCTATTCTATTCTATTCTATTCTATTCTATTCTATTCTATTCTATTCTATTCTATTCTATTCTATTCTATTCTATTCCGTGTTCTGTTCCATTCCGTTCCATTCCATTCCATTCCATTCCTCTCTATTATTCTATTCTATTCTATTCTATTCTATTCTATTCTATTCTATTCTATTCTATTCTATTCTATTCTATTCTATTCTATTCTATTCTATTCTATTCTTATTACATCTCCCAAACCCAGAAAGGGAAACTTTCAGGGGTTCAGCCACTGGGCAACGAAATGACCAGGGAGCAAGCAACCATATTAAGGTCCAGGCTTTACAAAGACAGAAGCAAAGCACCTAATCCATCAGAAAGCCCCACTGAAATGAGTAAGGGGGCCCAATGAAAGTCACACACAAGAAAAAAAACTCTCTTGACCAACAAGACCCATAGAGAGGGCAGCAGAGGTCCCTAGAGTGGCCTTGCCAGTGGCCCTCCTTCTAAATTCTGGCAGTCTCTGTATTGACTCTGATGCATCTATTCTGCGCAAATATCGTTTCACACATTATCTTTGCCCTCCTCCAGTGAACTTTCAATACGTTTCATCCTCTGCAGCCCAACAGATACTTGAATGTTCCTTCATTTTACAGTCACCTTTAGAAGTCCATACCAGATTCCCTGAGTCTCTGCCCTTCTCCCTTCAGTCAAGAGAAGCCCAAGAAAATTGGTCCCCTCAATAATCGCAGAAGCCATCTCACACGAGAACCAAAGGAGCACTCACCCAAGTCGGCCTTTTCCTTCAAAATGTCCTTGAAATTGAGGCCACTGTTGTGCGTGGATTGCCGGAACCTGCTTAGGGCTTCCCTCTGCCCATCTTTCCTCAGTTCCGGAGGTGTGAAGGGTTCATCCTGGAGGCCACGTTTCCACTTGGAGATATCTGTCCGGGCCCATTGGGCCAAGTCTTCAAGCTTCACAGTTACTTTTTCTGAAGCAGCAATGACTTCATCCTGGAAGAGCCAAAGGGGGAAAAGGTCATGTCGGCTCCTGACTTGTATCGTCACCGAATTACAACAGGCTTTTGTCACCAAATGACGTGGAGAAGATCTCCCACTTGTCCCAGCACAGCACTGCCTCAAAAGCAGCCTGAGGATTCTGGGCCAGCAGCCTGGAAGACAGACACCCTTCTTTCCAGGAGCTCCACAAACTTTGCGAGGGGCTTCTCTCCTTCCAGTTACTACAGGGAGGAGCCAGCAGGAACATGGGCTGAGGAGGCCTCCCTTTTTGTGGCTCTCCTCTGGTGCTTCTCCCCCATGCAGCCACCCCAGGGACGTGTGCAGCATGACCATCTCCCATAATTTCCATCCACCCAAAACATTGCTTCTTCTTCCCACTCCTTCGCCTTTCTCCTAACCCTTCCCATGATTTGCAAAAAATTCTTGCAAATTTGATTGCAAAAAATTCGACTTCAATAACAGAGTGGTCAATGCCTGGAACACTTTACCTGATTCAGTAGTTTCTTCCCCAAACCCCAAAAACTTCAACCTCAGATTATCTACCATCGACCTCACCCCATTCCTAAGAGGTCGGTAAGGGGCATGCATAAGCGCACAATCGTGCCTACTGTTCCTGTCCTAAGGTACCCATATATTCATACCTCTTTTACTCTTATTCATGCTTGTACTATTATTACATATATATTCAATCATGTTTTACTGTTTATACTTTGCTTATAATCATATATGCTTGACAAAATAAACAAATACAAATGTTTAAAAACCCTACTTTCATTAAAAGCCGTTCCAAAACTGGGCGTACTGACTGTTCAAATGTTTGGATTGGTTCTAAAATTTTAAGGAGGAGCCTCGTGGAAGCAGTTCCAAAAGATATGGTCTGGTCTTTTGCTCTGCTCCACCACTATCCATGGAGCTCACTTTGTGGAAGACAAATCAGGACATCTTTTGGTGTCTGCTCTTGTCCTGGGAGGCTGCTCTCCCACCCCCCAGGGTACCAGCACAAGGGGGAGCCAAACCCCAATGGAAAGAAAGCCCTATTTCCTAAAAGGGTGACCTGGCTGCAGTACTTGGCACGGAGACCATTGCAGCTGATGTTAAAATACACTAAGCAGGCTCAGACCACCGGAAAAGGCCAGGATTTCCATCAGGTTAGACCAGAGGTCTTCAAACTTGGCAACTTCAAGACTTGTGGACTTGGCTGGAGAATTCTGGGAGTTGAAGTCCACAGGACTTAAAGTTGCCAAGTGTGGGGACCCCTGGGTTAGACCAAAAAGTCTATACCTTATGCCCAGAGGGGGCAATGCCACAAGTCTCCAGGATTTGAGCTTGGCTTGAAAGAATCTTTGCCTTTATAGCCTGCACAGAAATTTATTTATTTATTTATTTATTTTGTGAGATTTATATACCGCCTCATAGTGCAAGCACTCTCTAAGCGGTTTACACCAGTAAGCAATGTATATTTTTTATATTTCCCCCAACAATCTGGGTCCTCATTTTAACTACCTCGGAAGGATGGAAGGCTGAGTCAACCTTGAGCCGGTGAGATTTGAACCGCTGACCTGCGGATCAGTGTCAGCTAAAAGTGGCCTGCAGTACCTGCCTCTAACCGCTGCGCCACCTCGGCTCTTAACCCATGAAGATGTCACATGAACACATGCCCTTTTGGGGGAGTGCAAAGGGACGTCCTTCATTAGGCTAGTCTATCACATTGCACATGTTATGTCACGGTGTGAATATTGCCAGTTGTGAGTATATGCAGGGTGATGCACCCTATCTAATACGATGGTACATTCCAATACAAGCAGAACACATGATATGATGTTTTGCACATGTCCACATTCCTGATCCACCATTAATCACTTCTGCCTTAGCTCTTGACCTGAACGGTTGTGTTTCTTAGCAAAGATGTAATTATTCAGGATTTATTGTTTTTGTACTGAAATAAATATTTTCTATTAGACATTAAATCTCGGCTTTATTTCTAACTATTGAATTCCAAGTAAACGATCCGAATCTATGAGATTTTATTCTCATTCCCAACATGTTATGATTGTTAATGTCATTTAAATCAACTTTTTATACATATTTCCAAGAATTCCAGTTGAAATAGAATTTACTTCTAAATAATTAGAGATGTGTGTATGTGTTCCCTCCTCTGCATTGCCAGAGATTGAGCAAGGGCCCCTTTTTGAAAATGCAATTAATCTGCAGAGGCAAAAATGCATAGCATGATGAGTAATGGTTCTAACTTGTTCTTATTTGCACAAATGATCTAATTATAAATGGGGTTCCTGGAACTCTGAGTCATTAGAAAATTCCTGTTTATGATACAGTTTCCTTGCCTAATACACAAATATTGAAGTAAACTTTTGTTCTGAAAGTTACATGAAACATTTGCCATAATCATCCAAGAAATATTACAAAAATGCTGCAAGTCTCCTGCAAAATAATTTTTCGGGGGGCCAAAACCACTGTCTTGACTCTTCCATGCAACTGCTTGTAGTGTGGATTTTAATTCCATTTACAAATGGAGTGTTTAGTTTATATGACACCTGGAGGAACTTACTGCGATGCTATTATTAAACAATAACTATAAAATGCCACAGGTTACAGCAGTGTGCCTGTAACACAGCGGTAATCACCATAATCTAACCTTGTTATAATTATCATCATTTCCATCAATACACAGGACCAGAACAAAGGGTCTCTGCAGCAAAATGACATGTGACAATATTAATAATATTAATACACACAATTCAACTAAAGCACCTTGGATGGGAGAATTGAAACGTATGCTTAGCATTTTCTGGTATTTGCATTTCTGGCCTCTACAGGGCTGGGAAATGCTTACACTCTGGCTGAATCCAGCCCCAACTGCATTAAGCCTGTGGCAGCTAATAGCATAATTTGGTGCACAGAAAGGTTTTATTTCCCCTCCCATTTTAGATCCAGGTAACATAAGCAGGAACCATGGTGTGCTGCTTTCTCCTCCTCCTGGGTTGGAGGTTCTTCTGGGTGGAGGTTCTTCTCCTCCACTCAGACCCTGAAAGGATGTGCCCGTTCCTAGCAACAGCCATTGTAGAACTGGAAGGGGCCCTAGAGATCATCCATTCTAATCTCCTGCCCAGCAGAGGAATCCAAATGAAAGCATCCAGACAGATGGTTGACCCCCCTCTTCTTTATGGCAACCCCTTAGATATTGGAAGACTGCTATCATGTCTCCCCTGGTCCTTCTCTTCACTAGACTAGCCATGCCCAGTTCCTGCAACCGTTCATCGTATGTTTTAGCCTCAAGTCCCCTAATCATCTTTGTTGCTCTTCTCTGCACTTTTTCTTTGGTCCAATATCTCTTTAATGAATGTTCCCATCACTACAGCTTTGAAAGAGCTGCAACTTGCTTGTAGGAAGCACTGCCCACATCTATTGCGATGGGCAGGCAATTATAGGCCCTAACAATTGCATCAATTTGATAGGGTCCCCCCCCCACACATTTTCTAACTCAAATGCTCTTTGCTGCACTACCAGATTTTATCCCCAAATTTCTGAGCAGAAGTGGGTACTTTTGACGCACAGTGCAGCTTTCCCCCCATTTTTACCACTTCACTTCCTTTCGAACAAATTACGTTCCTTCAGTTCCAATTATAATTCTCTATTCCTAATTTCTGTCTACTCAAGGCCACTGTAAAGTGCCTTTACCATCTCCAGGCTTAAGGTTGTGAACTTATTTTGATTAATACATGACAGTTGGCACATAAACTTGAAAAATATATTCTTTTGAAAGCAATGCTGAGATGGTAAATATTGGGCTGTGGCGGGTAACCCTGCCTTTGATGGGCTGATGCCCTCTTAGGCCAGCTGACTCTTCCACTTGCATAATCCTGAAACGGGAGGTGGCAGACAAGCATCCGTGACATCAAGGCACTGTATACCTACACAATCACTAGGGTGGTAGCCTACTGGCTAAAAATGACTCAGATGGAAGCCAGTAGACTTCCTAAAATCTGCGTAGAGGAACAGCAGACCTTAAACCCTCAAAGGTATTTTTGGTTAACTCGGTTGTCAGATATATTGAATCGATATGGCATAGGGCAGTGATGGCGAACCTATGGCACGCGTGCCACAGGTGGCACGTGGAGCCATATCTGCCGGCACGCGAGCCATTTCTCTAAGTCAGCTCCAGGGCACATGTGTGCGCTGGCCAGCTGATTTTTGGCTTGTGTGGAGGCTCTGGGAGGGTGTTTTCGGCCTCCGGAGGGCCTCCGGGGGGCGGGGGAAGCCGTTTTTGCCCTCCCAAGGCTCCAAGAAAACCTCTGGAGCCTAGGGAGGGTGAAAAATGGGCCTACCGGGCCCACCCAAAGTCGGGAAATGGGGGAGCGGGGGGATTGTGTGCGCATGCATGGGGGGTGGGGCAGCACGGGGGATCACATGCGCATGCACAGGGGGGCCGGGGGGCATTGAATTATGGATGTGGGCACTCGCATGTGCGCAATAGCGTGCGTGTGCATGCTTTTGGCACCCGAGGAAAAAAAGGTTCGCCATCACTGGCATAGGGTTTCCGTTATGCGACACATTGGAGCAAGTTAAACAACGGATTAAAGATATACATGGGCAAATGGACATGGCAACTTTTTCAACTAATCATTCCCTTAAGCTTCTGACAGCAGTTAAAACAACTTTCACCCTGGAAAAATATTTACTCCTAGAAATGCCATCAGTGGAGAGAGAATTATTTGTCAACTTTAGATTTGAACTTTTAGATACCAACGTTAAATTCAGCCGGTATCGGAAAATCCCGTATGATGAAAGAACATGTATATGTGGGGCAAACGTTGTCGAGGATATGGCGCATATAATATTTGAATGTAGGATGTATGAGGAAGTAAGAAAACAATACCTGTCCCCAATTATAAATAAATTTTCCCACTGGAATGTAAGGCATAAATTAACATTTCTATTGAAGGCAGACTCTCCTCCCCTGGTAAGGGCTATCACTCGCTATCTTAATAGGATGACAGCAATACGAGCCAGCTACATTGAAAAGAATTTCATTGATTGTAAGAAAGATGAGCTGAGTTAGAGATGAGATATTTTATTTGGGTTATCTAGTTTTGGAAATTTAGTTATTGAATTTTGATATCGTTGAATTCTGATGTCATGTACCATATATATTTTTGTACGGTTGTTTCTGTACCTGTTTGTTCTGTTTTTCTTTTCTTTTTTGAAAAGGCCTTCGGGCTATTCAATAAATGTACTGTACATCAAGAGGCGACCCTTTGGTGGGCAAAGTCTGCACACAATTTTGGGAGGCAGGTCCAATGGAAAAGTGGGAAGCTGCGGGAGGGGCAGAGAGTAAACAGGGATTTTGATTAAGGTGACCAGACATCCCGCTTTTGGCGGGACAGACACGCTTTTCAAGCGTGTGTCCCGCGTCCCGCATTCTTTTCAAAAAGTCCCGCTTTTTTGAAAAGAATGCCGAAACAGCGGGACGTCTGGTCACCTTAAAAGGGGAAGCAAAAAAGAGGTACCGGAAGCAAGTCGGGAGGAATTTCAGCGAGGCGGCTGCCTGCTGGGGAGAGGGGGAAGGGGGGCTGCTCCTCCTCTCCTTCCCCCGCCCCATCCCTAGCCCCGCCCTCGGAGGCGCCGCTGCTGTTGGGATGCGGGTGGAGGGGTGAGGGACGAGGAGCTGTCGCCGGTTTGAGCTCACGAGCGGCCCCTCCGGCAGCGCAAATAGTCCTTCCTCGTCCCCCTCCCCTTCTTTCCTCCCGTCGCCTCGCTGCCGCCGTTGCCCTGGGGCCGGGCAGGCGACCGGGAGACCGCGGCGCTTGGATGCCTGGAGCTCGCGACAGGTAAGCTGCCGGCTGCCTCCTTTCCCCGTCTCCCGCCTCCCGTTCGTTGCTTGCCAGCCCGGCCCCAGGGCAGCTCCCGAAGGGGAGGCGGGAGGCGAGGAAAGGCCTCCCGCCTCCCCCCCCACCTGGATGCCAACATTTGCTGTGTTTTGCCCTCTGCGCATGCGCAGAGGTCAAAACAAATGGCGGCGCCCAGGCGGGCCCGCCCCCCCCGTCCCGCTTAAAAAAAATCTGGTCACTTTAATTTTGATGTGTGTGTGTGTGTGTGTGTGTGTGTGTGTGTGTGTGTGTGTGTGTCTTTTTGAAAAGTGCATTGTGACTACACTTTGAAAAGAGCTGGAAACTGAGTGGCTGTTTTGTATGAGAAAATAACAGCCATAATTGTTTATGAGTATCAGGCCTGCTCATGCATGACCAGATCACAACCTCTCAGTCTTGTCTATACATGTGAAAAAATATGAGCATTGAGGCCTCCCAAGTTTTAATCAATACTTAGAATGGGGGGATTAATTGAATTCTAGGGGGGGAAACATAGTCAACCTATCATAATAGAAGAACAGAATAATTTAGGTTGCTAAAACATACTAAGTTACTAACATTATACAGGCATCTTGTAGAGACATAATTATTTTGTCTAATTGTCTATTTGGACTGAAGATTATGGTTCTAATTATCATCAGTTATGAGAAATACACTTTCCCGCTGATAATGTAACATCTCTCGCTCCCTCCCTCTTTTTTCCCTCTCAATATACTCTGCAAAGAGCCTATTCCAAGGAGACCCAGAGCTGCCCCAGGAGAGACCAGAGGCAACGGCTTGACCGCCAACTGCAACGTTTAAGGGACACAACTCCGAAGCCCCCGCAGAGATGACCTCTGTTTGCTGCCCGGCCTGGTTCAACCTCTGTGTGAAGGTGGGAAAGCAAGGGGGGGCTTTTTAGACATCCCTCCTCATTAAGCAGATGAACCCCGGCCGGAGACCAGCTATTTTTCCTTCTACTTCTGGTAAACTCCAATAATTTATATTGTGCTAAATATGTGCCTATGGGTTTACCTACAATATGGGCTTGCTAATACACATCTGTTTCCCCCTCCCCATTTTGTAATTTCCACCCTATAAGGGAATCAACCATGAGAAAAAGGAGACGAGACTAGTGAAGCAGAACAGCTGCCAGCCAACCCAGCAGCACATTTTCACGTGCAGTTTCTGTCTCACAAGAACAGCCCTGTCTGGCTACGTTCCTGTTCTTGGGCCCATATTTCTAGCCAGAGGACCAGTGGTGGGTTCCTACCGGTGCGGTCCACTCTATAGCACTGGTAGCGGCCTGCTGGTGATGTCACAGTACCGGTGCGGTCGGTTGCTGGTGCCTGGGCACCGCCATTTTTTTTAAAAAAGTTTTTTTTAAATTTTCTTTTGCGCATGCCCAGAAACCGAGCTTCCAGCACTGTGCATGCGCTGCCTTCCTACCCCACAGTGAGTCCAATCAGGGGAGGATGGCTGAGGGAGCGCGTGAGACGCTGAAAGAACGGGCGGCAGGAGCTATCTCCATTCCCCTCCCTTCAGCAGTCCGAGAAGCCACAAACGCGCGATGATGATCCTAAGCATTTTCGCACGTTTGAGGCTTCTCGAGCTGCTGAGGGGAGGGGGAATGGGCGGCAGGACCTATCTCAGTTCCCCTCCCTTCAGCAGTCCGAGA
This sequence comes from Diadophis punctatus similis, assembly GCA_023053685.1. NCBI lineage: Eukaryota > Metazoa > Chordata > Lepidosauria > Squamata > Dipsadidae > Diadophis > Diadophis punctatus. Next base: position 11,987,011 of record JALIGW010000017.1, read on the forward strand.
AGCCACGCCCACCCAGTCACATGGTCGGCAAGCCACGCCCACCCAGTCACATGGCTGGCAAGCCACACCCACAAAAGAAGCCACGCCCACAGAGTGGTAGTAAAAAATTAGGAACCCGCCCCTGCAGAGGACCCATTTCACCCCACACTTTCCTCCCTCCAAGGCGTTGAAAGGAGCGTCCTCAGCCTGATTCGGTTTCATCCTCACACAGTGGCTCCTGTTGGAGTGAATCAGATGGCCTGTACCAATCCCTCTCACACACACACAACACAGTGACAACCTCAGTTCCACTGCCACCCGGGCATTGGCAGACCACCCTAAAAAGGGGAAAGGCCATTGATCTACTTAGAAAACGTATGTGGCCACTCACAACCCTGGTGGCTAACAATAATTCCCCCAGAATGCATAAAAACACCAGCATGAAGACAAAGTTTAAAAACCACCACAATGCATTCATTGATTGAGGCATCAAAGCAAACCTCCAATCTAAATTTGAAGCAATTAACACCATCCTTCCTTCCCAGGAGCTCATGAGTCTCAGGTCCACCCCAACACTGGAGGAGGTGAGGAGTCATTGCCTGAATCCCACCTGCATTTGTAACATTTATACATTTACAACAGAATGTGCTTCTCCTTGGATTTGACAATGCAGCCACAAAAGAGGAAGTAGAGGTGTATTAAAGAACGTTGGCTCTAGCATCTCCCCTTCCTATTGGGATAAATTAATCCTTCATGCCATTATAAATATTCCCAAAGTCACACAAAACCCCAGAGTTTGCCACTGAAAATTTCCAGGTATATTGTACAATCATGCTGGGATTCCCGATTCACATAATCTATTTGGTTCTGAGAATCTGAGCTTTTAGGAAGAAGCATATACGACTGACTGCTTTAGCACAGGCCCCAAGTCTCAGTGGGGCAATTGTAAGTAAGGCAGGAGAACCGTAACGGATCTCTCTCAAGGATTTTTATTTGGGTACTACAGATTTACAAACTGATCAGCTGGGACTCCCAAAGGGAGTGATTCCTCTCCTCCCCGTTTAATTTTACATGGAGTGAAACCATGTGCCTCTGTTTGAATGTTGGGAAATAAAATTCCTCTAAACCCCAATCATTCTAACTATTTCCATCTAGTCTTCAACCTTTGGGAAGAAGTGGGCTGGAGAGTTGATCAGGCTGGAGAAAATGGATCGTCTAGACCAGAGGTGGGCAAACTATGGCTCTTTGAGGACCTATGGACTTCAACTCCCAGAATTCCTGAGCCATCCATGCATGCATGGCTGGCTCAGGAATTCTGGGAGTTGAAGTCCACAGGTCCTCAAAGAACCATAGCTTGCCCACACCTGGTCTAGACCTTCAGTCAAATTTCAGACCAGGGATCAGTAGAGAGGCCGCTGGGCCAGTCAATAAACCCGGACAGTTCTGGGATGAAGATGGTGAGTCCATCCTGGGGCACCTTGATCTCCCACCAGCCTTCATTGACCATGGTATCCTTTTGGACCAGCTTTGGTGTCTCAGAGAGGAAGGCAGTCTCTTGCGGAGGTTCTCCATCTTTTTCGGTGGCCACTTTTAATCAGCGTGGACAGGGTTGGGAGATCATGCCCACTGCCCAGGCAGAGTGGGCACATTTGGGGTCTTTTCGATAAAACAATGTCATTTTGCAGAACCCAGGAATTGTGCCTCTTCATGAATGGCATGTTATCTCTTCAGAGATCCATCTGACATGTTATCTCTTCAGAGGTCCACATTGCTGCCACCTTAATGGCTTTCCAAAAACTTTCCAAAAACTATTAAAAATCTGGTTAATGGCTTAGGATGGCTTAGGATTGGCTTAGGATGGCTGAGAAGCTCTTAAGGTTTTGGTTTGGCTTTTTGTCATACTGAGTTAGCCTTCTGGTTGGCTGTGTTCTTTGATATTTGTTTATTTTATTTATTATTTATTTGTTGGGCCTTTTCTCCCCCCCCTCCATTTTTTGTTGTAATCCATCCATTGTCATTGTAGAGTTGGGCTGACTGAAATTGAATTAATAAATTTTAAAAAATAAATAAACATCCACAGGAGTCATTAAAACAAACATAAAGAGACAGCTCAAAGTAATTTAGTTTCAGCTCAGAGGAGGAAAAGGGCTCCTGTGTCAAAAAAAGAGGGAAAAAAACAAAGCAGGCAATCCCTCAAATAAAAATTGTCCAAGGAAAACACGCTGAGCTGTTTGCTGGACAGCTACTAACCTTGTATTGAAAGTTGAGAGAGATTACACTTTGTTGCAAACGAAGAACAAGTAAACCATCTCTTTTATTAGCCATAATGAGCAAGCATTAAATAGACATCCTGCAGAGCCGAGGTGGCGCAGTGGTTAAAGTGCAGCACTGCAGTTCAGCAGTTCAGCTGTTCAAATCTCACCGGCTCAAGGTTGACTCAGCCTTCCATCCTTCTGAGGTTGATAAAATGAGGAGCCAGATTGTTGGGGGCAAAATGCTGAACTCTGTAAACCGCTTAGAGAGGGCTGAAAAGCACTGTGAAGCGGTATATACAGTAAGTCTAAGTGCTATTGCTATTGCTATTGTGAATTTCTTGACTAAACACTCATTGAACCGGTCCTCCTGTGGCATGGTCTCTCGCCTAAGGGCAAGAAGTGAAACCTTTTGCAGATCTTAAAAGCATCCCATCTTCTTGCTGGTTGTCTTTGCTACTCAGCTCATCTTGGGCTTGGAGTCAAAACTTGTGTGTGTGTGTGGGGGGGGATTCTTGCTGCTTATCAGGACCTGAGCCAGAGTTCGCCTTCGTTGTGTAGTAGACAGTGGCAAGAACGCCTGCATCTTTAGAGGTCCTTCTGGGACAAACCATCGAGGGACCCTTTGACACTCCCAAAGGGAGCTATCCTACTCCCCATCTGATGGAGAAAACTTGTTTTAAGATCGAGAAAAATGTAAAATGCTTGAGTATTATTATAATACATGAATTGTACATTATTGAAAGCTATTAAGATAAGGCACGGAATTAAGAAGCACGTGTTAAGATGGGAGAAATTAAAATGGTCACTGTTAGGGAGAACGCCTGTGATAAAAATGAATTTCTGCATAGAACGATATTTTTGTTTCAGCCAGCACCTGTTTTTGACAACTGATGTGCCATTCATGCAAGGGCAATAATTTATATCTAAATTTGTACTGAAGGGAGGGGGGAACATGAGTTAAATATAAAGCCACGTTTGTCAAAACTGCTGGTGGGTCTGGACAAGTTGCCCCACTCTGGAAGTTAAGTGAGAATTCAGATTTCACGCCACATCTCAGCCCTCTAAAGCAGCAGTTCCCAACCTGGGGGTCGGGACCCCTTTGGGGGTCGAATGACCATTTCCCAGGGGTCGCCCCGGCATCCTCAGCTCCCCCCCCCACTGCCACAAGCCTGGCCATATCGCACCCCACAACCCGCGCCCCACCGCGCCCCACCCTGCCGCCGCCATTTGGGTTCTTTTACCCTCTGCGCATGCGCAAAGCGTTCTGCGCATGCGCAGAGGGTAAAAGAACCCAAATGGCGGCATCCGGGTGAAGTCTCCAGATCCGGGCGAGGTCTCCGCTCGCTTCGCGTGTTGCCTCTGGGAGCTTTTCGAGCCCCATCGCAAAAGGTGTGCACGACTTCGGCGGGGCCGGGACAGGCGGCTGCCCGGAGAGAGCCATCCCCTTTCGCAGAGTCTCTCCCGTCTACCTGTAGCGTTCGGGGTGAAGGGGATGGCTCTCACCAGGCAGCCGCCTGTCCCGGCCCCGCTGAAGTCGTGCACGCCTTTCGTGACGGGGCTCAAAAAGCTCCCAGAGGCAACATGCGAAGCAAGCAGAGACAGGGGTGAAATGCTCCCGGTTCGAGTGGGCCAGTCGGTCGTCACAGAGCCGATGTAGCCGGTGGCGGTCGTGGCATGGGGCTTCCCCTGCCCACTTCCCCTGCCTGCCTGGACGCTGCCATTTGAGTTCTTTTCTGCACATGAGCAAAATGCTTTGTGCATACGCAGAGAATAAAATAACCCAAATGGCAGTGGCAGGGTGGGTCGCGGTGGGGGCACGGTGGTGGGTCGCGGGTCACAGCATTAGGAAGGTTGGGAATCACTGTAAAGCAAAGTGCTAATTCGGCTTTCGGGAAGTTCTGGCTGCAGGCTTGGCTATCTGTTTTCCCTTCGGCACAGCTTGCCCTGTAATCTTTACTTGAGGAGGGCCTCTTGAGCAGAGATAATAAACTGTGGCTTGCTTTGAACAAGCCAATTCCACATCATAAGTTGTTCAGCTGATTTGTGTAGACAAGTTTTAGTGACTGTCAGCCCCAGTGTGAGTCTTGGGAGGCGTGATTAATGGGAGCCGCAGCTTTCAAACAGGCCCAGGACGAGGCTGCCCTGGTTCATTTCCTCCGCCATCACCCCGAATTATTTTACATTCACACGCTACTTTAAACAAACTATTTAAATACCAACAAAACATGCGTCCTGGGGGGCTGCTTAGAATGATTCGGAAGTGAAATTGCAAGCACTGAAAGTGGTTTCTCTCATTTCCCTTCACCTCCTCCCTCACAGCTAAGGTGACCAGACGTCCCGCTTTTGGCGGGACAGTCCCGCTTTTCAGTAATTTGTCCCGCGTCCCGCGGCGTTTCCAAAAAGTCCCGCTTTTTAAATTTGAATTTGCAAGTTCTGCGCATGTGCAGAGGACAAAATAACCCGAATGGCGGCATCCAGCCGGGCGAAGGAAGCGGGAGGGAGAAGCCCCGCGCCGCGACCGCCGCCAGTTCCATCAGCTCTACGCCGAATGACTTGCCCAGCCGAACCGGCAGCATTTCACCCCTCTGCGGCGACGAACAGGTAAGCCTGCGCCAGTAGGAACCCACCCCTGGCTGCGATGAAGGGGGGGTGTTGGGGGGGTGCACAAAGCTGCAGGATAAGAGAGATGGACCCCTCCCGTCTTGCTCCCCTAGAACCCCCCCCATCAATGGTGTCCCGCTTTACAAAAAATAAAATCTGGTTACCTTACTCACAGCCGAACTGCTCTGATGCCTTTTTAGGCCAGAGGTCTTCAAACTTGGCAACTTTAAGACTTGTGGACTTCAACTCCCAGAATTACTGCGCATGCGTGCAACGCGCCCGCGCGTCGCGTCCCTGAGCAAACCGGCAGTAAAGCAATCCAGAACCCACCCCTGTGCCTGGTCTATGGACCATGGTCAGCTTTCATCTGGGTCCCACCTATGGCCAGAGGGAAGAAGGGTCTCTCCAGAAGGAGTCATGATGAACCAACGTGCATTAAAGGCAGAGCTTCCTTTGTGGGACTCCAAATGCACTGGAGACTGAGAGAAGCAGGTATGGTTCTCTGCTAAGACCTGCACGTTCTTAACTTACATTCAGATCATTAGCAGCCACTGATGGTCTTCTCCACTTTCAAATAACATGCAGACATTGATGTTCACCAAGGGGTAGAGAAGAGCTGGCATTCCTAATGTGCTGACCGCAGAGGTGGGTTCCTGCCAGTGCGGTTAATAGCTGTTGTTCAGCGCAGAGCCGAAGACGCTGCTGCCATTCGCGGCACGGGAGCTTTCCCCGGGTGCTGCCGCCGCCCGCATGGACGCCGCCGTTTGCGTTCTTTTGCCCTCTGTGCATGCGCAAAGCGTTCTGCATGCGCAGAGGGCAAAAGAACGCAAACGGCGGTGCCCATGCGGGCGGGGAAAGCGCCCGGGGAAAGCTCCCGCGCCACGAACGGCAGCAGCGTCTTCGGCTCTGCGCCGAACAACAGCTATTAACCGCACCGGCAAAAACAGGCAGGAACCCACCTCTGGCTGACCCCCAGGATCAACATTTTATCGATCATAAAAGCTAGGCTAGGCGTTCAAAGATGGCCACCATCTGCTATCCGGGGCTACCCACGCTCCATCCTGATGTATACTGAATCAGGACCCCACCGCTATTTTCCCCTAATTCTCCCTGGGCTCCTCTACTATGTTTTGTCTGCTTCTACCCCTAGAATTAAGAACTCAGAACAGCAATCTGTTTGGAAGGAAAGTTGACAACTCTGCCTCTGCCACAGCTCCCTTTAAACACACAGACAAAGAAAGCAGGACTGAGATTTAAAGAACGAGGAAAACACAAACAGGAACTTGAGATTTGGCTGCAGATTATTTACCCAGTTCTTTAGGAAATTAAAAGAATGTGCTGTAGTCCACTGATGTGTCACCCGTTATTTCTTGATGCATACATAAACCACCCAGGCTGCACCCTTTGCTGTATATGTTTAAAATAGCAACAACACTGAACTCAGATTAAATATTTAGTTATTTACACATGCTCAGCTTTTTGTGCCTTGCAACCACTCATGTCAAACAAATTGTGGGTCAGTGGCTTGGAAGTTGATCCCCCACTCGCAAAACTCATCTCTTGATCACATTCCAGGATCCTTCAGGATTGGCTAACGTTCAGGATCTCATGTCCTCATTTCCTCCTTGCTCCCAATCTTTCACACAACATTGTGGCACAGCATTGCCCAAATTACATGCCAGAAGAGAAGAGGTGCAACCCTCTTGAGAACTTCTCCAAAACCAAGTTCAGCTTTATGGGAAGCTCCTAACCGATGGGAGACTTCCTTGACTGCATCTATTTGTCTATTTAACACAGCTGGAGGATTCCTTCAAGGGAGCTGGTGGTAACCTTTAAGGAGAAGACTTTACCACCTCCAGAGAAAAATTATTCCCATACTCAGATCTACTAAAACCAGCAGAAAGCAAAACTTGAAACTCTTCCCGTCTTCAGATGTGTTCGTTGGTCACTTCCGAGGGCACCGAGAAGGCGAATCCCAGGAAGAGATCATGGGCAACGCTGAGTTTCCAAATCTTTCGGTTTCCGAGTTCAGCCAACACTTCCATTTTGAAGAGCGCATTTTGGCTGAACATTCGGATTGTTCCTCAAAGGCCCATCTCTCATCCCAGATGAGTGGCAGCTTTTCTAACAGGAGGGACGATCTCAAATTCAGCCAACAGAAGTTTGGCATTAAAAACCACACAGACACACAAGAACGCTACGATTACAGAACCTGAACACATGCAAATTGGAGGCTTAATTAACTGACAATTGTTTCTGAGATATAAAGAACTGCCATTTGTAGTTTTGCACAGAAATGGCACATATGGCATTCTGGAAGACAGACAGCAGGCTCCCCCATCTGTGGAATATGACTGTGCAACTTACACGGCTTCAGATAATTGTCATCCGCATTTGTACAGCACTTTTCACTGTTCAACACCCTTCACATCTATTGCTCTAAGTCTGGTTTCATTCCACTGCTGGAATATGAAGCCTGACTTAACGGGCTGGATCCAGGCATTCAACAACATGAAGAAGGAAGATATACCTACTATCGAAGAATGGACATTAAAAGTTGTACATCTGACCGAAATGGCAAAAATTTCATCATATCTTAAAGACCATTCAAATGAGAGATATATATTGGAATGGAGTAGATGGACTGATTATATTCAAAAAAAGTATCAGATTAAGAAGATACAAATAGTTTAATAATGATATATATTGAATTTTTAGATTATGTTTAAAAGGTTTTGAATAACAAGGAGTTAAAGAACTAGAGAAATATTGAAATTAATAATCTGTTAGAATATTCTAATTTTATGCTTATTGAATACTATACCCTGTGTTTTTTCTGGGAAGTCGGGGGTGGGGGTGGGGGGGTGAGAGGGGGGGAGGGTAAGGGGGAGGGGAGGGATCTGGGGGGAAGGGGGGGAGAAAAGAGAAAAATGTTTGTACATTGTACTAATAAAACTTTTTGAATAAAAAAATGACATTATCCACAGGCACAGACAGTTTAGCACCAGCACAGGTGGGTTTCTGTCCCGTGTCTCAACTCTGATGGCCTGGAAGAGCCCTGCACTCTCTTAACCTCCACTTCCCAATGATCCATCCTGTATCACAATGATGTGAATCTGAAATCAAAGGACTTAGCCAAGTTGGGCTATGCTACCCCTTAGGCACCCTTCCCTGGGAGAGAATCTAGGGCAGGGGTCTCCAACCTTGGCAACTTTAAGACTTGTGGACTTCAACTCCCAGAGTTCCTTCAACTCCCAGAGTCCACAAGTCTTAAAGTTGCCAAGGTTGGAGAGAATGGTGGGTTCCTACTGGTACGGTCCACTTCACCGCACCGGTAGCGGCCGCCAATGATGTAATTTGCGTGCGACACCGGTCCGTCATCTTCACCGGTCCGTCGCGCATCGCCATATTTTTTTCAGATTTTTTTGGCTTGTTTTGCTTCCTGCGCATTCGCAGAAGCAAAATTGCGAGAGGGGTGCGTGCACATAGCATGTGCGCGCACCCACAAAATGTGGAGATGCGCGCGCAGCGCACCAGTAGCAACTTCGAGAGGAAACCGCCCCTGGTTGGAGACCCCTGATCTAGGGCTCCCGAGTTACCTCAAATCAACACAAGCTCACTTTGCAAGGGGTGAGCTGTGGGCCAAGCAAGACTGTACCAGAGTTGTGAATGCCTTGGTCTGCTACAGGGCAACCTTCTCATGTTTGGTGGGAAGAGAAGGGCCTTCACTCCCTTCCCTCTCCCCCACTAGCCCCAGTCCTGCTCCAGAGCTGCCTCCCATCCCCGTGGTCAGTCTGGGGGTGGGGTGGACGATCCATCCTGGACCTCCTTCGGTCAGCAGAAGCCCAGCTTCCCCTAGGAAGGCTTCTAGGATGAGCTGCCTGAGCTCTCCACGCTGCTGGTCCCAAACAGGACGGTTGCCTTCAAGGGGCTGTTATGGCATCTGCCTTTCAGAAGCGCGAGATCAAATCTCAAAATGCTTCAACACCATTTCACTAACAGGCCAGCATGTACTGGTGACCGAGACAAACAATGTGCCACTGAAGTGTGGGGAATCATGGAGGTCCAGGCCCTTGGACACCCAGCGGGCGGCTCTCTCTGCCTGCTCTCGTTACCCCGAGAAGAGTCCTTTCTGGGCAGACATATTTTTCTTAGCAAGAAGTGTTGCCCTCTGCATTCGCCCGGTGAAATTATGCACGCGGATTTCTTTTTTGGCTTTTGTTTGCATTGTGTCCCATTGTGCTGGGAAAAACAATATGTGCTTTAATTAGCAAATATCTGTAAATAATTTACTTGTTTCTCCGTACAACAGAACAATGGGGCAGTTTTCACATAATTCGATTGAGCATGTGCGGCTGGGTCTTTGCCATAATCTTCCATTGTCTGATATCACAATCAATCAGGACATTATTCACCATCAACATTAAAATGTGCAGAAGGAACCCAGGATTTAAACTCTGTAACAGCCCCCAGGCAGAAGAAATGAATTGGTTTTATGAAAAGGGCACAGTAATATCCAAATAATTTTGAAAAAAGAAACCAAAATACTCCCAAATAATCCGATCACTAATTTAGATTTGTCCTTAGAGAATAAAACTATCCCCAACAATTATTCAGGGGAAGTGTTAGTGGGTTACGCTAATGAGTCCAACAGTTAGTGACATTTTTGTACAGAATCGCATGCATATAATCTCAGGAATATTTATAGGAACCTAGTACTATTCACTGCAGTGTTTCTCAACCTGGGGATGCGTGAACTTCAACTCCCAGAATTCCCCAGCCACATCTGTATGTTACACTGGGTTGCTGCACACAAACGCCCATGCAACATCAGCAGCACCCTTTGAACACAGTCTCAAAAGCCCTGAATTAGAGACCAGAAATGCCCAATTGGACCCAGACCAGCTTCTATAGCGTTCAAGCTGGGTGGGGCTGCCATAAAGGAGCCGAGGTGGTGCAGTGGTTAAAGTGCAGCACTGCAACCTACTTCAGCTGTCTGCTAGTTCAGCAGTTCAGCTGTTCAAATCTCTCCGGCTCAAGGTTGACTCAGCCTTCCATCCTTCTGAGGTGGGTAAAATGAGGACCCAGATTGTTGGGGGCAATATGCTGAACTCTGTAAACCGCTTAGAGAGGGCTGTAAAGCACTATGAAGCGGTATATAAGTCTAAGTGCTATTGCTATTGCTATTGCTATAAAACCCCCCTGGAAGTGAAGAAAGACCCCAAGTGCCAGCAAGACCCCAATATCTCTTCCTCCTCAGCATTTGGCACACACCCATAAGAAGCCCTGAACAAGGCTGGGTACTTTTGCCCCAAAGGCAATTCAGTAAGTATGATTAAGAGTACAAAAAGGAGAATCAATTTATTTCCCTTGTGCTTAGGAATATGCTAGAGCGTAACTAGGCAACTAAAAGTAAAGCATACCCTAAATTAATTTGCCCCTTTGCTTATTTAAAACATTCAATTAAAACATTTTTAGAAAAACACTTTCCATCTTGCTCAGGATCTTGATATGTTTGAGGTGCTATGCGCAGAGGCTTTTATTTCACCACGACAAGAATTTAATGCTCAAGAGTCGCTGACCTGCAGCTCCAAATCAGGAAAGTGTCAGGGGGAAAAAAAAATTCTCCCCTTCCAGAGTCCGGCTGTTTTGCATGATGGGAACAACTGCCTTTCTCCTACAAAAGAATTTTGGAGATCAAGATCCACAGTACTCCAGAGCGAGATTTATGGAAGCCACGCCACGCCTTCTCAACTTTCATTACGAAAGTGTGGTTTTAAAGGGGTGAATGAAAGCCATTGCTTAGATCCAACCATGGCAACTTTAAGACTTGTGGACTTCAACTTTGCTGGCTGAGGAACTCTGGGAGTTGAAGTCCACAAGTCTTAAAGTTGCCAAGGTTGGAGACTCCTGGTAAACTGTAGAGCAGTGTTTCCCAACCTTGGCAACTTGAAGATGTCTGGACTTCAACTCCCAGAATTCCTGAGCCAACTTTGCTGGCTGAGGAACTCTGGGAGTTGAAGTCCACAAGTCTTAAAGTTGCCAAGGTTGGAGACCCCTGGCTTAGATTGCTTATAGCTTCCCACTATTAGAGCCCCATAAACAACAAAGCCTAGCAGGAAAGCCCGCCATTTGTCTGCACCAGCATCTCAAGTATTCAGGAGTCCATCTTGGTGCTTCAAAGGACAGAGACCTGGGAGGGGAGCCATCAGCATCTTACCACAGTTGGTCTCAGCACCAAGAATACCTGGGAGTGACAGGAACCGGGCTTTCTAAAACAACGATCCCTTTGGAGGAATGGGGCAATATTGAAAAGTTACTTTCAAAATGCAGAGAATAACTCAGATCAAAAGTTAAGGAGCTGAGCGGTTTTTTTAAAGCTTCAAACTAATTTCTCATGCAGTTTTAATCTCTGCCACTGAAGTGTCAGGAAAACTATACATTGGTCCATGAATAGCAATAGCAATAGCACTTAGACTTATATACCGCTTCATAGTGCTTTAAAGCCCTCTCTAAGCGGTTTACAGAGTCAGCATATTGCCCCCCAACAATCTGGGTCCTCATTTTACCCACCTCGGAAGGATGGAAGGCTGAGTCAACCTTGAGCCGGTGAGATTTGAACAGCTGAACTGCTGAACTAGCAGTAGCCTACAGTGCTGCATTTAACCACTGCACCATCTCGGCTCGGCACCAGCATGAATCCAGCATGATTCTGAATCTTGTTGATTTTACACGGCCCTTAGTCACTATGTAAGGTTGTGTTGCTACCGTGTTTCCCCAAAAATAAGCCCTCCTCCAAAAATAAACCCTTCCCCCAAAATAAGCCCTCCCCGAAAATATTTAAACGCATGCGCAGCCGATCCGCACCATTTCCTCTGGTTAGGGTTAGGGAGACAGAGCTGGAAATCAGGTAAGACGGCAAGAGGAGCCTCGTCTTGCTTCACGCTCCCCAAAATAATAAGACCTCCCCGAAAATAAGGCCAAGTGCTTATTTTGGGGTTCAAAACAATATAAGACAGAGTCTTATTTTTGGGGAAACACGGTAGGCTTCCACACACTGTACGTACCAGGGAATAAGTTCTCACAAGCTCAGTGGGGATTTCTCTTGGAGAGAATGTGTAGTGGGGATCACGGCCTGCACGGCTTCATCTCAATTGGACCAATTCAGTAGATCTGTCTTGGCCCACGCTTAGCTTCATTATAAGTTAAATTACAAAAATACAGCGGAGATGTACAGGTAGTCCTCGCCTTATGACCACAATTCAGCTCAAGGTTTCTGTTGTTAAATGAGACATTTGTTAAGAGAGTTTTGCCCCAGTTTACAACCTTTCTCGTCGCAGTTGTTAAGTGAATCACTGGAGTTGTTAAGTTAGAAACACGACTGTTAAGTGAATCTGGCTTCCCCATTGACTTTGCTTGTCAAATGGTTGCAAAAAGTGGATCGCATGACCCTGGGATACAGCGATGGTCATAAGTGTGAACCAGTTGCCAAGCATCTAAAGTTTGATCACATGATCATGGGGGGTGCTACAAAGGTTGCAGCTGTGAAAAATGGTAATAAGTCACATTTTTCAGTGCCGTTGTAACTTTGAATGGTCACTAAATGAACTGCTGTAAGTCAAGGACTACCTGTATATCTGTGTTTCTGTGGGTTTGAAGAGCCTCAATTGTTTCTCCCCACAGAACAGCCCATGGCTTCTGGTAAGAAGATTGAAGGCGGGGCAGGGGGAGGGGGATCTGTGCCTACCCAGAATGCCCACAGCACAGGCACAACTTCCGGATTCAGTCTCTGCTACACAGCCTGGCCTGGGCCAGACCAGCCCTGGCAGGTAGGCAGGAAGTTTAGAGCAATAGTTACCTGCTTAAAGATTTGCACAATCTGCTGGACAGACACATAGAACAACTCCAACGGACAAAACTAGTTCAAGACTAACAGGCCAAAATAACATAATTAAAACGTGGCACAACTGCCACAAGCTAGGCTCCGACAAAGTTCTGAGCCGTGTAGAGCTCTCCACAACTCATGGCACACAATTCACAAAGATAAAAGAGCAGGAACTTCTTTCCCTGCATTGGGAGGCCAATCGCTGCCTGCTTCCTGGATCACATGTCCCATACATGTCCCTCTCCACGCAGGCCACATCGCTACCACTTCACTTGCAGGGAAGAGACTGGCTGGACCTCTGGTTCTCAAGGCATACAGCCGCGTTCTTCTTAGTCACCTGAGTCTTCTTAGTCTTGGAGGGAGGGCAGAGCTTCTACTCTTTAGGGGGCATCTCACAAACCTCTGCAGATGGTACCAAAGGCCATAATCACACAGACCTCCCCCTAGGTTATGTGCCTGGCCCATGGCCACAGTGCTGTCCATCTAGGATCTCAAACTGGCAAACAAAGGCTGGAGAGGCGTCACACATGGTCCTATCAGTGCAAAGTCCAACAAATTGGACTAATGACAGCGGTAGCTTCAACCAATCTTGGCTAGATCTTCCAGCTACAACTTATTATCCTGCTTCTGCTATGAAATGTGCTTTGCAGCTGCAAACTGCTGGTGGAGTTGTCCACCTAGTCACTTTTGCAACCTGCAGCTTCGGCCCCTTTTTTTTAATGACCCCAAGAAGTCCTAACCTCGTTGTAAAACCAGAGACCCCCAAGATGCAGAGTTTAAACATTTTCAGGACCATATTTCCCATTTCTTGCTGAAAGCTATTGCTCCTGGGCTTTTTTCCCTCCAACTCCAGTTTTCTCCATGCAGTTCCAAACATTTCTGCTGGGAAACACCCCTGAGAGGCTTGTTTCCTGCATGCAACATTGATTGCTGGCATGTGGCTCCCATGCTCAAATGCGAGTGTGTTATGCTGAGCCTCTCAAGCTCAGCCCAGACATCCATGCAAACAGGCAGGAGAACGGCCCCATTGCAACCTCCAGGGATGCAATTCCAACAGCCAGGAAATCTCTGGAAGATGCCGCCAAAGGACCTTCCTCTGAAGGGCTCTGCATGGTCATCTGGAAGCCAATTGCATCAAGCAGTGGAGCTGCACCCGAGTAATCAGAGGTGAAGCACTAGGAGGGGGCCCAGCCTCCTGGTATGTTTTGAAAGTCAGGAGCTGATCTAACAAATTGGCTGCTTGGGTCGCTTCACACCCACTGAGCTCCCATGGACAACTCCTGTGGAGCCCTTCCTGTGGGAGGAAGCCATGCTGTGTCAATTCTTCACTGGCCACCAATGGTGGTCACCATCAATGTTCCCTGTAAGATCAGAAAACCGGCGCGCGGCAGTTAGAAACTCTTTTCATGTGCGCGGCCGTGCAGGTGTGCAGCCTCTGCCATTAGAAAATGCCGCGCGGAAGTTAGAAACGTCCACGCGGCATTCTCTCGTTACGTGCGCGGTTGCGTGGCCGCACAGCTTAGAGGGAACAGTGGTCACCATCACTCAGAAATCGGAGGCCTGGCTGGGTTGCCTTACCTAACACATCTGCACACTTCTTTGGCTTGGAAGAAATCCCAGCCTGACGTTCCGAGGAATCAGTTCAATATCCCTTTCAAGACCCACAGAGATGCCTACAAGAAGCCCCCACTGAATCTCGGCCTACCTGCGATAAGACCCCCACACAGACATGCGCCAAGCTCAGCATAAGCGCCCTGCTGACCTTTGACCACCCAGAAAGGCCCTTACTTTACAGATTTACCATCCACCTTAGGAAATGGAAGGTGGGCAGGGATTTCAGCCGTACTTTACGCACTAGCTCAACATATAATTCCTTTCTATTAGACCACTCTTGTTCCAAGCCCTATTTTTCTCTATGAATTATCCCCAGAATAATTTTCAGGCCCACAGGCTTAGAAAGGGTTGCGGGGGGCTTCTCCACTTACTTAAAATGGCTCCATCTCTCTGCTTCGGAAATAGCTGTTAATGTCATTTACATAAAAGAATTATCACTGTGGTTAAGTAACTTGAAATAACTGCCTCGTGTACTGAAAAGGAAGCTAATCTGCTCTTTCGGCTTTGCTTTGGCCCTGCACTTTTTCTCAATGGGATGTTTCTTCCCAAACAATATAAAACCAGAGATGATAAACTCATTTTGGCTTCTATAAACAAGATGCCAGAGGAAGTGGAGAGCCAGGAGGCTTCTCCAAAGGGGGTAAAGATGCCTCCTTAGGCCTCTGGCCCCTACTGGCCCAGCCCCATTGCTCCCTCTGGCATCTTCTCCCAACTGCAGAGGGCAGCTAGGGAATGCAAGGGGTGCCAGGGACACTCTCTGCCTGCTTGGTGTTGGGGCAAAGTTGGGGCAACCTCTCCGGGATAAAAAGCTGTTCATAACGTCAATATTTCAGACACATCAGTTAAAGTTCCCAGCCAAAGACACCAGCCGATCCCTACAAGCAAGCCAGCTGCTCCCCCTCTGGGTCTGCGGGGAAGGAAGAGGAGAGCCCCGTGTGCAGGAGAACATCCCAGCCCATCATGTTGGATTAATTTTCAGCCACGTCCATACCATATAATGTGAGATGATCATTAAGGCATATTAAAATGATTTGTGGCCTACTTCCCATCCTTTCATTAAAACAAGGCTGGATTGGGTTATAAATATTCATTGCAAGGAATTTCGTCTTTATCTATCTATCTATCTATCTATCTATCTATCTATCTATCTATCTATCTATCTATCTATCTATCTATCTATCTATCTATCTATCTATCTATCTATCTAAAATTTCAGCTCATCACTTGCAGGGCTCCATTATCTGAGCCCTCAAAGGGAGAAGAAGACTTTCTTGGCCACAGTTGTGCCCCCTGGAAAGGATCCTCTACACCCCCTGAAAAGGGTATGTGTGTGTGTCATTCCAAGACAGTTAAACAAACACCACCTCCAGAGGTGAAAGACCAGGGCCACCTGGCTTGGGAGGCTGTCCTCTTTCAAGGGGGGGACACAGGCCAATACCTAGAATCTGACATACCTTCCAACATGCAGGTGAGTCTAAAGATTCTACAAGAAACGATCGAGGCACAGTTGCACTGGCTCTGGAGCATCTTCCTTTCTCCGGGGCTTCTTGAGGGAGACCAAGGAGCGACCCCTTTTCTCCCCCTCTGCCTTACCACCCACCAGGTGGAAGGAACAACTTCCTAAAGCCACCAAGTCTCCGGGGAGAGGCCGGGAGACCGCTGCACAGGGCCCCGGGGGACGAAAGCAGAGGGGCGGCCGAGAGCCGTCCGGAGGGGCCTACACGCCCCCTTCCACTCGGGGAAGTGGACTCGAAGCTCCGGTCCCCGCCTTGGCTTGCCCGGCAAGGACAGACCGAGCGGCCTCTTCCTGCCGCCCGCTCGCCAGTCGCCGGAGCTCCCGCGCGGAGACGCCGAAGGAGAGCCTGCCTGCCTGCCTGCCGAGCTCTCCCCCTCCCGGCTTGGCCGGGCAAGCAAAGCCCAGCCGCGCTCTCTGCCTGCAAAGGAAGCCCAGCAATTCGGCCGGAGCTCCCGCGAGCCCAGCGCCCCTCGACTCCGACCCAGCCGCCGCCCAAAGGTGCAACCTGCCGCCCATCCAGAGGCTCCCGAGCCGCCCCCCTCCTTGGGCAGCCCGGCAGGCGGGCAGGGGCTCCGGTGGCGTGGCTGCTGCCTGCCGGGGCCTGGCAACCGGCCAGAGGGCTGCGCAGATCTCCGTCCCGGTACCTGTCATCCCGCCCTCGGTCCTGCCGGCCGACCCTGCCCGGCCTGCCTTCCGTGATTTCCGCCTTCCTTCCATCCCGCCGAGCGCCAGGCCGCCGCCGGAGCCTCTGCCCCCCGCTGCAGGCGGCCCAGGTGAAGCCGGAGCTCCGCTGACGGCCAAGGGGGGCGGGCCCCGGTGCCTCCCCCCCCGAGACGGAGGGAAGCGGCGCCTGTGACGAGGAGGCCGGAGCGGGGCGGGGGCGGCCGCGGAGCTCACCTTCAGCCGGGCAGAGCCTGCGCCCAGAGCCGCCGCCGCCCTCCCGCGCTCCCGGGTGACAGGCGGGCTGGCTGGGCGGCTAACCTGCCGCACGGACCCCGCTCTCCCGCCCGCGCTTTCCTCGACCCCGCAGTCGGGGGAGGAAGCCCACCGTCCCGGCCGAAGCCCCCTCCCTCCCTCCCTCCCACGCCCGGCACACACACACACACGCCCCCCCCCACCCAAGCCCCCCTCCGCTGCCCCCGGGAAGCCGCGTCGCGCCCACCTCGCCGTGCTGGCTCCTCCGGCCCTGCGGCGTGTCCTCCGGGAGGAAGTAAAGTTTGGAGCTGGAGAAAAGTTGCCGGGAGCTCCGTTCCTCCCAGAGCAGCTGCAGCTCCGCTATGCACACGGGCTCTTCGGGCCGGCAGCGCACAAAGAAGAAGTCGCCGAGGGAGAGGATCCGCGCCCGGCCGGCCAGCTGGAGCTGAAACGCCTTGTAGAAAATGTACGGTCCGTGCAGTCCGCACGGCGAGCCGACCCACTGCAGGGGGGGGGGAGGGGGAGGCGGAAGGGAGGGGGGAGGGAGAGAGAGAGAGAGAAGCATCAGCCCCCGCAGAGCCATCTCCAAAACACGCTCCCTCCCCCTCCCTCCCTCCCTCCCCCGGCCATCGGGTCGGGTCTGGGGAGAGGCCAGTGGGGGCCAGGCGGGGCGGGGGCTGCGGGCTGGCCGGCTGCCCTCTGTCCGGCGGGCAGGGACCCGTCCAGGCACCCCCATCCTGTCCCCATTGGGGGAGAGCAGCCAGGCAGGAGGCAGCTCCCGGGGAAAGTTGGGGCAAAGTTTGGGGGCCGGGGGGGGGCGGTCGGGGCGCGGGGCGCAGCCAGGAGGGGGCCGAGGAGGACCGAATACCTGGACTGAATTGGGCTCCATCTCGACGCTCTGAATTGATTGAACTCAACATTCTCCAAACTTGTTGGCTTGAATGGATCGCATCAGGTCCTGGCAGGGAAAAGCGCTCGCTCCCCGCCGCCGCCGGCCAGCCTCGCTCGAAACGCCGAATCCCGCGGCCCGGGGCCGTTTCGGAGAGCCCCCAACGCCCCGCGGCGCCTCTGGCCGCCTCCCCATCGCCCAGCCGGGGCGCAATCCGGGCCCTCCGCGCCGCCTGCCCTCCGCCTGCTCCGCCGATGCGGTTTCAAGGCGCCAGCCCGGCACTGCGGCCAGGCCAGCGGGTGGAAGCGGACTCGGTCTGGGGCTTCTTCCTTAAAATCTTAAGCTGCCCGGATCCCCCGAGCTCCCGGCCGGCCCGAGCTGCCCGCCAGGCCCCCGAGCGCCCAGCCGAGCCGCCGCTCCATTTTGCCGAGCCGAAAGGCGGTCTGGTGAAGTCTTCATCTGACAGGACCTGCTTGTATATCTCTAATATAAAGAACATTTCCTGCCGGGAGTCGGAGGCGCTGTTCTTCTTTCTAATTCTCTCGAGCAGATTTGCTTTTATTAGACATGTAGATTGGCCCGATAGTTAAATTACGTTTCCTCGGTGCCATATTCCGCGCCCCCCTCCCTCCTCCTCCTCCACCCCCCTCGGCGGAATTGGATCGCTCAGATTAGCTGCCTGGCGCTAAGATTTCAATATCAATTCGAGGGGGAGGGAGACGGGGGGGGTGTGATCGATTATATAAACATATAAATATTAATGCATTTGTTTGCTTTTGCGCACACGCGCGCACACGCACACACACACGGGGCCCAGAAGCACCGAGGCGTGGTTGAGCGATCACCCAGGGAAAGCGCAGCGATCACGGGATCTTGCCCGCGATCTCCAGCAGCGTCGATGGAACAATCGATCAATATCGGGGCTTCGCCGGCAGCGCTCCGTGCCCCCCCCCCCCGTCCTTCTTTTCCCCTGGAAGTCCTGGGCACACACACGTACACACAGTTCCGTGTGTACAATGCGCATTTCCGCCAGGGGCTCGTTTGCCGCCGCCGCCGCCGTTGCTGATGTGTTTTAGATCTGTGCGGAAAGCGCAGAGCGGGTGGGGGGGTGAGGGGGGGGGCTCTATTGGGAGGCCCGCTCGATGCCAGCCCCAATGCAAGCCGGGCGGGACGCGGAGAAGGAGGGCAGGGGAGATGGAGCTGCTGCATCCGCGGCTCTTCTTGGTCTTGCGGGCACCGACATTAAGCAGAAACTTAGCCGCGATCCTCACCCCCCCTCACCCCTCCCTCGAAGGGTTAGAAACTGGTGCAGTTGCCTGAGTAGCCCAGAGCTCCCGGGCTTGATCTCCTTCCCCGCCCCCGTACAACTGGGTGGGGTGGAGGTGGGGGTAGATCATACATCACCACCCTGTACTTCTACAGGGAAATCAATGTCTGTACAGTAGATGACAGTTGCAATCCGAGTCATCATAAAATTACAGGATGTCGAAAGGCCCGGAGAGCTATTTTTAACGCTTTCGCAACGTTTCACCTCCAAGTCGCCGCATCCAGTTGAAACAGCAGGAGGGGAGAATAAAAAACTGGAGCCACGTGACTGCCGAAATTAATGGGGGGGGCGGGGCTCTCCGCGGGCGGGAGGGGATTCAGCCAGGGGTGAAATCCAGCAGGTTCTGACAGGTTCTGGAGAACCGGTAGCGGAAATTTGGAGCAGTTCGGAGAACCGGCAAATACCACCTCTGGCTGGTCCCAGAGTAGGGTGGGAATGGAGGTTTTGCAGTATCCTTCCCCTGCCATGCCCACCAAGCCACACCAAGCCTGGCTCGACCACAGAACCGGTAGTAAAAAAAATGGATTTCACCACTGGGTTCAGCCTTCTCTCTCCCGGACACCCCCCCCCCATCGGCGCCGTTGAGCCCAGGCCGCGGCGGAGACAGCAAGGGGGGTGGGCTTCTCCAGAGGTGCGAGACTCCGAAAACTCCGCCGCTAATTCCGCGGGCCAGCCCCCCCCCCCGCGGCAGGCAAGGCGAAGAGGGCGCTCGGCCGCCCTCCATCCTCCCCCCACCCTCGCGGCCTTCGGCTCCCATCGCCGGACGGATGCTCAATCAGCTGCGCCCACTGGGAAGCCCCTCCGAGGTTTCGGGCCCCTGGATGGCCAAATCCGAAAGGAGGTTCAAGATGGGCTTCCTCGAGAGTAATTCTGAAAAGCCCCTATCAGCATCTTCCTCCTCTGCTGGAATTAATTTCCATCCTTTGATTCCTAGCAGCCTAGGCGGGAGTTAGCGGGGTGCAGTGCAAAAGTCCCCCAAGTCCCCCTCCCCTTCCTGACTGACCCGGGGTCTCCTCAGCCTTGGGGCTCTGGGTCATTTATCTCAGAGGGTCTTGGCGTGAGTCCGCCCCTCCCCGCGCCCCTAACATCGCAGCTGAAGTCTTCCTTGAAAGATGCTTCGCTCCGCGCCCCCAACCCGACCACCGGACGCTCTGAAGGCAGAGGGGCGCTGCCGTTTCCCCGGCAAGATCCCGGGGCCCTGTGGGGCTGCTTGGGCAGGGGGTTGGACTAGATGACCTGCAAGGTCCCTTCTGACTCTATTAAATCTGTTAATGGGTCGCAGCCACCCTCCCTCGGGTGCGTTTCTTCGCGGGCCGCCGCGAGGGAATCGCGTGGGGGCTGGTCACCCTCCGTCCGCTTGTTTGCTCGGAATACCGGCAACTGCAGGGGCAAATTCGGAGTAGCTGCCCGGTCCCCCCAGCCCCGACTCCTCCAACTTCCAAAAGAAGGGAGCCCCCCCCCCCGCCGCTTCCCTCTCGCTCCGCCCCCGTTGAAGCCGCTGCGCACACCTATAAATGACCTCCCTTCCAAAACCCGCGCAGAGAAAGTTCCAATTAAGATAAGCAGAACGCTCTGCGGGCGGCCTCTTTGGAAGTCGCGCAGTTAGTAGCCCGCTGGGTTTCGGCCTGCGAGAGAGTCACAAGGTCCATTCAAGGCCCATCCGTCACCCCGCCAGACACTGACGGGAAAGGTGGGGAGGGAGGCGCCCCGAAATCAGCCCTCTTTCCGCCAGTGAGGCTTGGGAGCTTTGGAGCGTTTAATGCCGCAGTCTGCGCTCCTCCACCCCTTTCCCAAAACGGCCCCGGGTTCAACTATTAGACGGAATTAGACGCGCGCGAGGGAGGCTAAGAAGAGGCTGCGATCTGGGGCTTCCCACGTAGCGGAAGGCGGCTGTTCCGCTCTTTGCCTCGCCTTCCACCGGGGGATCGCCGGGACTTTGACGAGGCTTCAGGTGTTCGGTTGTCGCTGACCCGGCCGGATTTCAGCACTGCTGGCGGTCCAGCGAAGAGGTGCCAGGCATGGGTGCCAAGCAGACGCCTCTTCCCTTCCGCTCCGAGGCGCTGGGGGCTGGGACCGGGCTCCACGTGCAAACCCCAATGGGCCGCGGGGCTCGGGGCGGGGGCAGAGATTTGGGGCGCTGCGGAAGAACTGTGGGAGAGTTGCGCCTCCAAGAACCGCCGGACGTCGCAGCCAGCAGCGCAGCCGAGGTGCCGCTTGGAGTAGAAGGGGAGCGAAGCGCAGCTAGAGGAAGAGGAGGGACGGGTCGGACCGCCTGCACTCATCGCCGGTAGGGACCCTCCGAGCAGGAACTCGGGTGGACGGGACCGCTGCCGTGGACGGGACCAGCACCGAGCCAAGCTCGCCCTCCCCAGGGAGAAGCCCCCCTCAGGCCGGGCTCAGCTCGGGCTGCGCTCCCCGTCGCCCCCACCCCGCCACCGCCTCCCTCCGCCGCGCGTGGGGCCAGAGCGCTTCGACCCCGCGCAGAAGTCTTCCCCGGGGCAGCCGGTCTGCACAACGGACCCTGAGCGTCTATGCCGAGAATCGCCGCGCCTCTCCTCGCGCCCCTTTCCTGCCTTCCCTGCCGGGGTCCCGGGAGTCTGGAAGAAGCGGCGCGGCGCAGAGCTCGCGGTGGCCGGCCAGACCCTCTCGCGCCGCGTGCCCCCTCGCCCTCCCGCGCTGCCCGAGGACGCCCGGAGCTCGAGTCGAGCAAGGACCAGCGGGAGCCCTCTCCCCCCCCCCCGCAGAGACCGGGCCATGAGAACCTCTGAATAAGGAAGACGCTTCGGCGGCCGGCGGCCCCCTCTCTCCGCGCCGGCCCATCAGCTACGGGGCTTTCTGGCTCCTGGTTCTTTCTGCCTGCGGACGGGGCACCTTTTCAGGCATACATGCCTTGGGGGGGGGCTGCTGCTGCCCCATCCTGCCAAGGCGGTGCTGGTGCGCGAGGATGCTTGAAGCCGGGGCTGAGAGGAAGGCGCCCCGGGACCCTGCCTCGCTTACCGACCGAGAGCCCACTTTGTCGAGCTGATGGGGTGCGTCACTGTTTGGGACAGGCATTTTCCTGGGGCTACCGGTCACCAGGGGCGTTTGGAAGGGGAACCTGCGCGACCCCCGCTGTGCCACCTGCAGCATTGCTCCGAGATCCGGATGGAGAGGGGGGGGGGAACGAACGGGGAGCTCTCTGCGCCTCCTTGCGCTGCACCGAAGCCAGCGGGCTGTCAGCAGCCTGGAGTTGTGGCTGTGAAGGATTCCCCGGTCCCTCGAGACTCCTCGGAGCCAGGAGAAGCAGATCGGCGAGCTCCGCCTTGCCCAAAGGTCCCGAGACAGCACCGCTGTGCCCCTGGCGAGGGGTAGCGCTCCGGCTGCCTCGGGCCCGGAGAGGAATCCCTCTTGGCCATTCGGCAGACGGGAAGGGCTGGAGCTGACCAAGGAGTCTCCTCTGTTGCGGTTAAGGGGAGAAAAAGATATCTAGGAAAACCGCCTTCTGGAGGCAGGTGGGAGGGCCTCGGTGTACATTTGGGGAGGCCCGCCCCTCCTTCTTGCTGTCTTTGTCGGGGTGTCCCTGGCTTCTGCCCCATCCCTGCTTGGCTGTGCTGTGATCAGGGGCTCTTTGGACACCCCTCCCACACCCCGAGTTCCCCGCTCCTGACTTAGCAGATTCCGGGTTTCTCATGTCCAGAGAAGCACCATCATCTCTGGATAGTTTCAGCCTGACTGTGACTCATGGTGACTTTTATCCTTGGCCGGGATGCAAAAGGTCTGTCCCACCTGATGGGAAAGTGAGCTATGCAACTCTCAGTAGAAGAGAATTTCCGCAGAATCTCAGGGCTGAAGGGGGAATCCTCAGCGGAGGATCTCTGAGCTGGGAAGTTTCATCATTCCAACTCCCACTGTCCTCACCCTTGGCCAGAGGGGCTGAGAATCAATCAATCAATCAGAATAGAACTGGAAGGGACCTTGGAGGTCTTCTAGTCCAGCCCCCTTGTTAGGATGAGGATAAAATCTCATAGAGGCGACTTTTGGATCTTTACTTGGAATTCAGACAGTTAGAAATAAATTAAGTGTCTAATAGAAAATATTTATTTCAGTACAAAAACAATAAATCCTAAATAATTACATCTTTGTTAAGAAACACGACCGTTCAGGTCAAGAGCCAAGGCAGAAGAAGAATTAATGGTGGATTAGGAATGTAGACATGCGCAGAACATCATATCACGTGTTCTGCTTGTATTGGGATAGGGATATTTAGGATAGGGGTGCATCACCCTGCATAAACATACAACTGACAATATTCACTACGTGACACCCCTGTTCAAGCAGGAGACCCTACACCATTTCTGACAGGTGGCTGTCCAGTCTCTTCTTGAAGACTTCCAGTGATGAAGCTCCCACAACTTCTGAAGGCAAGCTTTCCCACTGGTTGATTGTTTTCACTTTTAGGAAGTTTTTCCTTAATTCCAAGTTGCTTCTCTCCTTGATTAGTTTCTTGTCTTGCCTTCTGGAGAAGATGGTTTCTGGAACATCTGGAAGACCACAGGCCTTGTGCTCTCTCCTTCCCCAATTTTGTGGTTGTGGGTGTTGTTGAGCATTTGATATAAATGGGTTTTTCTTTGCTGCTTTGCTTTTGCAAAAAAAAAACAACAAAACATTTTCTCCAAACCAAGGAAACCCAACCACCAGCCAACTCCTGAGTCTCTCCCACTGCAAAATAATCACAGATAAGCAATTAGCATTATATTCTTTTTTTTTTTTTTTAAAGTGAAGCTCCATGTCTGGCTTTGGGTTAAATCCCAAATGGGAAGGGGGAAGGGAGTTGTAGTTGCCTGTTGTATCAAAAAGATACCCCGCAGGAGCTCTGTGGTCCGGCCTCCTGTTTCTGCCATGTGGGTGTGACACAGAGCAGCGGCCTCCACAAGAGGGAATGAAGGTGAGGTCCCTGGCCAGCAAGGAGATTCCGCTGCTGAGAAAAACCTGCAATGCACTTTAAATGGTGGGAAAGTTGCACTTCACTTTTCAAGAATTCCAGCACAAGGATTTGTCTATCGAAACTGGGAAAGATCGAAGGTTTCTGGCCTTTTTCTCACTCACGTCACCTCTTGCCAGGAATCCTCAAGGGAGCCACTCGGGCTGCAAAACCACAGATGGGAACGAAGATCCCAGAGTCGCTTTACTGGCAAAATGGGTGGCTTATACATTTAGTCAATAAATAAATAAATATCCCACTGCTACCACCTAGTAGTCAAGGGGATTTTTGAGCCCCAGAATATAATGCCTGAGTGCCTCCCCTTTTCCCAGCCTGGCCCTCATCAAATGACCGGTTGGCAAAGTAACATTGCAGCGGCCTCTTCTCCCTTCCCCGCCCAAGGACTGGTTGCACATCCCAAGCCCTGCTCCTCTGCAGCTCAGTCTCCTGCTCTCCACTTCTTGGTTGCATGAGAGGCTGCCAGAGAGTTGGGAAGACACATCAAAGAGCCATTTCCAGAGAGCCCTGATCCTCTCTGGTGCACCAGAGCCTGGCTCGGCCAGCAGCCCCTCAGCCCTGGGAGCTGCACGATTCTGTCACTCGCCCTGGGAATAGACTTTCTGCATCTGCAAGCCAAGATCACAAGAATGCAAGGGAACATCTCTTGGGTAAGGCCAGCAGGGGCCCTCAGGTTTAGGATCCTGGCTTACACCTCAGCCAAGAAGGAGCATCAGGATAGCTCACCTACAGCATCAGGATAGCTCACCTACAGCCAGAGGAGGGTCGTATCTGCCTCTCAAGGGCAAAGAGCCAGTCAGATTCATCACCAGGATATTCAGATCCTTTAAAGCAGGGGTCTCCAATTTTGGCAACTTTAAGCCTGGAGGACTTCAACTCCCAGAATTCCCCAGCCAGCGTTGCTGGCTGGGGAATTCTGGGAGTTGAAGTCCTCCAGGCTTAAAGTTGCCAAGGTTGGAGATTCCTGCTTTAAAACACACCTGGGTTGGTGACTTTCATCAGCCCAACAGATGGCAGGAAATTCCATGACTTAAAAGGGCTTCTTTCTATGGGTCCTTGAAAGGCCCTGCGCTGAGTTTGAACCCTAAGCCAAGCTCTAACAGCAGCTTTTCCATCCCTAAGGCCTCCTTCTCTGGGGACGTTGAGAAGACTCTCATTCACAGCATCCCAACGGCGGTCATTGCAGCCTTGATCTCAGGACTGGCCCTTTGCTTTGAATAGCAATAGCAATAGCACTTAGACTTATATACCGCTTCATAGTGCTTTACAGCCCTCTCTAAGCGGTTTACAGAGTTCAGCATATTGCCCCCAACAATCTGGGTCCTCATTTTACCCACCTCAGAAGGATGGAAGGCTGAGTCAACCTTGAGCCTGGTGAGATTTGAACAGCTGAACTGCTGAACTAGCAGTCAGCTGAAGTAGGCTGCAGTGCTGCACTTTAACCACTGCGCCACCTCGGCTCAATCCCAAGCTTAGAAGCTACCGACAGCAGCCCGGACCTTCAAAGACCTCTTCCCTGGTGATCACTGCCATCTCAACGAATGGGGAGGGTGTGTGTGTCTTTGTGTCAGTGGGCACCACTTGGCCTTATTCGTCTGGGTTGGCATTTGCCATTTTGAGCCTTGGAGAGAACCGTTTGCAGCCCTGTTCTTTCCCTACCCTAATTGGAGTGGGATCATCGGCAAACACAGCACCTCAATGCCAGATCTTTTCTAAAACTGGACTCCCTGGTTTCTCTACTACCCCCACGCCCCCCCCCCCGGACATTTCCCTTTGAATCCTGCTTTGATTTGCCTGTCCACTCTGCCTGTCCACTCTGCAGCCCAGGTATTCTGTGCCTCGCCACTGGGCCACGCTGGTTGGGGCCTTAAGAGGTCAGTGTGACTTCCTTTTGCAGTCAATAGCAGCACCCCACTTTTTGGGTTGAGAAGTGCCCTGGCCCCGAATCAGGGCTCAGCAAGAGGATCTTCGCACCCTGCTGTCTCTCCTCCCCAGCTGAGAACGTATCTCCATCTCAAAATGCAGAGACATTATTGCACATAATGGGCAATTTGCAAGAATATATGATTCACGGTTCCTCTGGCAACATCACGTCCTCCCCTCTCTTGTGCTACCTGGGAAAACAACAACAACACAGGGATTTAAATTCCAATTTAATAATAAGTTGGTTTTTATCCTGCAGAGCCTGGTTGTGGTTCTGGGTATGAATACCTGGGGGGGAAGGAGAGGGAAGGGGTGAAAGAAATTTAGGTAATGTTGTAATGGTTCTGTGCTTTCCTTTTGAGCATTCCAGAGTTAAGCTTCTAATAAAATGTTATTTTCAGAAGAGAAAGAGAAAATGTGGCAGCTTAATAAACCCATAAAGCAATTGGGCCTTTTTGAAAACTCAGAATCGCCTGCTGTTCCCCAACATTAATTTATTAAGTCAAATAAGCTTCATGGCTTAGGGTGGAAAAGCATCTACGGTTACAAACATTTAGGGGGGAGGAGACCAGTTAAACGGAAGGGAGCAGCGGCTGGCACGTGGCAGCTGGCACGAAACCTTCAAATCCGAGGAGGTGTGTGGATAGTCCAGAGGGACACATTCACTTTGCCAGCTTTCAGTCCTGGCACGAGGAGCCCAATTGACCTCTAGTTCTCTTGGCTTGATGGACCTGTCAATCTCTCTGCTGGTGCCAACATTTGGAAAACCGGACCTGCTTAAGGCTCCTCCCAGCAGTGGGGCCTGTCAGACGACTCTCTGATACCTGTTTCCCTGAAAATAAGACAGGGGCTTATATTTTTTGACACCCCCCCAAAATGCCCCTGGCCTTTTTTTCGGGGGGTGGCTTATTATTTTTTGGGTGCAGGCGGGGCGGGGCACGAGACGCACCACTTACTGGAGTTTGCCAGCTCCGTGGTCTCTCGGCTAGTCTGTCTAGACCAGTGTTTCTCAACCTTGGCAGTTTGAAGATGTGTGGACTTCAACTCCCAGAATTCCACAGCCAGCAACGCTGGCTGGGGAATTCTGGGAGTTGAAGTCCACACATCTTCAAACTGCCAAGGTTGAGAAACACTGCTTTAGGGAAAAAAACTTGCAAACAGACAAGCCGAGAGACCACGGAGCTGCACAACTCCAGTAAGTGGTGCGTCTCTCTTGGCAGGGCGAGGTGGGGTGGGCGTCCTACCAGACACTTGTCCCGGTACCTCGGTCGCGTTCTTACGGTGTTCTCTCCAGGGCAGCCCATTCTAAAAGAGAACGTGTCGCGAGTTCGAGAAGTTTGAACTCGCGAGACGTTCTCTCCTTCGAAGCGTTTTGAAGGGATGCGTTTTGCTTGCGATGAAGGGAACCGATGCTTGCCTCCTCTTCTTCGCAGGCAGAAGCATGTTTTAAAACGCTACCGAAGCCGAAAGGGACAGCTGAAAGGAAGTTTTGATTCTCAAGCCCTGCACTCATCTGGCCTCTGCCTACGTCAGTTTGAAACGCCCAGATGAGCGCAGGGCTTGAGAAGCAAACTTCCTTGTCGCCATCCCTTTCGGCTCCACCTCTTGCCGACGCCTCCCTCACTTGTTGGACTGGTTCGCCTGCTCTGGCTTGCCTTCGGCAGCCCTTTGAAACGCGCTCCTGCCTGCGCGGAGGCAGGGATCGATGCTCAACCCCTCTTCCTCGCGGGCAGAAGCGGGTTTTAAATTGCTGTAGGCAGAGCCTAGAGGAGCCGAGCTAGTCCGCCGCAAAAAGAGCAGCTTCCGGCATGTCCCTCCCCTTTCCCCCGGAAGTTGTTGGGGGGGGCTTATTTTCGGGGCGGGCCTTATTTCAACGCATGGCCCGAAAAGCACTGCGGGGCTTATTTTTGGGACATGTCTTATTTTCGGGGAAACACGGTAGTTGCCCTCGACAGTTTTCAGATGTGGCTTTACAACTTTGAGCCGAGGTGGCGCAGCGGTTAGAGGCAGGTACTGCAGGCCACTTTAGCTGACACTGATCCGCAGGTCAGCGGTTCAAATCTCACCGGCTCAAGGTTGACTCAGCCTTCCATCCTTCCGAGGTAGGTAAAATGAGGACCCAGATTGTTGGGGGCAATATAAATATACATTGCTTACTGGTATAAACCGTTTAGAGAGTGCTTGCACTGTGAGGCGGTATATAAATCTCACAAAATAAAATAAATAAATAAATAAATAAAATAAACTGCCAGACGGAATTTCTTAGTGTAGCCAGGCATCTTTGCATCATCCCAAACATCGTGGACCCTTGCAGCAAGACTCCGCTCCAGGTCTGAGTTTTGATTCAGGTTCCACGTGCAAAATGTTTCCCTACAACCTTTTCATAGGACTTCAGTATTTGCGCTTTTCACACTGTTGAACCAATCAAAGAGACCGTTTGCTGCAGACAGACTGAAACCTCGACCCAGGTCCTTTTAGCTTTCCCATGGGGGAGAGGTCTCCCATGGGGGAGAGGTAAAGTAAAGTAAAGTGCTATTTTCTATTCAATGGGGAGGGTGGAGGGAGTGATGGTGGTGCGGACTGGTCCTCAAAAGCAGTTGGGCATCCAAGATGCCAGGAGAAAAAAAGAGGATGAAGAGGCCGGTTGTGTCAAAGTATGCTTGATGACGTTTCTTCATTGGAAGTATGGTTGAGAAAGAACCATTAGAATGAAGGAGAATGGAGGGACCTTTTGCCTCCAGATAATTATTTCCCGAGGTGGCACAGCGGTTAGAGTGGGGTACTGCAGGCCACTTTAGCTGACTGTGATCCGCAGCTCAGCGGTTCAAATCTCACCGGCTCAAGGTTGACTCAGCCTTCCATCCTTCCAGGTAGGTAAAATGAGGACCCAGATTGTTGGGGGCAATATAAAAAATATACATTGCTTACTGGTGTAAACCGCTTAGAGAGTGCTTGCACTGTGAGGCGGTATATAAATCTCACAAATAAAAATAAATAAATAAATAAATTTTACAGCTGGAATCCCACCAGGGCTTGGAGCCGTCCGTTTTCTGTCTAGCCGTCCTTGGGGGAAAATGTGTTAACTTCCTTTGCTGAAAAATTATTCCCTTTATTTTATTATTTTCTTTAAAAGACCCAATGAGGACTAATGAAATCCATTTTACGGAAACAGCAACACGAGGCGGCGCAAAGCTTTTATTCAGAGCTGTGAGGAAGGATGGACACCTCTTAGCAACATCCAAAGGTCACTTCGTTTTTCCAAATAATGTGCAGGAAATGAGCACCGTAGCCTGTTTCACATTTATTTCGTATCAAATTACTCACTTCCAATTGTTCCTTGTGATAAACATGCTGACTTGGGCAATAGGAAGATGGGAAAGGGAGGGAGGGGGAGAGGGAGAGGGAGAGAAGGAAGAGGAAAGGGACTTATGGCCCCTTTGGATCCTCCCTGGTACTTTTGGCAGCAGAGAACACGTCACCTTAACTCAGGGGTCCCCAAACTTGGCAACTTTAAGACTTGTGAACTTCAACTCACAGAATTCTCCAGCCAGCAAAGCTGGCTGGAGAATTCTGGGAGTTGAAGTCCACAAGTCTTAAAGTTGCCAAGTTTGAAGAATTCTGTCTTAACTGCATGAGGGAGGGGGCAAGAATTCAAATGCAGAGAGGGTGTCAAGGCTTATGCAAGCCAGAAGGATATTTCATTTTTATTTTTATTTTAAAAAAAGATCATAGTAAGAATAAAAAATAAATGTGTGATATTAGGGCAAATATAAAATGTTTGAAATGCCCAGCTGACAGGGGCTGAGCTTGAAAAAATAAGCGGGGCTGACACTAATTGGAACAGGATAAGAGACACAAGGAAATCTCAAGGTTGTAGGCTACATGGGAAAGTCACCTCCCCGCCTCCCCCAAAATGGCAGAACTATGGCTGCTTTGCTGTCAAGAAAACAACCTGGATACGTCCATGAAAACACCCAAAGGCCATCTGAATTTATCTATCTTTGTCACGACTGGGGCAGCAGGTTTGTGTGGTTGTGTATCCATCTGCAAGGGCATACCTTACGCAACCAGACTTGAAATCCTGGGCTTAGAAAGCTTAGAACTACGTCGCCTTCGGCACGACCTAAGCATAGCTCATAAAATTATCTGCTACAACGTTCTTCCTGTCAACGACTACTTCAGCTTCAACCACAACAATACACGAGCTCACAACAGATACAAACTCAAAGTGAACTGCTCCAAACTTGACTGTAGAAAATACGACTTTAGCAACAGAGTGGTTAATGCCTGGAACTCACTACCTGACATTGTGGTTTCGTCACCAAACCCCCAAAACTTTACCCTTAGACTGTCCACTGTTGACCTCACCCAATTCCTAAGAGGTCAGTAAGGGGCGTGCATAAGTGCACCAGCGTGCCTACTGTCCCTGTCCTAATGTTCCCTCTTATCAGTACCCATCTTATGTACAGTATATAAACAATGTTATTTCTATGTATATTACCAACACGTGCTTGACAAAAATAAATAAATAAAATAAAATAAATAAATAAATAAAATTTTTTCATTAGCACCATAGATTAGGAAGCTCTCCCACTGACAGAGGTCCTTTTCTACACAATGGTGGATGTCCAGTTTGAAATTCTAATAGTTTGCTCTCAGTATTAATAAATTAAATATTCCTTTCCATCTTGAATTGGTTTTACCAAGTTCCATGGTACATGTCTAATATATAATACGATTCATCCATTTTTTTTCATTTGTCCACAGTCATACACTTTTGTTTGAGACATTTATATTCTAGCCTTTTTTTGTTTAAAGGGGTCTCTTTAGTTAAGAGCCGAGGTGGCGCAGCGGTTAGAGGCAGGTACTGCAGGCCACTTTAGCTGACACTGATCCGCAGATCAGCGGTTCAAATCTCACTGGCTCAAGGTTGACTCAGCCTTCCATCCTTCCAAGGTAGGTAAAATGAGGACCCAGATTGTTGGGGGCAATATAAATATACATTGCTTACTGGTGTAAACCGCTTAGAGAGTGCTTGCACTGTGAGGCGGTATATAAATCTCACAAAATAAAAATAAATAAATAAATAAATAAATAAGACATATAAGTGTGTTTTTTAAAATTGCAAAATGTTAGAATTTTGACTATTCAGTCTGTCAATATTTGTTGGAAATAATTTGATCCATAGTATGTCCATCATTAGGTTGGTTTATGAAAAAAAAACTACTGTCTGACCTGATGTTGATATTCTGTATCATTTCTAGCCTGTTCTGTTACTGTTAATGGCTCAATTATTTTATTGATATTCTCTGTTGGATACAGAAGGATTTGCTTTCCAC
The DNA here is from genome assembly GCA_023053685.1 of Diadophis punctatus similis. Lineage (NCBI taxonomy): Eukaryota > Metazoa > Chordata > Lepidosauria > Squamata > Dipsadidae > Diadophis > Diadophis punctatus. The sequence goes on from JALIGW010000017.1 coordinate 12,018,232, forward strand.
GAAGATCTCCAAACTATAATTGGTCTTTTTTTTTTTGGACAATGGAGATCACAAATCTCAAATCTCTCTTCTTTCTGAGTGGAACTGAAAGAACATTCGTAAAATCTCAGTTGTTGTTTCTCCAACTTTTAAAGGAATAAATATTGGCCTTTTAAATTCCAATCTATCTTAAAATATGCAAATATAATGAGCATCTTACATGGTAAGTTTTTCTAAGTGCTGCCTATGAATTTATTTGCTAAATTTGAATTTCTAATGATTCTTCTTCATCAAAACTATGAAAGTTTCATTTAATTAAATAAGAGTATGCTTGAACATGCTAATGGACAGAAGAATTTCCCTGCTGATCAGGCTGAAGGCTGGATTTAATGCATCCATAAACAGATTATAGTAGATTGCTGAGAGATACTCAGGCAGCATCCATGAAAATGGTCAGGAGATGAGTGGGAACTGGCAGGATGGAATGCATTTAATATTTTTCTTAGTGACTTAAGAAAGTCACTGGCAGGATGGAATACATTTAATACTAAGAAAAATATGAAATGTATTCCATCCTGCCAGTTCCCACTCATCATCTCCTGATGTTTTCATGGACACATCTAAAGCAAGGTTGTTTGCTATGACCTTATTTGGGGGGAAGGGGATTCCTCTCTTAGCTCTAGCCCTAGACTTCCCAAATTGTCCTCATCCAGGTGCAACCCGTGGCTTCCTAGATCAACTGAGGTCAAATTGGTTCCAACCAGGGGTGGGTTCTGATTTTCTCGGCTGCCGGTTCGCTCCTTGATGTGCTATGTGGCCACGCGCGTGTTGTGCGCCATGCACGCGCTTCACAAGGGCGTGTGCACACAAAGGGTGCACGCATGCATGGGCAGTGCTAAAAAACCAGCTTCTGTGCATGCGCAGAAGCAAAAAACAAGAGAGCAGGTTGGGGGCGTGGCAGGCCTGAGTCGCTGCCAGTTTCAGCAACCTAGGCTGCCAAGTTACTACTGGTTCCATAGAACTGGTATGAACTGGGAAGAACCCACCTCTGATTCCAACAAAAGGTATCAAGCACACTGTAGAACACTTCAGAGGTTGATCTCTTCCTTCTAGTTCTCTTCAGTTCATGTGCGTGGATTTCTTAGCTTCAAAGAGAATGATTCAGGTGGTTCTGATATGCATGGATTTATTATGTTGATTTCTTTGGCCACCCACTAAGATATCTCACTTATGTGAACACAGAACACCTAGCAAAGATGATAATGCAAATCAGTAAAATATGAAGTGAAACAGCACATAACTAAAACTATAATAAAGCTGACAACAGGAATCAAAATGAAGCAACAATTCAAATGAAAACATGCTCCAAAGAATCATGTGAACAAGCTCTCTTGGGATCTCAGAGACCAAGAAGGACAATTGGTTGGTTGCCCCATGGAAATCATTCCAGGCTCCCTGAAACTACGGTAGGAAGTCAAGAAAAACAAAATCTTGCTTTGCATTCCTTTATTCATAACTAGTAGCTGGATACCCATGCTTTGCTACAAAACTATGTGATCGGGCTTGATAAATTGACAGTTAAAGCTTGAAAATTAATGAGCAGTTATGATTGGGCTTGATACATTGACACTTAAAGCTTGAAAATTTATATAGAATGTGTAATTTATATAGAATGTGTAACTCCTTAGCCTCAGAGCATGTTAATATAAGGCAACTGGCAGTTGGAACAGAGTTCTTTTCAGGTGGGGAGGGGGAGTAGAATGTCTAAACTCCCAGCCTGCAGGCCGGATGAGTCACCCGCTGGCCACACCCACGCCCGGTTTAGCGAAGGGGTAGCATCAGGGCGTGTTAATATAAGGCAACTGGCAGTTGGAACAGAGTTATTTTCAGGTGGGGAGGGGGAGTAGAACGTCTAAGTCCTTAGCATCAGAGCATGTTACTATAATACTGTATAAAAAATACTAATGATCTGATGGTCATTTCAAAAAATCCTTTCTTAGCAAGCACGTAGAAGCCAAGAGGAACATACGTGCCAGGTTTCACGTTTGTAGGCTTTACAGTTCTGGAGATTTCGTGATGAGTGAGTGGTATTTGGCTTTTATATACCGTAATTTTCGGAGTATAAGACGCACCTTTTTACCCTCAAAAAGAGGGTGAAAACCTGGGTGCGTCTTATACACCGAATGCAGCCCCACCCAGCCACCCCCACCCTTTGGCCTCTGCCTGCCAGCAATTTACCTCTTTGCAGCAAACAGGGCAAAGCACAAGAAGAGCACAAGAAGAGATGATCTGCCTCCCGATCTACAGCTGACAGGCTTGCAAGCCACATGGTAAAATGAAACTAACTACGGTGGCTGTAATGTGACAAATTGCTGGGAGATAAACTGCTGGCAATATTAGACTGCTGAAATTGAAAAGAGGCAAGCTATAGCTGCTATGGCTCAGAGCTAGAGCTCTTGCCTCACAATCAGGAGGTTGTGAGTTCTCTCCTAGGTACAGGCAGATTCTGTTAATATGTTATTTTGTTAAATGTTTGTAGAGTGTTCAAATTATTAGACTTATTTTTTAAAGACTGCTTTATTATTGTTCTAGACAACTTAACAAAATGAAGAAGCTTTTTAAAATAAATGCTTGCTCTGAAGAGGCCCAGTGCTATTGTATCTTCTTTTAAATAGCAGAGAATACTTCCAGAAAGCCACATCAATTTTAAAGATCTGTAAAAGTATAATCTGAAATGTCCTGTTTTAATATTAAGTATTAGTATTAAGTATTAGTATTAAAAGAAGGCAGCTGAGAAACCCTGACTTAGTCATGTTTGGAGTAGATCTATTTAAATAATTGGGAGGAGTTAGTGTGATTACATTTAAGAAAACTTTCTGGGATTAATATACTGCCATAAATGTACATTTCTCCAGTTCTTTGCTATTTCTATGGGTCAAGCACACATGCACAGAAATACACAGCAAACAGTGTTTATCATCTGTGCTGTTTGCTGTTTGGCAAATTGCTGGGAGGCAGAGGCCTTTTTTCCTTGTTTTCCTCCCCCAAAACTAAGGTGCGTCTTATACTCCGGTGCGTCTTATACGCCGAAAAATACGGTATATAGATTACCCATTTTCTACTTGGGATTCTGGAACTGGCCAATTCTGACCACTAAGCCAAGGCAGACAGTTCCTGCCCTCCATTGCAAAATCACCCAATCTCCCTTCTCAATCGCGGTTCTTCTAGGCACAACTCTCTCATAGTTTTTTTCTCTCCAGATGCCAAAAGAGGAAATGAGAAATCCGGAGAGGGGTTGTTTTTTTTCTTCTTCATCCTACTTCAGAGCACACACTTCAACAGATTCTGTGGCTTCTAATAAATTCATAAAACTGCTTCTAAATATTTTTGTTCCCCTGAGAGGCCCTTGGATGATGAAGTAGAAGTAAATAAAATAAATGTATCAAAGGAGGGAAGGATTCTAATAGTCTCTTGTATTTAGAGCAAGATAAACCATGAATCGAGGAGACAATTTTCATTAACATTGGAAGTCTCATCTTACCCTTAAATTTCTTTGATATTTCCATTTTTAATGAGCAGTTACCTCACTTAAATTTAATCAGTGCAATTCCTATCAGACTCTGACATATTCAGCAGGATTATGGGCTCTTTCTGCCAAGTTAATTAACCCCGGAAGCCCAACAATCGCACAACGTAAGGACAACAGCTCTTAAACACCTCCCTCTCTCTCTCTACCGACCATACCTGGACGTGTTAGAAAAGGTTCATTTTCCAAGAAAAGGACGCTTGCCCTAATGCAGCTGAGTAGCCTCTTCCTATAGTTTTGCATACTTGGAATAAATCCCACGAACCCAATTTCTGCATGAACGTGTGTAGACTTGCTCTGCAAACAAGGAAAAGAAGAAAGAACACACTTGCATAATTGGCAGAAATCACAGCCTTCTGCCTTCCCTTGTGCAGACCTGCATTCAGAGAAAGATATTTGACATTATTTAAGCGGCTGGGCTGTACAAGTCTGATGCAAAAATAAAAAAAGGAGGAGGGAAGCCCAATGTGGCTTGGGGGCCCATCATAAATCTAGCCACAGCTATCTCCACTAGAGTGCAATGGCTACAATTTCCACTGACATTGTGTCTAATTTTGCATGTTTATGAATAAACCAGTGCATGCACATTTTGTGCCATAATGTCCTTTTTTCAGAGTGCATGTGTGAGTGTGTGCGATAGCCACTTAAACTGATAAAGAATTAGGCTTGTAAAATCAATGGGCAGTTATAGCCCAAACTACAATCTACTTTTTAAAAAATGGATTTCTCCATATTGGAGCCATAGAGCCTTAGGCTCTGTCCTGGCCGCTGGGAGCCTCTTGGCCAGCCTTGACATATCTCAGAAGCTAAGCAGGGTCAGCGGCTGGATCTTGAAGGAGGACCACATAAGGTTCCCAGAATCCTGGGCAAGGCTGGGAATTGGAAAACAACAACAACAACAACAACAACAACAACAAAACCTTCTACTGAATTGAATTATGAACTTTAACTGGAATCATTGCAATGCTCACGAAGGGTGAGTCAGTGGTGAGAAAAGAACTTCTGAGGATTGTCATTAAAAGGTTTGAAAAGTGCAGAGGATTTTGCCTTTAGCGCCTGGCCAACAAAATTAATTTTAAAAACTAAGGCTCACAGCTGTTCCCGGAGAAACAGTAGCTTTCAGGTTTGCACGTCTATAATTACTGCTTCATTCCGCAGATACGTTATTTACGTCTCTGCTAATTGATGTTGAAAGTTCAATTACCTGAAACACAAAGGTGAGTGCAACGGTTGTTCAGCCAGAGGAGCCGGGTTCAGGCAGAAACAAAACTGCAAAGTGTGTGGGATGCAACCCTTTGTTGTGGAGGTGGCTGTTGCTTTCTATAAGCCAGTTGGCAAGACAAACTCTCTGGGCAAAGAGGACCTGTGCCAGGGCTGCCATGTCTGCACCAGGAAAGTTCTGATGACAACCAGATGCCCAGTTTTCTGTGCCTCTTTGCTGCCAGCCGCTGGCTGTCCTGAATACTGCAGCCCAGATAGGCCAGCCCTTGGCTTCCATATTTTCAACGGTTGATGTAAGACTTTATGATTGCGCGGCATCAAGAGAAGAAGCTCCAGTTGAAGTTAGATGTTCTGCACTGCATTTATCCTCTCCCTCCTCCATCCCCAAAATAGGTTAGCTCCATCTCTCTTGATGCTCCAGAAGTCCCTCAAGGCCTGGCTGTGTCTGGGGTGCGCATGCTTTTTCAGGCAGCAAGTATGAAAGGAGAGCAGCTGGCTAATGGTTAGAGCAAGCTACTTTTTTCCTTAGCTCAGCAGGTAACACCCATTGTCAGGCGGTTACAATTGCTGGGAGGATTGGGGTGTAATGGAGATGGAAAGCGGGGGGCACTCGGTCTCTTCAGCAAATCACGCTTTGGGCACACGTGTTCAGATCAACCCAACAGAGAAATGCCAGTCAGAAGTTAGGATGATGAGTAGAGCTGCTCCTAAACTGCCCAGTCCAGAGGTCAGATGTGGTTGTGGTTGTTCTGTCATTAGGACTTACCTTACTGTAACAATCCCTCAAGTCAGTTCTCTGAAAATATCCATCTGTTCACACAGAGAGGAATTCAACAGTTTCTCTTTTTAAAGCTTTAACTGATTCCATTTATAGTAATAATATAATTCCTCCTGCTAGGAAGGTATGGAGTAGCATAGAAATAGAAACATTATATATTGCTATTATCTTTCTGAATAAGACAAGTCTGGCTGGTACACACCTTTTCTTTTCTTTTCTTTTCTTTTCTTTTTTTCTTTTTTTTCTTTTTTTTCTTTTTTTTCTTTTCTTTTCTTCTTTTCTCTTTTCACTATTCTTGTTGCATCAATTACTCTAACAATATTCTGTTCCTCACGTGACATTGTGCAAGACAGTAAGGCAAATTTTTTAAAAAGAAAAATCTGCAAAAAGTTAATGTTTAATAGCTCACTCGGGAATGTTGTTTGATGTTTACACTTCCTTTGACTAACCTAATTTATGGAATGAATTAAGGTTATATAAGACCCGGGCTTGGCAAATTAGTTACTAGTACTTGTTGCCCAGAAACTATTATGTTCTTCAGTGCAGCATGCCTCTGAATGAACAATTTCAATTCCGAGCTCTGCTCTCTCTCCCCCAGGAGCATTAATGCCCTTCCGAGCTGTGTCTTCAAGCAATTTTCTTACACCTTGAGCAAAGATGGAGGCTGGGAGACCACAGACACCCGAGTCCCTGTGCACCTGTTGTAAGGAATATCCTCCTGGGTTCAGTTCCAAGTGGGGAAAAAGACACTGAATTCATGAAAGTTGCTTGGAAAGAAGGTTTAATGGTGGACAGGAGCACATGGCATAAGCCCCTGTACAGAAAAGGTAGATTACATGCTTCCAGATGTGGGTGAAGAGGAAAAAGGGAAAGAAGAGATGCTGAGTTCCTTGCTTTATACTCTCTCTTGGGCCCCTCCCTGTTTCCTGTTCCTATATAGAAATGTATTCCATTGGCTGTCAGACCCCCAGGGGCATGCTGGGGCAACTCTTGTGGGCTGTCCCAAGTCCTAGGCTTGACTGATGTAATCTTCCCAGGTCCCATGTGGTGTAATGAAAAGGCTTTGGGATTCCTATTATGGTTCTTTGTTATGCAGAAGACTGATCCAGGCTAGGTGAGAGGAATGTGTGAGCTGGGCCCAGTCCTTAATGGCCCATTAGCAAAGGGTGGGGGCAGGGAGCTGCAGGAAGCTGCTTTGTATTTAAAACCTGTTTCTCCTTTCCTCATTCAGGGAAACATATTCTTTCCTTTTTCAATATTTCCCAGGATATTTCATTTTTTCTAGGAGGGGGTGGGTACTAACATCCTACACACCGAGGACTGGCCACCTTTCAACAAGGAAGCAATTCAATGGTCCCTCCTGGACAGAAATCTGGGTGGAGAGGAGATGCTACTGCAACCCTGTGAAATTGGGGGTGGGAGGAGGCTGCCCATGCCGCTCTACTCGGGAAGCAGAAGAGGCCAAAGTGATCCCTAGAGGAAACCCCATTTTGAAACTAGAAAATATCTAGCTTCAGTTCACACTAAATAATAATTTATCATGACCACTGCATACACTGAACTGTTATTATTGTTTAGACGTATTTCTGTGCCATAACGTGAAGGGTTGGAAGTAGACCTGAAACTGAACAGAGAGCTTGGCGAAATTGGAACTCAGATGCGTAGCAGCTGCTACTGTCCCTCAAATGTGCAAATGCTCAGGGCTACACCCTGTGATGCCGCTGCCCATGTGCCTCTTCCCCTTAAGGCCAGAGGTGGGATTCAGCAGGATCTGACCTGTTCTGGAGAGCCGGTAGCGGAAATTTCAAGTAGTTCAGAGAACCGGTAAATACCACCTCTGGCCGGCCCCACCCCCATCTATTCTCTGCCTCCAGAGTCCCAGCTGATCAGGAGGAAATGGGGATTTTGCAGTATCCTTCCCCTGCCACGCCCACCAAGCCACACCCACAGAACGGGTAGTAAATTTTTTTGAAGCCCACCGCTGCTTAAGGCCAACCACTCCACGCCCTGTTTAAACCCACAAAGTCAGTGGTGGCACCACTGGAGGAGGAGCTAGGGCCCTGTCCAAGCACCTGAGTCCAGCGGTGACCAGGTGGGTCTCTTCTCCTTCGCCCAAACGGGAGTTGCCAACTCAGCAGCGGAAGGCTGTGGGTGGTTCACCACGTCAGGGTGAGACCTGCGAGGAAGACCCCCACCCACCAGAGCATGTCTTTTCTGCACCTGAGATAGAGAGGAACTTTGGCACCCTTGGGGCGATTTCTACCAAGAAAGGGTTGAAGGGAGAATCTACAGGAACACAAACCACCTTATGTAGATCAATTATAGCCCTCCATTGTCGCTGATCAGTTATGCTTCCCAGTAATCCTACCCCCAGAGATCCGAATTATCCCCACCTTGCTGGCCTTCCGAAAAGCCATTAAGACATGGCTCTTCCTGCAGGTGGGGTGATTTTGTGACAACTTTCCCCCATGTATACATGGCTTTGTATGTCTTTTTAAACTTTTAAAAAATTGTTTTTAATAATTTTACTGTTTAGCTGTTCTTTAAAATGTTGTACGCCATCCTGAGTCCTCAGGTAGTAGGGCGGCATAGAAGAACACTAATAAATAAATAAATAAATAAATAAATAAATAAATAAATAAATAAATAAATAAATAAATAAATAAATAAATAAATAAATAAATAAATAATAAATAATAAACAAATAAAAATCCATTTTTTGCTGCAACTAGGACTTTGCTTCTACCAACCCTGAGAGACTGTTACAAGGCAGCAGCTTTTCAGGTGGAAGGTGAAGGACCACACGGCTCCTAGCAGGCATCCATACGTGGAGACGACGAGAAGGGCAGTCTCTTCCCCTAAGCCAGGGGTCCCCAAACTTGGCAACTTTAAGACTTGTGGACTTCAACTCCCAGCATAGCTGGCTGGAGAATTCTGGGAGTTGAAGTCCTCAAGTCTTAAAGTTGCCACATTTGAAGACCTCTGGCCTAAGCATTCTCAAGATTCAGGTTCTGGGTTTTGAAACCCTTGTTTAAAAATATCCGGTTGACTCTAATATGCTCTCAGGAACTTTTAGCAAACCTAAGAACAAAATGTTACCAGGGCTAAATTGTGTTCCTGGAGGGAAAGCATCAAACTCTAGTTCTTAAATTTGTAAAGAGCTGCTGCTAATACCCAAACACTTTGATGGCTGAAAGCCTCTCAAAGGTTTCCAAATGCACAAGAAATTCAGAATCCAATAGAATAAGGAGTGGGGGTGGGTGAACATGGTCTTTTGTTTCATACAGCTCTTGCCTGCTTACCAGAAATGCTACTTTGCAGATTTTTACAATTAACATTCCTGCCATGTATGCAACTCTGAATGATGAAGCTAATAAATTCTTTCAAGCTCACATGCGGCTTATTTTTTTCTAATCATTTAATGTTGATTGTGGACTGTAACATTCCCCAGGGTCACTGTTTGACTTCCTTCTCAAAATTTAGATCTTATCTATCCCCCCTCCCAGAAACGCCTCTGGGTCAACATCTCGGTAACACATTAATTTTAGGTTGTGAGAAGCATCATGTAGAGCATTTTGGTTTGGCATATGAGAAGCCTGTTATAATGCTACAAGTTTTTTAAAATACTAGGGATGGGGAGCGGGAAATCAGAGCCAATTGTGGTTTATGGAAAGTATTAGTGTTCTAAACAGTCCTCTGTGATAAATGCAGATGGGGGTGAAAATGTACATTTTAAAAAAGATTATTCATGTTTTAAGGCCTCAAATGCAAAGTGGTTTAGCATTTAGTGCCTAATAATAGATGATGGCTATCACATTTCCAACCTTTATTTCAACCATCTTTGAAGTCCAGCCATATAAAGTCTGTTTGTAGAACCACACGAAAGTTAAAGCAAATATGACGGGTGATTCATCGAAGCAGGAATTTGCAATGAAATACAGGCTGGGGTGGTGGTGGTGGGGGGAGAGGATGAGGGAGGGGAGGCCCTCAGTCTGTATCAAAGGAAATGAAATGTTTGCAATATTTTCCAGTTGATAAATTTATTAAAGCATTTTAGAATTATGTAGCTTGAACACTGCTGACATAAACAATCTTTGACCCGAAGCAGATTATATTAGACTCTGTGGGGAGGCAGAATTAGAGGAGGGGGGGGGGAAGAGGAGGGAAAGAGGCTTCCTAGATTTAAGGGGGGGGGGGAATGCCAGAAGGTCATGGCGACCCTTAATTGACTGCACTGGAGCGGAAATTTTTAAGGGGAAAGTAGGCGCAATTCTGTGTTTGCTGCTGTCCAGGCTGGCTGCACTTTAAGCTGGCTTTGTTTGGGCCAGGAGCCCTGGTTCAGTGCAAAGCATTCTGGGAAATCCTGCAGGACCTCCTTTTTGGACCTGCCATGTCTGGAGAGGGTCACCAAATCTCCCCCACCTGGCATAATGCACCTGGCATGGAAAGGCTAGGGCAGTGATGGCAAACCTTTTTTCCCTCGGGTGCCGAAAGCGTGTGCGCGCACGCTATCATGCACGTACGAGTGCCCACACCCATAATTCAATTCCTGGGGAGGACGAAAATGGCCTCCCCCGGCCCCATCAGAGGCCCTCTGTAGGCCGGAAACAGCCTGTTTCCTGACTTCCAGTGGGCCTGGTAGGCCCGCTTTTCGCCCTCCCCAGGCTCCAGAGGCTTCCCTGGAGCCTGGGGAGGGCGAAAAAGCCCCCCGCCAGCCCGATGGAAATCTAAAATGCCCTCCTAGAGCCTCTGAATGAGCCGAAAATCAGCTGGCCGGCGCGCACATGGGTGCTGGAGCTGAGGTAGGGCAATGGCTCGCGTGCCGGCAGATATGGCTCCGCGTGCCACCTGTGGCACGCGTGCCATAGGTTCGCCACCACTGGGCTAGGGGGTGGGGGTTGGCAGGGTTTGGGGTCCCCAGGTGCCCTTTTCAAAGGAATCCCAGGAGAATTCTGGGCTGAGGGAGCAGCCTGGCTAAGAAAGGTCCCCTCTCTTCCATTCCCAAGTCCTTTGGGAAGGATCTCTCCCGATCATGTACTGCTGGGCTGCAGTTGCAAAAGAAATTAATTTGTTGCTTGTTATTACACATTGGCAAGCTTTCTGCTGCAAGAATGTAAGCAATCTTTCTTTGTTTTCCAGATTTAGTTAATCTGGCAGTTAAAATACTTTGGAAACATTTTAATGACTTATCTGGAAAAGTAGCTTTGGTGTTTTTCGAAAGAAAAAGCTTAGCCCTGTATGCAAGGGGAAGATAAAAGATAGAAGTGTTTGTTCTAAGCGATACTATTCATTTAGAGATCATAATGTAACCAAACCCAAGCAATTATTCTGCAAAGAAAAAGAGAAATCTGCTTATAGTGTTCTTTGATACAGTCTTGTCTTGGGAAGTAAAACACACAACACACACACACACACACACAGAGAGAGAGAGAGAGAGAGAGAGAGAGAGAGAGAGAGAGAGAGAGAGAGAGAGAGAGAGAGAGAGAGAGAGAGAGAGAGAGAACCAATCCATTATGGCTTAGAGAAGTGCAGGCTGTTTTTATTAGAGTCAGCTGAATCCTGTTTTGCATAAAAAAGTGGCCTGTTTGAAATCAAGAACACATTTCCATTAATAGGACTTTGACAAAGTAAAATAAAATCTCATTAAGATGATGTAAGTACACATGACAATGAAATCTCTGTAGCTAACTTTGGCTTAGCAATTTACAGCCAAGTCCCCACAGGAAGGAAAACAACAGAATTTTACACGAAGCTGTCTTGTGTCTTGAGCATTTTTAAAAGGCCTGCAATGAAACCCTTTGTCAGGAGGGAGGAGGAGGAGGAGGAAGAGGAGGAGGAGGAAAGGATTAAACGAAAAATAACTTGGATCCCGGGTTCTTTTCTTATTCTTTTTCTGGCAAGGGTAGCAGGAGATAGAGTAGATTAGAACTATATTTTTGCAATCATACAAACATGTTTTGTTCTGGGGCCTGCTCTATAATCAGCCTGCCCGTTTCAAGGGACTTTCCAATAGCAAGCAATTGACAACAAGGTTTTGGATTACATGGCAATTTAGGAATGCATTAAAAACTAAGCAGTTAATATAATAAAGTGTAGTCCTAACCTTTGTGAACTTTAGAACAAAACAAAAAGTGCAATTTCAAAAACTTGTTTTATTTAATGCTTACTGGCTTAGCCAAATATTTCAGTTTACTCAGACTGTGTGTGTGTGTGTGTGTGTGTGTGTGTGTGTGTGTGCATGTTTAAAAGAGATCTTTGATGTCTGTCTTGTTAGATTAGTCATTAAAAGAAAAGGTATTGATGGCTCTTGATCATACGGTGGATTTTATGACTAATCAGCCTTGGCAGTTGCTATATTTTCTTCCAAAATGAAACTTTAATATTCTTTTGACCTTATATAAACTCCCCTCCCCCTTCAGAACAGTTACACAAGCTACTTATTAAGTATTACAAAAGGCATCACACCAAACAGCATATTCTGAATGTACACCTAACCCAGTCAAGCCAGGCAATATTCACAGAAGGAAGCAAGTTGAGCTGGTCTAGAAGTAAACACTCTTCGGTACAAAGTGTATATAGGATTACACTCATTACAGCACAATTATCAGGGAATAATCGAGACACCACATCAGGGCCCCAGCAACCACATGCTCACTGGAGGGCAGCAAAGTGATACTGAAAACTCCAAGTCTTTGCTGCCATCTAGTGGCTGCCTGGAGTTTTACAGTTCAAATTTTGGTAGCCCACAAAGCAAGTTCCTTTCACTGATGATCAACAGATTAATCAAGGTGAAGTTAATTAGCTTGTGTTTGCGCATTCAGTTTTTAAAAATTGCTTCAATTTGGATGCTACCTGACTCTAACTGTTTCTAGGTGGCTCACAACCATAAATAACAGAAAAACAGAAAATGCACATTAACCATAACAAATACAAAAATAGCCACAAAACGATCACCAGATGGCAACCTAACAACAATAGAGACACAAATATCAGAAACAGCGGAGTCCCTTCTATCCTAAACCATGGTCTGGGTAAATAGCCGGGTCTTTTTGGACTGTCATCAGGGCAAGAGCCACACAGATGTAGGGGTGACCTCATTCCAGAGGGCGGGTGCCACACCAGGTCTTCAGAGATGGCACTGTTTTAATTTTAATTGATTTATTTAATTAATCTGAATGATCAGGCTGCATTTTAGAGAGCACTGACCTGTTTTTTAAAAAAAGTTCTGTCTCCTCTATGAATTAATATACTAAGGATAAAATATCAAAATATGGGCGAACCCTTGTTTTGCCTCGGCTCCCCCTCCCTGACTCCCCCATGGCTGAAGGGGTTCCACCTGCCCTCCCCTGGGATCTGGAGCCCCTCGAGGGAACTGGCCATTGTGCTCCTCCAGGATGGGGCCGTGGACCTGAGCGTAGCCAGCCGGGTGACACTTATTTATTTATTTTATTTATTTATTTTTGTCAAGTACATGTTGGTAATATACATAGATATAACATTGTTTATATACATAAGACGAGTACTGATAAGAGGGAACATTAGGACAGGGACGGTAGGCACGCTGGTGCACTTATGCATGCCCCTTACTGACCTCTTAGGAATCGGGTGAGGTCAACAGTGGACAGTCTAAGGGTAAAGTTTTTGGGGTTTGGTGAAGAAACCACAATGTCAGGTAGTGAGTTCCAGGCATTAACCACTCTGTTGCTAAAGTCGTATTTTCTACAGTCAAGTTTGGAGCGGTTCACTTTGAGCTTGTATCTGTTGTGTGCTCGTGTATTGTTATGGTTGAAGCTGAAGTAGTCGTTGACAGGAAGGATGTTGTAGCAGATAATTTTATGAGCTATGCTTAGGTCGTGCCGAAGGCGACGTAGTTCTAAGTTTTCTAAGGCCAGGATTTCAAGTCTGGTTGCGTAAGGTATTCTGTTGTGAGTAGAGGAGTGGAGGACTCTTCTTGTAAAGTATCTCTGGACACTTTCTAATGTATTTATGTCCGATATGCGGTGTGAGTTCCAGACAGATGAGCTGTATTCAAGGATTGGTCTGGCGAATGTTTTGTATGCTCTGGTTAGTAGTGTGAGATTACCGGAGAAGAAGCTACGTAAGATTAGGTTAACAGTTCTTGAAGCCTTTTTGGCGATGTTGTAAACAGCGATGGCAGAGCATGGGCCCTTGGTGGCCCCAAAGGGAAAACTCCTGATTCATGTTGTGACCGCTGCTATTTGGAAGGCATTGAGGGAGTACAATTAATCTTTTGCAGGGAAAGTTGATCATTTTCTCTATGAATCCACTCATTGGCTGCTTTCCCTTTTCCAGAAGACCTTTGCCATTTTAAAATGAGTGGAAAAAAAGAGAGATTTCAATCATTCTCTGCTCAATTCTCCATGCATCATAAATTAGGAGTAAAGACTCGATGAAATCAGTAAAAGCTTGAAAGTCTCCTTTTTCTGAACCAGCGGAGCAGAAACTGAAAAGAGGAGGGCACCCAAGTGTTCACCCTGCAAACGCAGGATTTGCAAACACATCTGTGGACAAACCCGCCCATGCCGCCCACCCCCACCCCGAGGACCACATCAGCATGCCCCGCCCCAATCGCCCCCAACATCATCTCAGGCCCTTTTCATGCCAAGCCATCTTCACTCTCAGGGCTGAAAAACAAAGGATGCAGGCACAAAGTAGGGAATAATAGCCGACAATAATTCTCAGCGATATCTTCACCAAGATCTGAACATCTGGTACATGATGTTATTACTTGCTCTTTTTTTGTTGGTTAAAATAATAATAAAAATAACTCTACAGTAAAAAAGGATCCATCCATCCTCACTTAGCTAAATAAATCTGCCTCTTTTTTTCAGAAAAGATTTATTCCAATCCAGCATTTTTGTGGCTATTTAATTAAACATCTGAAACAACTTACAATTGGACTATTTAGAGACGAAGCTGTTCTTATCCTGTTTACACATGTAAGGTTGCTGGGGTCTTGCATATTTTCTTACTGTTTTTTTGGGGGGAAACCAGCCTGAGTCGTAGCTCTTCCTATAAGCATTCTGTTTCTCTCTCTCTTTCTTTCTTTCTTTCTTTCTTTCTTTCTTTCTTTCTTTCTTTCTTTCTTTCTTTCTTTCTTTCTTTCTTTTTTCTCTTTCTTTCTTCCTCTCTCTTTCTCTCTCTCTTTCTTTCTCTTCTTTCTTTCTTTCTTTCTTTCTTTCTTTCTTTCTTTCTTTCTTTCTTTCTTTCTTTCTTTCTTTCTTTCTTTCTTTCTTTCTCTCTCCCTCCCTCCCTCCCTTCTTTCTTTTTCTTTTTTTCTTTTTTAAAGAAAATGAGCCGTGGAGACTTCAGATCAATTCAGGTACCCTCAAATCATTATGGAAACATTTGATTCTGGTGATTCTGAGATTCGATGGGGTCTGCAAGCCTCCCCCCTCAATCTGAGATACCTTGGGACCAATGCCAATTGACTCGGAGGAGGTTCTTCAGGGTGTGCCATGGTGTGTCAAAGCCTAAGACAGACACACCTCTGCCCTGGACATTCCTCACTGAGCAGGTAAGAGAACAGCCTCCTGTCATTTCATATAGGGGCCCCCCAAGAAAGAGTCTTCACTGCAAGAGCTAAATTGGGATTCTGAAGTAAAAACAATCCAGCTTCTGAGATATTTGCTTCTTTCAATAAATCTGGTGAAAAGAATTGGAGCTTGAGCTGACCTTTCATTCTTCCTCTGTCCCCTTCACCTTGGCCAAGGGCTAACATTGGCCAGCTTTCATTTTGTTTTCTGACGAACCACAATTTGTACAGGCCTTGCTGAACGCCTACACTCCCAGAAACAGTTAAGGCTCCTTAGCTGCATCAAAGTGTAGTTTTGTATTATATCTGTCAATCAGTCCAGCAGAGGTGGGTTCCTACCAGTTCTAACTGGTTCTTTAGAACCGTTAGTAAACCGGCGATGACATCACGGAGCTGGTTCTGTCGGTGCCAGTCTGTGGGCGCCGCCATCTTGGATTTTGCTTCTGCACATGCGCAGAAGCAAAATTTTGCTTCTGTGCATACGCAGAAGCTATTTTTTGATTGCTGCGGGGGTGCGCACATGCGCAAAGTGCGTGTGTGGCAGGGGCGGGTTCCTATTTTTTTTACTACCACTCTGTGGGCGTGGCTTATTTTGTGGGTATGGCTTGCCAGCCATGTGACTGGGTGGGCGTGGGCCTCGGGAGCTTGGCAGCAGCCGGAGAAGTGGGCGGGGCATTGCCCACCAGCAACGCAGCCCCCTGCAGTGGGAGCAGCAAGACCGCGACAGCGGTTCTTCTAGGAGGCTCTGTCTGGCCTGAATGCTTCTCCCCATTCGATGATCCTAGGCTCCTGCCGCCTGTTCCCCCTCCCCTCAGCAGCTCAAGAAGCCTCAGACGTGCAAAAATGCCTAGGATCATCACTGCGCGTTCGTGGCTTCTCAAACTGCTGAAGGGAGGGGAATTGAGATAGGTCCTGCCGCCCATTCCCCCTCCCCTCAGCAGCTCGAGAAGCCTCAAACGTGCGAAAATGCCTGGGATCATCACCGCACGTTCGTGGCTTCTCGGACTGCTGAAGGGAGGGGAATGGAGATAGCTCCTGCCGCCCATTCTTTCAGCGTCTCACGCGCTCCCTCAACCATCTACCCCTGCTTGGACTCACTGTGGGGTAGGAAGGCAGCGCATGCGCAGTGCCGGAAGCTCCGCTTCTGGGCATGCGCAGAAGAAAAAAAATTTTTAAAATTAATTTTTTTAAAAAAAAATGGCGGCGCCCAGGCACCGGCAACCAACCACTCCGGTACTGTGACATCACCAGTGGGTAGAGTGGACCGCACTGGTAGGAACCCACCACTGGTGTGTGCGCCCAAGTGACTCTGAGCAAGCTGGGAGCAAAACGATCCAGAACCCACCCCTGCAGCCCAGGTCAGTTCAGATCTTGGTAGACTCTGTAAACCTGGGTAGATCCCCTACTAGGTTATTGCGCTGGTCAAGGGAGGGGAAGGGAGGGCCAAGAAGATCTTGTGAACCTGTGCCTGCTGGAAGAGCAACCAGAATCACTGGTGTTTCAGTGTTTCAGAATCACCGAGCATCTAAATTAATTACTGTAAGAAGACAGAAAACAAATGCTGAACATTAGAAAAATACCATAAAAATAATAATTTTAAAAAAAACGTTGTTCTTATCTTTAAAAGTAAGCTGCCTTTTCTCACCTCAATACCCAGGCCTTGGAGAAGGCTGGAGGATGGATGTTTTCAACAAGAAAGGAAGAAAAAAAACCACACACCACTCTTTCACCACATCCATCTCAGCTGTTCCTTCTCTCCATTCAACTGGCAACGTTCAAAAGAGGAGTCTGATCTTTGTTAAAAGATTTGTTTAAAGCTCTCCTCGACTTCTCACCTGTGGAATGATTTCTTTACAAGGTTCCAGCATTCAAGAGAAAAGAAAGGCAGGGCATTGTGTGGTCTGCAACAATAGCAAGAGGGGAGCCGATGAGAGGCTGGGTCTACACAAAACATGAAGGCATCATACAACTGCCAGAACTAAACTACACTTTTAAACTTGACAAAGCCTCCTTGGCACCAGATCTGAAAATAAGCTCAAAGTATGCTGGTCGATAGAAATAAAATACGAATATCCGCACCATCAAATACGAACTGAATCTGCCCTCCTTCAAAGTGGGCTCTTCTGGTCTAACAAGCTCAACCCAAAGAAGATCGCGCTGTTTTCTCTGGAAGCAGACGGACGGTCAGCTGCATCCAGGAACACCCTGAAGCGAAGGGGGAAGTGGGCTGCAGTTCCCTTTCTGACTCTGGAGGCTGAAGGACACCCGAAGATACCCGGTCAGGCCTGGACAGCTCCAGGGGAAAATGCAGAGACTGCCTGAGCCTCTGAGGGTGCAGCTCTAGCGCTGGGGGTCCTGCAGCAGACTGGACCGCCATCTTTGTCTCCTGGTGAATGCACTGGAGGGCCTGGGATGGGGGACAACGACAGGTGAGCTTAGGCAAGACCCAGGACAATATTCTTAACCCTTTACTCCAAATGTTTCCTTCTGACCTTAATCCTTTCCCCTCCGGCAAGAACTAAGATATAGGGATAAAACAGTGGGAAACTGCAGGTAGAAGAATACAACGTATGGAGTTAAACATGCAACACAGAAAGTAGGTGTGTGTGTGGGGCGCACACGCTGTGCAATAAAAGTCTAACCAGAGGTAGATTAGTAACATTTGAGATAAGTAACAGGTCCTGGTAAATCATCTGTGTGTGAGAGAGATCTGGCATGACGATCCTTGGCACGACCTAAGCATAACTCATAACTCATATCTGCTACAACGTCCTTCCTGTCAATGACTACTTCAGCTTCAACCATAACAATACACAAGCACATAACAGATACAAACTCAAAGTGAACCGCTCCAAACTTGACTGTAGAAAATATGACTTTAGCAACAGAGTGGTAAATGCCTGGAACTCACTACCTGACTCTGTGGTTTCGTCACCAAACCCCCAAAACTTTACCCTTAGACCAGTGTTTCCCAACCTTGGCAACTTGAAGATGTCTGAACTTCAACTCCCAGAATTCCCCAGCCAGCTTTGCTGGCTGGGGAATTCTGGGAGTTGAAGTCCAGACATCTTCAAGTTGCCAAGGTTGGGAAACACTGCCTTAGACTGTCCACTGTTAACCTCACCCGATTCCTAAGAGGTCAGTAAGGGGCGTGCATAAGTGCATCAGTGTGCCTACCGTCCCTGTCCTAATGTTCCCGCTTATCAGTACCCATCTTATGTATATAAACAATGTTATATCTATGTATATTACCAACATGTACTTGACAAATAAAAATAAATAAATAATATTGCAGAAACACTGGGATCATATCGATAGATGTATTTAGCCCACCCACCCCCAACTTTCCACTCTAATGGCTGGGTCTGCAGTTGCTGGGGAAATTCTCTTGCATTTTGTCTTGGTAAGAAAACTTTGACTAAAAGTACATCAGGAGTAACCATCATGCTGGCATTGAAAGACACTGTTCCTAATGCCTTCTTAAAAGACCAACTTGAACTGAAGCACACACAGACACACCCACACAAACACACACACTCTTAAGCATCAGTCTGAAGTTTTTGTAAATTGATTACACTCCCAAATAATTCAATCCAGGCTCAAAGGCCAATTATTAATACAGTATTTCGAATAATGCCTCTCATATTCAGGGGGGGAAAAAAACCCCTGATTGAATGTATTCCAAGAAGCCAGATGCTGGTAAATAGGTGGTGGAGTGATAGAGTTTCCAGTTGGATCCCCAAGGGGGAAGATATCAATGGAGTAATCCAGGAGATATTTACACCAAAGGAAACCTTTTCAGGATTCTTCAAAAGCACTGAATAAACCATGAGCAATCAAGCTCAGCCTCTACACTTCATCAGTACTCAAGAAACCCTTGTGCTCCAGAACCTGTTTTGCTTCAGAGGAGGCCCTGACTCCCTGCTTCCCATCACAGCAGACATACACAAATAGGAGAAGAGAGATGGGGGGGGGGGAAGGGGACACCCCTGGCCTTCTTTAGTCCCCCCCCTACTTCCTGTTTCAGGCCACTCCATGAAATCATTCTCTTCATCTTCCCGGGGTCGGCCAAAGCCAGCTTCTTGCAAGGAAAAACAAGTGCATTCTCTTAAAAATGGCAACTCCAGATGTTCGTATCAGGAGATGAGCTGTCCCTAATCCCACCGTTGGCACATAGGTGGGGCCTCCTGGCTCTAAATAGGCTATGAACTTATCCAAGATTTCTGTACCTGATGCAAATATTATGCAGGTTTAAACCATTCAGCACAAACCGAAAACCAGGAAGAGCCAGTTAACATCTGGGCTGATTCACCTCAGCTATCCAATATCACGGCCAACTTTCAAAGGCTGAGATAATAGGCTAAGGACTCAAGATTTGCCTTGATGGAAACCAGTATTGGCCAAACAAATGAAGCCTGATCCTCAGTGGAGTATGGGACTCCATGATTTTACAGAGCTTGGCCATACCCCTCCCCGGTCTCCATTCTTCCAAGCTGCAGTTTCCACCATTCTCAATGTTTCTGGTATGGAAGAAAAAGAAGAATTTGATGACCATTGTGATTGTCTTCTTCCACATTTCACCCTGCATTGTCATTATATTCCCTTTTCACCTGTGATGACCAGAACCGTACACAATATTTCACAGAAGGATGTGGCATTAACAGAGCTGGAAGAATTTATTTTCAATATCTTTTCCAAATGTTCTCTGGCATAGAATTTGTCACAGCTGGGAAAGGAAACAGCCTGATAGTACCACTGGGCCTCCTAACAGGACCCAACAATATTTGGTTAATCACAGACTACTCAGCTCCCATCAGGTTAAATGTGAAGTTAGGGTTTTCTGTCCCAAAGCCCATCATTTTACGTTTGCCATTTGGTTGAGCATTGACTCAGCTTAAGAGATGCTTCTTCATGGATGGTCACTGAATAGTTTGAGTCATCCCCAAATTTGGTCAGCTCATTTCTTACCCTGAGTCGAGATCACTCTGAACAAGTTTAAAGGCAGCAATCCCTCCAAGCGGAAAATTGCACATTTATTCCCACTGTTTTCTCTCGGGATTTTGTAACCAATTAGCAACCATTAAAATGACAGGCCCCTTTCCTCACAACTGTAAGTCTTGGTGGCAAACTTTAAGCAATTATTTTTTAAAAAATCAGGTATTCAGAGTCAAGTGGGCACCTCCAACATGTGTCCATTGGCACCCAAAATAATAATAATAATAATAATCCTCCAGACAGGCAGGATTTCCTTTTGAGGAAGCCATGTTAAGTTTCTGGCATGGCTTCATTTTTCCTTTGATCATCATTTGTATTTGTATTTGTATTTGTTTATTTGTCAAGCATATATGATTATAAACAAAGTATAAACAGTAAAACATGATTGTATATATATGTAATAGTACAAGCATCAATAAGAGTAAAAGAGGTATGAATATATGGGTACATTTGGACATGAACGGTAGACACGATTGTGCGCTTATGCACGCCCCTTTACCGACCTCTTAGGAATGGGGTGAGGTCGATGGTAGATAATCTGAGGTTGAAGTTTTTGGGGTTAGGGGAAGAAACTACTGAGTCAGGTAAAGTGTTCCAGGCTTTGACCACTCTGTTGTTGAAGTCGAATTTTTTGCAATCAAGTCTGGAGCGGTTTACATGAAGTTTGTATCTATTGTCTATCAATCTATCATAATGTATCATTTCTATCAATCTGCCAGGAACAGGCATTCAGCTGACCAGCTCATCGTTTTCTGGCTCTCCCCTGGGTTTCTTTTAAAAAATGTTCAACTGAATTGTCAACATGGCAGCGGTGAAAGGAGGTATTGCAAACAGCCCTGCTTGGATTGGATTACATGGAGGAATGCTCTGCCTGGTATTTGGTCCGTATCTGTGAGAGACCCTCCCTCTGCAGACAACTGCCAAATTCCCCACCACCCTCCTGCAAATTAGTTTATTATGGTGTTGGGGGAGGGAGGGGTCAAGGAGGCTTGGGAAAAATGGTTAGTATGATCCACATCATGTGTCTGGCAGCAGAAGGAATTGAAAACATTTCCTTGGAACACAATCAAGGGACCAAATTCTTCTCTATAAGTAGCCTGATAAAGCTTGACTTAATTATTATGCTCTAGGGAAGATCACGAATCTAACCATAACACAGAATGGAATATTTGGAGCTGATCTCTAACAGCCAGAACAAAAGAGAGGATTACAAGGCGGGACTGAAACATTTGGATATAACTACAAACACAGATAAGCTTTTAGAAGTATAAAATAAAAGATTCTTGTCTCGTAGTTACTGTAGATCAGCCCAACGTCAAGTGTTATTTGCCTTACTAACCTAGGTAAAGACCTCAATCAACGAGGATCATAATTGCTAAACAGAGCCTCCGCCTATAAATTCAACACACCTCTCAGTAATCTCTTTGGTGAGAACTCAGAATTCAGCCCATCACTTGCTGGTGGAGACAAGTTGGCCAGGATGTCCTTTGGTCTGTCCCAGCCTATCAATTAACATATTTACATATTAACAGAGTTGGAAGGGACCTTGCAGGTCATCTGTCCAACCCCCTGCCCAAGCAGGAGACCCTACATCTGCCTCTACCTAGGATAAGAGAAACATTGCAAATTACTCAGGTAGCATAAAAAGTTAAAATACCGTATTTTTCGGAGTATAAGACGCACCGGAGTATAAGACGCACCTTAGTTTTTGGGGAGGAAAATAGGGGAAAACAATCTGCCTACCAGGTATTCATCTGGCTAGTGTCCTTAGTCTGGTCAGCTTCAGCACATTATTTTATCCCCTGGTTAGGACTTAAAAAAACCTTCTTCGGAGAGAGTAACAATGAAAGAGCCTGCAAGCCAGTAAGAGCTGGGAAGATCGTTAGCACCTGGTTAGGGCTAGAAAAAAACTGATTCAGAGCAAGTAGAGCAATGAAAAAAACCCTGCAAAGACTTAGGGCTGGAAAAACATTCTTTGGAGAGAGTAACAATGAAAAAGCCTGCAAGGTAAGAGCTGGGAAGATCTGTTAGCACCTAGTTAGGGCTGGAAAAAAAAGCTACATTCGAAGTATAAGACGCACCCAAATTTTCAGCCACTTTTAGGGAGGAAAAAGGTGCATCTTATACTCCGAAAAATACGGTACATGAGAAATAAATATGCGTGGAAACTTTAAAAAAATGTACACACAACTGAAACTCTTGCAAAAGTTTCACGGCGGGATGGACCTGACCTTCCGGGCACCAGGTTCTTGGGGAAATGATCCCAAAATGGAGTGGGGATGTCACCATGGAAGCCTCGCCAGATACCCTCAGGATGAAGAAGACCAGAATATGGGTCTTCAATGAGAGCTGAAGGCCAGCTGGGAGTAGAACTTGGGTCTCGGGACTTTTAGCTCTATGGCCCAACTTCTATCACCCCCAGGCAGCTTGATTATATTGCAAGAGAAACATGAACAGCTCTGCCATGTTGTCGATCTCTTTCTTCCTGAACCCACAATAATGTCTTAATTTCTCTAGAAGAAGCCGAGGTAAGCAAGAGAGAAGAAAGTAAGGGGACCACAGCAAAAGAGGTCAGATTCATGACTTCCAACTTTGTAGTATTTCAGGACCCAAGTGAACAACACTTCTTTATTGTACTCAGTCAAATGACAAAATGGGGCAAGGGGGAAAAAAGCAGGTCTGCTCCTTGCTTTGAAAAGTTTCTTCTCTTCTGTTGACTTGCAGGGCGATAGGCAGATGGCCTTCAAAAGGCCTTGCAAAATTTCCCTTAGTCCCAGGTGCTTTTCCTAGGAAAGAAATAGAAGAAATGGTGAGAAAAACCCTCCAGATTTACAGTGTTTCCCAACCTTGGCAACTTGAAGATGTCTGGACTTCAACTCCCAGAATTCCCCAGCCAGCATTCGCTGGCTGGGGAATTCTGGGAGTTGAAGTCCAGACATCTTCAAGTTGCCAAGGTTGGGAAACACTGCTCCAGAAGGTTGCAAACACATAATGTCATCCACTAAGCTCCTCCCCAGGTTGGACGGGCTCTGGAATCAAATTGGACACGTTGATAATTGGTCAATCTCAGAAGTTGGACAAGTTCTTGAGACCTTCTGCAATGCGGACATCAGAAGAAGCTTTGCCTCAGCCAAACTCCAGGTCAACCATGTTTACATCACCCAGAGAAGCTCAAGGCATTTTCTGAGCATCTGAGATTTTGCTGAGACCATCAGCAAAATCGAGGAGCATTTAAATGAAAGGGTTATTGATTAGGCATGCTAAAGTAGAATAGATTGACAGAGCCTGATGGTCATTATGCCTCTTCATTGTACTTTACGTCACCATTTTATTTTCCCGAGTTAACAAAATGGGGTGCATATTATTTTTGAATTATTCTAGGTGTTTTGAAAATTAGCTTTGGCTCTGTGTGTCCCTTTCCTTTTGGTGATCCAATTTATTCAAAGAATTATTTTCATACATGCAATTCTTTCTGATGCTCAAATACGGACACTCAAACCCTATATAGCAGGGGTCTCCAACCTTGGTAACTTGACGCCTGGCGGACTTCAACTCCCAGAATTCCCCAGCCATCTGGCTGGGGAATTCTGGGAGTTGAAGTCCGCCAGGCTTCAAGTTGCCAAGGTTGGAGACCCCTACAATATAGATCAATCTAAACTCCCCCAGTTCCAAGAAGAAAATTGTAATGAGAAGTGTGGAGGCGCTTGGGGAATAAGGAAACGAAATATCCAAATGATTCGGATGTTATGGAATTTCTTTCTGAATATTTATTCGACAAATACTGTACCAAAACAGATTTTTCCGTCCTATGGCCCTGTACTTCATTTCTGTTTCGTAAATAAAGACTGTTGCGTGTCTTCTCCTTGGTTTGATGAGCAACAGCAACAGAATTGCTTTTATTCATTGCCATGTTTACTTTAATCTGGATGCTCTCCAGAGCCCTGTCAAATTAATTCTGAGCAAGAATGGACACTTTGAAAGCATACAACGGTTCCTCCTCCTCCTCCTCCTCTGCCATTTGGATTACAATCCCAAACAGGGAAGACTATGAAAATTTATGAGCCCAATGTACTTTCATTAGATTTTTCATTGACTGGTTTAATAGGGCTCACACTGTACATCACCCCTCCAGCCCCAAAGAGTTTGGTCAAAGGCCATGTTTTGCCAAACCCATTTTTCTCCTCTTTGTAAAGTTGAACCCATCTCAGGCTAGTTGTCCATCAATGAAATAAGTCATGCCATCTCACATAAACTCAGTCTCTCCCTTCAACCCCATCTGCAGAGCTAGTCTGTACTTGTGGCTCTTTCCATTTGGGCCACATGCAAAGGAGTAGTGGGAGAAATTATAGGGAGGAAACGCAGAACCGTTTCCCAGAAGCAAGCTGTCATATTCCAGACTCTGCCATTCAAAAGGAGAAGGGGGGTCTTGGTCCTGCCTGATCAAAAGGTTATAACAGATATCCGGATTTTAGACACCTGGGAACCTTCTCATCTTAAGATAAGGTTTATGAGGGGCAATGCAAGTCAGTTGAACGGAAGGGTCTGGGAACGTATAGCCATCTGTACCCCCAGGAAAGAAGTTTCACACTTTGTGGATTGCTTGACTCTTGCATCCTGCCTAATGGGGAGGGGCACTAAGGTTTAAATATGCTTGCCTTGCCTGGAGGCATTTAGATCTTGCTTTGAATGAATGGATTGTCATACAACTGCTAATAAAGGAATCTTTTTGAAACACTGACTCAGAAGTTCGTACTTTGAATGTGGTTGGGGAGGCAATCCTTACACAAGCGTTCTGACACTTTCCCAAAGGATGATCATTCTGATCAGCCAGCACAGGGAACAAGCAGAGGCACTTGGGCCCCGATTCTCAGAGAACGTCTCCTGTCTTCTGCACCTCTCTCCATGCAGAGGTTCGGGGAGCCACCTCAGGTTTGGGTAGCTTGAGAAGAGCAGAAGAATTCATAGAAAGGAGATAAACCTTAAACAACCAAAGACAAGTTTGCTTACTGTCCCTACAATATAGAAGTACATACCGTATTTTTTGGAGTATAAGACGCACCGGAGTATAAGACGCACCTTAGTTTTGGGGGAGGAAAATAGGGGGAAAAATCTACCTACCAGGTATTCATCTGGCTAGCGTCCTTAGTCTGTTCAGCTTCAGCACATTATTTTATCCCCTGGTTAGGGCTGAAAAAACCTTTTTTCAGAGGGAGTAGGAATGAAAACAAGCCTGCAAAGACTTAGGGTTGGAAAAAAAACTTCTTCGGATGGAGTAGGAAGCCGGGAAGATCGTTAGCACCTCCTTAGGGCTGGGAAAAAAAGCTTCGGAAAAGCTACATTCGGAGTATAAGACCCACTCAAATTTTCAGCCTTTTTAAGGGAGAAAAAAGGTGCGTCTTATATTCTGAAAAATACAGTACTTGAGTCCTCCATATATCTTCCAGCAACCTTCACAGAAGGAGAAGTTTCACAGATCTGATGTGGCTCAGCTTAGATAAGACGTATGAAAATTAGGGATTGTTTTAAAGGAGGGGTCACTGCTCTCTAGCCTTCAAGATTTTGCTACCCAGCCCACCTCTAGAGGAAGAAATGCATCGATTCCCAGTCGGTGGATCCTGCCTAAATTACGCTTCCCTTACAAACAAAACCTAATGAATTGCTCTGTGTAAGATCCTACCTTTGCTGCACTGCTCTGATGGCTTCAGGCTTTCTTCAGCTTCTCTATTTTCGCTGAATAGGTGTCTTCTTGCATTTGGAGCTTCTCGTAGATCTCAGACTAGGAAGAAGAGTGTTTGGCAATTCTGTAATCTTCTGTCTCTTTTATCTTGTATGCGTTCCATCCAAAGCATACTACAGACTGTACAGTGTTAGCTGCCATTGGTTAGTCCTCAGGTTGCTCTTCCTCTTTGCAAAAAGCGCAAGGCTAAAAAAGCCTGCAGCTTCAGTGGGATAGGGCAGCACCTCATAAACTCTCTTCTTCTGAGGCCATCCAAGCCCCCTTTGCCCCAACCCAGAGTGGGGCTCAGCTCTCTTTGAACTATTGCAGGGGTCTCCAACCTTGGCCACTTTAAGCCTGGAGGACTTCAACTCCCAGAATTCCCCAGCCAGCAAAGCTGGCTGGGGAATTCTGGGAGTTGAAGTCCTCCAGGCTTAAAGTGGCCAAGGTTGGAGACCCCTGAACTAGACTATACAGATAAGTTGGATAAAATTCCTGTCTTTCCTTCCTGGCACACAGTTGCCAAAGCCTCGCTCCAATAGATCTAGAGTCACCAAGCTGGGAAGGCTGATATCATTCAATATACTACAGGTTTGTTCTATTCTATTTCCTTTGTTGTGGAGTTTCATTTTCTGACGGTGAGAGCGATCAACCAGTGGAACAGCTTGCCAGCGGAGGTCGTGAGAGCCCCAACACTTGCGACCTTCAAGGAGAGACTGGACTGCCATCTGCCTCAAATGGTGTAGGAACTCCTGCTTGAGCAGGGGGTTGGACTAGATCAGTGTTTTTCAACCACTGTGCCGCGGCACACTAGTGTGCCGTGACATAGTGTAAGGTGTGCCGTGGGAAAAACACCCGCCGGGTGTTTTTGCTACGGGACATCCCAGCTGATTCACTGCTCTGGGGGCAGCTCAAAAACGGGCGGGCGCATCCCTGCTGTTCTCCGGCCAAGCGGCCGAAGAAGCCCTGGAGCCCTGACGCCGCCCTGCATCTCGGTCTCTTGGGGCTTGTCCGGCAGCCTGCTGGGAAGGCTGCGACGCAGGGAGGGAAGGAGCTGCTATTGCCGCTCCGGCATGTCTCTGTGGCTGACCGGGGAGCTGCGTCCTTGTTAACAATGGAGAAGCTGCGCGGAGCAGAGGCGCCTGGCGAGCGAGGTGAGTGGCTACATCGGCTGCAGGCTCCTGCCCGCGTCTCCCGCCCGCCCGCCTCTCATTCTTTTAAATGCTAAGGCAAGAGGTGGGCAAGCGGGCGGGAGACACGGGCAGGAGCCTGCCACCGATGCAGCCACTCGCCTCGCTCGCCAGGCACCTCTGCTCCGCGCAGCTTCTCCATTGTTAACAAGGACGCGGCTCCCCGGTCAGCCACAGAGACATGCCGGAGCGGCAATAGCAGCTCCTTCCCTCCCTGCGTCGCAGCCTTCCCAGCAGGCTGCCGGACAAGCCCCAAGAGACCGAGATGCAGGGCGGCGTCAGGGCTCCAGGGCTCCTTCGCCGCTTGGCCGGAGAACAGCAGGGATGCTGCCACGGTCGGGGACTCAGTCGGGTGGCTGCAGCCCCGCGGGAGACGGCAACAGAGGTTCCTTCTTTCTCCTACAGGGAGAAAGACAGAAGGAAGGAAGGAAGGAAGGAAGGAAGGAAGGAAGGAAGGAAGGAAGGAAGGAAGGAAGGAAGGAAGGAGAAGACAGACAGACGGACAGAAAGAAAGAAAGAAAGAAAGAAAGAAAGAAAGAAAGAAAGAAAGAGAAGTTAGGAAGGAAGACAGACAGAAAGAAAGAAAGAAAAAGAAAGAAAGACAGAAAGACAGAAAGAAAGAAAGAAAGAAAGAAAGAAAGAAAGAAAGAAAGAAAGAAAGAAAGAAAGAAAGAAAGAAAGAAAAAGAAAGAAGTTAGAAAGGAAGGAAGACAGAAAGAAAGAAAAAGAGATGTTAGGAAGGAAGGAAAGAAGAAGAAAGAAGACAGACAGACAGAAAGAAAGAAGTTAGGAAGGAAGGAAGACAGAAAGAAAGAAAAAGAGATGTTAGGAAGGAAGGAAAGAAGAAGAAAGAAGACAGACAGACAGACAGAAAGAAAGAAAAATAATTTCTTTTTGTTTATTTGATTCCTATTCAAGAGAATTACTTTATATATAGTCAATATAGGCACAGAGTTAAATTTTTTTAACATTTTCTAATGGTGGTGTGCCTCGTGATTTTTTTCATGAAAAAAGTGTGCCTTTGCACAAAAAAGGTTGAAAAACACTGGACTAGATGACCTACAAGGTCCCTTCCAACTCTAATAATAAATCTAAATAAATCTAAATTTTGTGGGGGGGAAACCCCTATTGCATTCTGGAAAACCCAAATGGAAGTGAAATGAAACTCCAGAGGAAAAAGTGAGTTAAGTGCCGGTCTCTTTTAACCAAAGCTTAATTGCTAGTAAACATCCTAGAAAGAAGTATCAGAATGCAGAGCTTAATTTCACTGTGATGCTCACATATGGGTCAGCAGAGCTAATAGAGTGGGCTTTTGGAGCTGTGTGGCCTAAAAATGCTCAGGGCTGCGTGCGCAGGCAGAGAGGGAACCTGTGGTGGGGAGAAGGTAGCTGCTGGCCTTAGAAAGGGGGCTCTCCAATTCCCCACTATCTGGACCAGGGGCGGGTTCCTAATTTTTTTACTACCACTCTGTGGGCGTGGCTTATTTTGTGGGTGTGGCTTGCCAGCCATGTGACCGGGTGGGCGTGGCTTGCCGACCATGTGACCGGGTGGGCGTGGCTTGCCGGTCATATATTAGTTATTTCAGAGAGATGTTACTACTATTTTTGCTATTTTATACCTTACATGAAAAGCTTTGCATACAAAGTGTGTGTTACACCATGGCAACACAGCAACCTTTATATGCAGAAAATGCTATAGTTAAAAGACAAGCAAGTCTCATACAGCATTTTTGGTTTCAGTCACGGATTCCTTAGACGAAAATATTGAGGACTGTTAAAAGAACAGTATCTTTTAACAGTCCTCAATGTTTTTGTCTAAAGAATAACAGTATAAAACTGTATAAAATTAACAGTATAAAAGGTTAAGCTTTTGGAAAACGCCCACTTTGGGAAGCTTTAGGCAAAAGCGAAGGAAAAGTGTCAAATGCGAGCTTCTTATTATTTTCAAGCGAAGGGACGGGGAAAGACTTAATTGTCAGGTTTCTGGGCATGCGCAGAAGAAATTTTTTTAAAAAAAATTTAAAACTTTTTTTTTTACTGGCGGTGCCCAGGCACCGGCAACCGACCGCACCGGTACTGTGACGTCACCAGCGGGCCGCTACCGGTGCTATAGAGTGACCGCACCGGTAGGAACCCACCACTGATCTGGACCCCTGGCTGCCTTCTGGAATCCATTCTTCCCTGCAAGGAGTTACGCAGCTACCTAATTCAAAGGAACATTTGGAGGAAAACTGCAAAAAGCGTGTCCATTCAGAAAAATTATGAACAAAATAATGTTTCTTTTGGAGGAATGTGCACAAACCCACAAATTGTTCTGTAAGCTCAACAAACATTCTTGAACTTCTGTGGGAACAGGTTAAATGGAATTTACAAATGGAAAATATGAGAAACTGCAAGGAAGGCATTTGCCCGTCTGTAGTGGCAGGTTAGCAAAAGCAGCAGCAACCCTTGCGCAGAATGTAAACTTTCCCAGGATTCTTTAATGCCCCCGTTTAATCACTCTTAAATATTTCAGCTCTCCCAAGTGGGAAAGGCTCTCAGCACTAAGTTTTTCTTGTTTCATTTTTCTTTTCATTTTTTATTGTTAAACAACTCAATTTGCAATAAAAGGCACAGTAAAAGGGAACTAAACCGGCATTCCTTCCCTGCCGGAAGTGGTATTTTCACGGGGTTATTAACAGGTCATTCCACATGGATTTCCAGATATAATCCACGAGATGTATCACAACAGCCAAAATCTGCAAAAATGAAATGATCTTTGCTCAGACCACGTACTTGTGGGGAGGCAAGGACCCTGGCCTAAGAGGACACTGCAGATGCAGGGGGGAGGCAGGCGAGACCCTCTGCTGTACCCCACTTGCTGCGCCTTCCCATTGGGGCTGTCCCCTAAAGGGATGCACTGGATCAGGCGGAGGAATGATCCGCAAAGGGCTCCTTTGCTGCCTCAACTGCACCGGAGTGGGCTTCCATGCTGCTGCCATTGCACAGGCATTTTTCAATTCCTTCCGGGGTAACGAAACTCACGTTTGGGAAGAGCAGCACACCAGCTCTGCTGTGGTCAACAAGGCTCAGTTCCTCCTGGCAAAGACATCCCGTTGTGGGGCACAGCATGAAAGCAGAGTAACCCTACCTGAAGGTTGCTGATGAGGTCGTTGGTGAGCTGGCCCAGAACCGAGCGAACGTCCTCGGTGGTGTAGCCCATCAAAGGGTCCACGGTCACTTGTTGTTCAGTTGGCTCCTCTGCAAAAATGCCTTCTGGTTCCTAAAAGAGGGCAGGCAAACGCTCACCAAGCGACCCCTCTCATCACAAGGGTGAATGGCCTGCTACAGCAGACGGAGTCACTTGTGCCCCCTGCACCTTGGCCACTGACAGGTTTCCTGCTGTCACTCATGGCAGGAAACCCTCCCAAATTCTCTACGTTTGTCCAGTCTTCAGCAAAAGCAGGAAAGATGAGGTGTGTGTGTGTGTGTGTGTGTGTGTGTGTGTGTGTGTGTGTGTGAGAGAGAGAGAGAGAGAGAGAGAGAGAGATAGAGGAGGGAGGGAGGGAGGGAGAGAGAGAGGGAGGGAGAGAGAGAGAGAGAATATGTGTGTGTGAATATGAGTGGAGGGATGCAGAGAACTCAATGTTGCTACTACGTCCTCTAAGCCAGGAAGAGGTGGGGCATTTTGGGGGGCTGAGAAGATGCCTAGGCTGGGGCAAGGTCCTCTTTTGGTTGCTCAGAGGCCTCCAAGCTTCATAGGGGAAGGAGCTGATCAGGGCAGCCTCTCAGTTAAGGCCACCAAAACCGTCTCCTGGGAACGCAAGCCGAGAGATGAAAGAGTTCGGCGATGGCAAGATGGCATTTTGCTTTCTTCCCCAGAGACCTCCACTTACCTTGGCCTGCTCCTCCTCCTCCTCCTCCTCCTCTTCCTCCCCTGGAGTCAGAGCTACGAACTTGAAATAGATGTCGCTGGGTAATCCTTCTTCCAAGGAGGCAGGAAAAGGGCCCTTTCCAAGCTTGACCAGTTCTACCACTTTCTGTTAAGAAGAAATAAAACAGGACGAAAAGCAAAAGGGGTTACAGAAGAGCAATGCAACCAATGTGCACAATTTGCTGATGGCTTTTTCAAGAAAGGAAGTCAAAGGCCCAGGCTGCCAGCAGACCAAGCCGCCATCTCTTTTGTTACCCTAACCCTAACCCCAAACGTGGCAACTTTAAGACTTGTGGACTTCAACTCCTAGAATTCTGGGAGTTGAAGTCCACAAGTCTTAAAGTTGCCAAGTTTGAAGACCAGAGGTCTCTAGGCGATCTGGCAAAATCTAGTCTGTGGGGCCTTAAAGAAGTAGAGAGAGCGCTCCGAGTTCAACCGCGTGTGTCTCAAAATATGAAACCAAATGCAACTGTTCAAACTTGTGGCAAAGTGGAGACCTTTGGTGGAAGGGCAAATGACTGAACGTAGGTGATGCTGGTCCAAAGGATACAGCTGGGCCATAAACGTCCTTCCTGTCAACGACTACTTCAGCTTCAACCACAACAATACACGAGCACACAACAGATACAAACTCAAAGTGAACCGCTCCAAACTTGACTGTAGAAAATACGACAGAGTGGAAAATGCCTGGAACTCACTACCTGACTCTGTGGTTTCTTCCCCAAACCCCCAAAACTTTACCCTTAGACTGTCCACTGTTGACCTCACCCGATTCCTAAGAGGTCAGTAAGGGGCGTGCATAAGTGCACCAGCGTGCCTACCGTCCCTGTCCTAATGTTCCCGCTTATCAGTACCCATCTTATGTATATAAACAATGTTTAGATTTAGATTTATTATTAGAGTTGGAAGGGACTTTGTAGGTCATCTAGTCCAACCCCCTGCTCAAGCAGGAGTTCCTACACCATTTGAGACAGATGGCAGTCCAGTCTCCTCTTGAAGATTGCAAGTGTTGGGGCTCTCACAACCTCCGCTGGCAAGCTGTTCCACTGGTTGATCGCTCTCACCGTCAGAAAGTTTCTC
Organism: Diadophis punctatus similis; assembly: GCA_023053685.1. Classification (NCBI taxonomy): domain Eukaryota; kingdom Metazoa; phylum Chordata; class Lepidosauria; order Squamata; family Dipsadidae; genus Diadophis; species Diadophis punctatus. The sequence continues at coordinate 12,050,245 of JALIGW010000017.1, forward strand.
CTCACTTCCAGGTTGAATCTCTCCTTGGTCAGCTTCCATCCGTTATTCCTTGTTTGGCTTTCTGGTGCTATAGAGAACAGCCTGCTCCCCTCCTCTCTGTGGCATCCCCTCAAGTATTGGAACACTGCTATCATGTCACCCCTGGTCCTTCTCTTCGCCAGACTGGCCAAGCTCAGTTCCTGCAACCGCTCTTTGTATGTTTTATTTTCCAGACCCTTTATCATCCTGGTTGCTCTCTTCTGCACTTTCTCTAGGGTTTCAATGTCTTTTTTGTAGTGTGGTGACCAAAACTGGATGCAGTACTCTAGGTGTGGTCTGACCAAGGCTTTATAGAGTGGTACTAGTACCTCTCTGGTCCTTGATTGTATCCCTCTATTTATGCAGCTCAGGACTGCGTTGGCCTTTTTGGCTGCTGCTGCACACTGCTGGCTCATATTTAGTTGGCTGTCTACCAAGACTCCAAGATCCCTCTCGCAATCGCTGCTATTGAGTGTGGTTTCACCCAGTTTGTATGTGTATTTTTGATTCTTCTTACCTAGGTGTAGAATTTTACTTTTCTCCGTGTTAAATTTCATTTTATTGGTTTGGGCCCAGTGTTATATCTATGTATATTACCAACATGTACTTGACATACATACATACATACATACATACATACATACATACATACATACATACATACATAAATAAATAAATCCCCAGCAGCCTCCATCCTTCTTTAAGCACAAGGGTCCCTGCCTTTTCCCTTGCTGGGGTCTCCCAAGTGCTGCCCCTCAATGTTCCCAATGGTTCCTCAGCTGTTTTGGCTTGGCAGCTGAGTTCAGTTGCCACTCAGAAAGTCCAACAATTCAATCCCAAACATGGCTGGTATGTGCCCTCCACATGTGTGCCTTTGCACGGATTGGTGGGTCCCAAGGATTCTGTGCACAGAATTTTCCTGGCGTTGGTCGGTCTCCTCCGTCAGCTCCTCATCCAAACAACTCTTTAATCACAGAAAGGAGCATGTTTTGTTAATCTCTGCAACATTCGGCCAGGTTTTAAATGCACTTGTGGTTGCAATTTACAATAAAAAGGAAGCCTTTTGTTGGCAGCAGAGATTTCTGAATAAAGCTAAGCTTTGGGGACAGAGTGTTGTGATCCGGCAAGGCGGATTTCTTTTTATATTCTGCATTCCTAAGAAGTCCAAGAGAAAATCTGCATGAATGAATGGTGAAGAGCGCCTCGAGCCAAATGTATTTAAATGAATCTTTCTGATGCAATGCTTTTCGTTAAACAGTACAATTAAGGCGTTGTATTTCCTTTAAACAAAACCTCATGTATACCATTACCATTGATTATATCGTGAAAACTATTTAAAAACCGAGGAGACAAGGTCAGCATTACAATCCGGCTTTTATTTTAAAGTTACTCTTCCCCCCACCTCCAAGATAAATTTATTGTTTGTTCAGCATGGGAGGGGCTTTGAAGGAACGAAGCTCACATATAACATTCGAAGAAAATCCATCCTGCTAATTTATTTAATGGCTGAGACACAGGCACCCACCCACCCACCCCATTTGCTGAATGCTTTCCCCCCTCCCTTGGCCATTTGTCACCCATCACATTTCAAACAGAAGAGAACCGATGCTGGATCAGTGGACTCTGCAAATCTCCCTCTTCGGCCAACCCCAGACCGACCTCTGTGTTCCAATAGCAGCAACAAACAAGCTGCCACACAGCCCTCTTAGCAATTTCCACCGCAGATACTAGCCTAGACCACTTGTCTCAATCTCAGCAAGTTTAAGATGGGTGGACTTCAGCTCACCCATGTTGCCATGTTTGAAGAAAACTGATTTACACCAAGAGGTTAAGGCAGGGGTCCCCAAACTTGGCAACTTTAAGACTTGTGGACTTCAACTCCCAGAATTCTCCAGCCAGCTATGTGCCCAAAGACCTCCCTCAAGCCCCCCCCCCAAAGGGACAGTGGGAGACGTCAGAGAGACCTGTTCTTCTCTCTAGGCCAGGGTTCCCCAACCTTGGCAACTTTAAGACTTGTGGACTTCAACTCCTAGAATTCTGGGAGTTGAAGTCCACAAGTCTTAAAGTTGCCAAGTTTGAAGACCTCTGGGTTAAGGCATGGCTGGTTGGGGAATCCTGGGAGTTGAAGTCCCCCCCCCCAACTGACACATCTCAATATTAGCAAAGCAATTTCGTCCATCTCTTTGCTTCCTCGGTTTGGGAATCTTTAAGTCACTGGCTGCCCTGAATTCCAAATTCTACTACACCTTACACCTCCAGGAGAAGCTTTGTGGACAGCCATGGGTTTTCTCCTCCCTTGGTATTCCCTTAGGAGTGGAAACATCCCAGGGATTTCGGAATAGCTTCTCTGGGGAATCAGGGGGTTTCTTGGTTCCTCTTCACCCTCAAAAGCTACATATTGGCCTTTGCCTGTTTTGGCCTTTGTCCTGCCTTGCCTTCAGCCACACTTGCAAGGACCCGAGAGAGGAGCTGCGATCAGCCAGCAGGGTAAAAAGGGAACCCTTTGCAGCTTGGGTTCTCAGAAAGGCCCAATGTCAATCAAGGAAACATGCAGAATGATTGGATCCTTTGGAGACTGGAGGCAGAAGTCTGTAAGTCAAGATTTCAGCATTTCAGCAGGCATCTAATCATAGTAGAAGCTCCCCCTAAAATCCAGGGGAAATCCAGATGAATGAGGCAGAGAAGAACCTTTGGCTTTAGAAATCTGATGCTTTGGGCAGAAATAGGAAACCAGTCTAGCCAAGTATTCTTATTAAGTTTTTTCTTTCTTTGTAACATAAATACTTTCAACTTCTACCCTCAAAACGACGCCATAGAGCTCTGCATACCAGAACAACAAGACACAAGGGCGGTTTTCCCACCGAATGCCATCACTCTGCTAAACAACTAATTCCCACAACACTGTCAAATGATCTACTAAGACTGTATTACTATTATTATTCTCATCCTTCCTATTACCTATCTCTTCCCACTAATGGCTATATCCATGTTGCTTGTATCTTTACAATTTATATTGTTTTATTGTTTCCTAGCACGATTTGATTGCTTATTAAGTATCCTATGACTATCACTAAGTGTTGTATCTTATGATTCTTGACGAATATATTTTTTTTTCTTTATGTACACTGAGAGCATAGGCACCAAAGACAAATTCCTTGTGTGTCCAATCACACTTGGCCAATAAAGAATTCTATTCTATTCTAAATTAACTCTACTTGTCTTTTAATTCTCTATACAGTTTGGAATTCCTTCTGTGATTCAGCCTTTTATGCACTGATTTTATTTAGAATCCCCTCACAGTCTCATAGTCATAATGAAATTGCAACATCTCCCATCCTCCAGGGAGACTCTGCTATTTGCAGACGATGGTGGCCATCCTGGAGCCTGCTATATCATTCATATACTGTATAGGCAGGCTGCCCAGGTTCAAATCCCAGTAAGGGTATGGCTAGCTGATGAGAGCTAAATAGCTTGAAATAGATCTAAACTAGTCTCCCTTCATTTTCATTATCAGTAAAAATGTGTTACATATTATACACACACACACACACACACACACACACACACACACACACTGTATATATGCTTTTTCTTACTTGCACCTTTAAGTTTCTGAAAAATCTGTTTAAATCTTAAAAAGCCACTGATTTCTTAAAAGTGAGAATATAAACCAAATCATTTAGTCTGGCTGAGGATAGTTTTTGCCAAGCTTGCTCAATTATTTGCAAGCTCTATGTGCTAACTACACATTTCTGTTTGGGGAGAGTAAAAGAGTATCCAGACACGTCTGGGCTCGTTCAAAGGATGAATACAATAAAGTGCTGTGACTCATCGAGTTATCAAGGAGATGTTTATGTAATATTAAAATCTGCTCCTGATCTGCAGATAGCAAGCGTTTTATCCTCTCTGCTGCCTCTTCAATTCAGATCCATGTTTCCCTCCCACCCACAAAGCCCAGATGGAATATCTTGGCCAATTCTCGGCCTTCTAGATTAAAGTGACCAGATATTTTTTTTTAAGCGGGACACTGACGGGGGGGGGGGGGGCGCCCATTTGAGTTTTGCCCTCTGCGCATGCGCAGAACGCTGCGCATGCGCAGAGGGCAAAAGACCGCTAATGTCGGCGTCCAGGTGGGGGGGGAGGCGGGAGGCCTTTCCTCGCCTCCCGCCTCCCGCCCCCCCTTCGCGAGCCGGCAGTGGCTTGGGCGCAGCCGCGTTTCTTTCTTTGCATCCTATTTGCTCTAGTTTTTAACTCTTCGGGGATCTCTCCCCCCTCCTATTTTACTACTCTCCCCTCACCTGCATTATTAGAGGAACTGAGGAAGAGTCGTCCGGAGCTGTTCCAAGGATGAGGAAGAGAGAAAGCCATTGTGCTGCAACCTGAGCGCCTTTGGTGGCCTATCGCCTTCTTATATCGCCGGGCTTTCTAATTTGCATGCCCCAGGTAGCGGTCATTGGCTCCCCGGTCACTGTGGCTGTACCGGGGAGCCCGCGTGCTTGTCATCAATGGAGACGCACGCGCGGAAGGCACCACGGAGCAGAGGCACCTGGCTAGCGAGCGGGCAGGCGGGCAGGAGACGCGGGCAGGAGCCTGCCACCGATGCCGCCACTCGCCTCGCTCGCCAGGTGCCTCTGCTCCGTGGTGCCTTCCGCGCGCGCGTCTGCTGGTATCTCTGCCTTCTCCCATCGGAGGTTTAAAAATCGGGACTTTTTAGAAGGCGGGCGGGACGCGGGACAAATTGCGAAAAATTTGCGCCAAAAATTGCGCCAAAATCGGGACGTCTGGTCACCTTATTCTAGATAGACACCATTGTGTTCTGAAGATTGGTTTCAAAACAATGAGGGCTAGAAACTTTTTCAAAACAGAATGAGAGCTTGAAAATAGCCTGTGGCCACACATATATGTTTAGGAATTATTCTATGTACACAGCTCCTGTTGCTGCTCCCTTTTTAAAATTACAGATACATAAAGCACCATTGATTTTTTTTTCTGGTCTCCTAAAGACCATGATTAGCACAAAGGAATTTTAATGTTATCAAACATATCCCTACAACAAAATCACATATTGCCTGTATTATAATTATGGAATTGTATTCACAATCCAATTTTTTTTGCATCTGCTGGTTCCAAAGGTACAAAGAATCATTGAAAGTGAAAACACCTCTATTAGTGGGTATCAACATACAACTTTAAGAGATGTTCGCCATCAGCTCAATCATCTACGGTTTATATTTCCTCCCCTCCATATTTACTCCATATTTACCCCATGAATTACTACCATAAAAAACACCGTCAATGTGACAGTACTTTCTCTGAGATTTCAGATATTAAATAGCTTTGAAATGTTTTTCCCCTGCCCAAACGGCTGCCTTCTTTCTGCACTGTGTCTTCTCCTTCTCCTCCACTGTCCAACTAAAGAATCTTCCTTTACCCTCAAGATTTATCCTTCTCCCCAGAACGGCGGTCTTAGATGCTCGATCCAGATTGGGCCATACTAGCAGCCCTACCTCTGCTCTAATACTGTCCCTGACAGATTTAGCACCCTCTTTCCAACTGGCATATTCTGCATCTGGATCCTCCAAAGATGATGACTGGACCAGCATTAAAGATGTCAGACACCTGGTCAACTGCCACCATTCCGGCCCCAGTCGGTCTGCCTCTGAGGGGACTCCTGGAAGATGCAGCCCCACACATCTGGAAGGGGCCCAGGATGGGAAATGCTGAGGTTGACCTTCCAAGGTTTGTTCTGGACTTCTGAGTCCTCACCGGCACCATCCAAGGTGCCCAAAGGCAGCTCCTATTCCAGCAAAAGCACGAAGCAGTTTAATTTAATTTAATTAAATTAAAAGTTCTTATAGGCCGCCCAATCCCGTAGGACTCAGGGCGGCGTACAACAGGAATAAGAACGATACAATAGAATAATTTTAAAACATTACACTACATTTAAAAACCATTCATACATGGGGGAATACGATCTTCTTCACCCCACCTGCCAGAAGAGCCATGTTTTCACGGCTTTACGGAAGGCCAGTAGAGTGGGGATAGTCCGGATCTCTGGTGGGAGTTGGTTCCAGAGAGATAGGGCTCCCACAGAGAAGGCCCTCCCCCTTGGACCCGCCAACCGGCATTGTTTGGCTGATGGGACCTGGAGGAGGCCAACTCTGTGGGACCTCACTGGTCGTAGGGAGGTATGTGGTAGGCCAGTGATGCCGAACCTTTTTTTCCTTGGGTGCTGAAAACACGTGCTCGTGCGCTGTTGCACACGTGCGAGTGCCCACACCCATAATTCAATGCCTGGGGAGGACGAAAACAGCCTCCCCCGCCCCCCCCAGAGGCCCTCTGGAGGCTGGAAATGGCCCATTTCCCGACTTCCGGTGGGCCCAGTAGGCTTCCCTGGAGCCTAGGGAGGGAGAAAATGCCCTCTCCCGCCCCCAGGGAGGCCCTCTGGAAGCCGAAAACACCCTCCCAGAGCCTCCGTGTGAGCTGAAAATCAGCTGGTCGGCATGCACATGCGCGTTGGAGCTAAGCTAGGGCAACGGCTCACGTGCCGGCAGATATGGCTCCGCGTGCCACCTCTGGCACCCGTGCCATAGGTTCGCCATCACTGTGGTAGGCAGTTCTAGCTCTTCAGTTGAAAGAAACCGGTGTAGGAAAATAAACTTAAGAATCTTAAAACTAGAAGTAGCAGGACATACATTCTTCAAAATTACAGAAACTGCATGTTAGAGTTTATTGTATAAATATTATGCTTTTAGCTAAATGTCTGCTCAACAAAAAGATGTAAAGGCTGTAATGGGATGCTGTGTGACAGCAGACGCAAAGAGCTCCGGCCTTTTCTGCCCAGTGTCTCACTTTCTGTTAAAACAACCATCCTTCTTCAGGCTGCAAATTCAATTACTGACTTTATACCAATCCAACCCAGCTACAGAAACTAGCAAATGCAGGGATATGCAATTCTGGGTATTATTTTTTTTTTTAACATTCCAAAATAGATGTGATTGTGTGAAGAAATTGGTTGTGAATATTCCTTGCCTGTGAAGAGCAATGAATCTCAACCTATTTCCATATTTCTAATTAACACCAACTAAAAAATAAAACTCACGCCATAGCCCACTTCAATCAAAACGGGGAAATACAAAATTCATTTTATCAGAAAACTGACTGGTGGTGATTTGAGAGACTTCCATTTTTTCACGTTTGAATTAACTAAATAACTAAGTAACTAAAATTAAGTTATTAATGTGCACTTCCCTCTCCTGCAATCAGTGGGGAGAGACTGAAATTTTAGATGTTTCCGGATTTCATCCCTGGATAAAATCTGAAGGATCTGAATGGTCCCAATAGGGACATTTTTGTACCTTGCAACTCCTAGATTCTCCTTCCCTTGAAGACTCACTGAACACATCCAGTCATGAGAAGCCGCCCTCTGACAAGTGTTTCAGTACCCTTCGCGCTAATCTAAAGTCCTTTAAAATCCGAAAGATGCCATGTGCCCACTTAGTTCCCCTGAAGTCATGGAGAAGGACAATCAAGGGTGTTCACGGGGTATGGTAACAAAAGTCAAGATGGAACCAGACAGTAATGACTGAATCTCATGCCTAGAAAACAAGCACAGCTTCCGTCACTCTCTCTACGCAAAATTATTGAATCCTGTGGACACCTGTGAGGGGAAAGACTCGCAGGGGTGAAATCCAGCAGGTTCTAACAGGTTCTGGCGAACCGGTAGCGAAAAGTTTGAGTAGTTCGGAGAACCGGTAGTGGAAATTTCGAGTAGTTCGGAGAAGCGGTAAATACCACCTCTGGCTGGTACCAGAGTGCGGTGGGAATGGAGATTTTGCAATATCCTTCCCCTGTCACGCCCACCAAGCCACGCCCACAGAACAGGTAGTAAAAAAAATTGGATTTCACCACTGGGAAAGAGGAACTCAGAACTTCCCTGGGAGGACCATGTCTGGTCGAGTTTGTCTCTGATCAAGGTGGAGACCACGAAGCTTCCTAAAAGTGGGCAAGTGGTGTCATAATAACCCTCCAGTTCAGGAGTCTTCCACTTTAGTACTTTCAAGTATCTCCAAACTTCAGTTAGAGCAAGGGGAGCCATCATCCACTCCTCTGGGCTCTTCCCAAGGCATCTGCCTCACAAATTAACTTATCCTAGGTGACAGGGAGGGTCAGGCAAAACCTTTGTGAGGTGTGCCTGTCTGGAGCTACATCTGGAAAACTCCATCCTATTCTCCAATGTTACTGCCAGTCTAGGAAATATGGCTGCTTTCACTTTCTCCAGTTGTTCCTTCCACAGCTCCTGGATGTTCTCCCTGCAATCCACTTCAGTGCAAGAAATAAAAAATGTGCAAGAAAAGTGAAGCCAGAAAATGACCTGTCTGGTGCAGCTGTTCACACAACAGCAATGCAGGGGTGGGTTCCTACCGGTGCAGTCCAGTGAGCCGTTCCGGTAGAAACCCACCGATTGGCCAATTTGTGCACGACAGCTCCGGTGCTGTCTTCGCCGGTCTGTCGTGCTCCGCCATTTTTTTCCTGGAAATTTTTTGTGATTTTTTTGCTTCTGCACATGCACGAAAGCAAAATCTCGTGAGTGGACGCGCGTCCGTGCGATATTTTGGCGATATTTTGCTTCCACGCATGCGCAGAAGCAAACAATCACCAAAATCGCATGCGCGCACATCCCCTCGCAAGATTTCAGCGAGATTTTGCTTCCACGCATGAAGCAAAATCGCGCGAGGGGGCACACGCACATCATGGCAGCGCACCGGTAGCAAGGTAAGTGCAACCTGCCCCTGCAGCAATGGTGGAGCCACAGCCCCCCATGTCACAACCCTGCTATTCTGCCATAATTCCATTCCTCTGATAAACAGGTGGTTGCATCAGGTAAGTACATTCCTTCCAGCCAAACACGGAGTATGAGGTTATTACAGGGGGGATAAACAAAACAAAGATTATGTATACATTCTTGAAAAGGGGGAATGTATGTCAGCAAGGTGCTTGGAAGCCTTATAGCCATATCAGACCTGAAATGAATGCCCTGAATGGCTTTCTGGAGGCTGTGATGCAACGTATTGTGAATCTAATCAGTGCACATTCCATTTTAAACAAGTTCAATAAGATCCAATAAAATCACCCCAAGAATCAGACTGGTGCAAAGCGTGGCCAATGGGTCCAATTATCTCCTCACACAAGATAAGTTTTAGAATTTATTTATTCCGAATGAGCAAGATGACAAAGCTGAGGTAGCTGACTAACCTGGAGGTTTATTTTCTTTGACGCATCATGGCAATTGGACAGCAATCATATTACTCAACCTGTCCTGCAACTAATTCCTGTCCTGCACATAGCCCTGGATGGAGAAACTGAGCCTACGCCTGAGCCTAGGATACCTCCAAACCTCTAAGCCAGCTTCGCTGGCTGAGGAATTATGGGAATTGAAGTCCACAAGTCTTAAAGCTGCCAAGGTTGGAGACCCCTGCTCTAAGCTATGGAATGCGACAACTCCTGACCTGCAACTCAGCTAGGGCAACCAACCATCCTAGCAAAGCTGGCTGAGGAATTCTGGGAGTTGAAGTCCACAAGTCTTAAAGTTGCCAAGGTTGGAGACCCCTGCTCTAAGCTATGGAAAGCGACAACTCCTGACCTGCAACTCAGCTAAGGCAACCATTCTAGGCTCCCAGGGGAATGTTGATGGCAGGTGGATTTCAATGTATGTTTGAACTCAAGACCCTCCAACAAAAGGTTACCTGGTAAACATGGATAATGTTAAGAAGCATACATTTTGTTTCCTTCTTCTCTGTCAGAGATGAGCAGGCTTAGCTGGAAGGTGGAGTTAAAAGTGTCATCAGTTTGGACTCATTGCTTTGCCATAAGAGACCCAAGTCCAGCCCCCATGTTGAATTCTGTTGACCCTTATCTAGTGCCAATTTAAATTTTACCCTTAGTTGATGACTAGATTCTTGTGTACAAGTAGCAATAATAAACTCTTCTGTGCTTTGAACTTAACTCTTGTTCCTGGTTATTTGCACCTGACATTCTCCCATCTTTCAGCTTGATGAGCTTTCATAAAAATAGGACAAGTGACAGTTGCCTCCACCTTTCCACACTGCCCTCTTTTGAGACCCTCATGTGGGTCTCTAAATGAGAGCCAGGCAAGCAGTGTTTATTATGATATGTTCTTTGGATCGCCTTTACCTTAAAAATCCCCGGCCGCATAATGTTACCGCTACGCAAAATAAAATCACCTTAGTCACACACAATCTCCATCAAAATGTCCAAAGTGAAGACACTACCAATAATTCCGACAAACGGGCTAAAGGACAGGAGATAGCAGAGCAGCTGTGGATCTGATTGCCATCTCTAAATATTCTAGTGCATAAAGGGAGGTTGTTTTGTCTCCATCTAGTGATCAAGTTGGGTGAAACTGACATAAAATCCACAGACATGTGTGGAAGGAGGGGAGTATCTAGTCCAGTGTTTCTCAACCTTGGCAGTTTGAAGATGTGTGGACTTCAACTCCCAGAATTCCACAGCCAGTGTTGCTGGCTGTGGAATTCTGGGAGTTGAAGTCCACACATCTTCAAACTGCCAAGGTTGAGAAACACTGATCTAGTCAAAAGAACTGGGTCGCAAGGAAGATTTTGAGAGTTAAGCAGGTCATGAATAAAAACATTAATAGTCTTATAAAACAGAGACAGGCCAAGTTGGATGAGTATGGATCAAGTCTATATTTATAACATGTACCCTCCGTCTCTTTCCTCTCATTACCTTTACAGAAAAGGACAGATTATACCCCCTTAGATAAGAGTAATTCTGCATTTTGTGACATACAATGAGATGAACAGGAACGCTGAGATCTGGGGACAGGTGTGATTTCAGTTGGACTGGCCAGTTCCTGGCTCAGAGTTGGTGGCTCATTTCCACAGATGTCCACAGAGGTCACAGCTGCAGCACCACAGACAGAAAAAGGCAGGCAATTTTCTGAAGGAAGCTTGATTTTCTGATTCTACTTTCTGCCAACTGCCTGGACAGCAGAGACACCCAGGAACATATTTTAAGCTACAGTTGCATTAATGATCTGAAAACGTGTTGCTTACTTTTGCAACACTTTTATGGGTCTTCGTTGTTTTCTTTTCTTTTAATGACTTGGCTCTATGAACTCCTGAGAGATTTTGTAATTTTGACGGCATATAATAATGGGAAACAAATAAATAAGAGTGATGATTCATGTGAAAGTTTTATTGGAGAGCGTAAATAAATGACATATACTGCCACAATTTAGTTCATGCTTTGGATTAAAGCATGACATTGATAAAAAAAAAAGAGAGCCCCATTTCCTTCCTTGACCTGAATCTCTGTGTTATTTAGCTCTACCTACAGAAGAGGACTCACTGCCAAGCTGGTTGAGAAGAAGCAATCTCTTGCCACCCATGAAAAGCCAATGAAACAGGTACAGCAGATCAAACTCCCAAATGCTTCAGCTGTCTGTATGTCCATGGTCGTTTTGCCACTATTGCCCCAAAACGTAATATTCCGAAGCTTCATTTTATTAATTTTAAAATTTTACCTACTTTATTATGTACCTGTTTAAACATTATTCTCAAACAACAGAAATGATTATAACTTTCTTGTATCCTATGTTGATTGCTTTTATTTAGTGTCCTATGACTATCACTTAGTGTTGTAACTTATGATTTATAATTATTGTATTTTATGATTGTGATAATGATTTATCACTTGCTGCTTGTATGTACACTGAGACTTATGCACCGGAGACAATTCCTTGTGTCCAATCACACTTTGGCCAATAAAGAATTCTCTTCTGTTCTGTTCTTTTTTTCTTTCTTTTCCTTTTCTTTATTTGGAATAATAATCACATTATTCAAATGTCTTCTCTGTGGCATTTTAATGCCTGGAGTTAGATTCTCTGTAGCTAGTAGGAAATGCAGAGATAAGGACAAATTGTGCCCATACTATTCCCACTGTGCAATTAAATTTATTCTGGGCTTCTTTGAAAGCAAGCAGATTGTCTAATTTTAGAAGGATAGTCAGATTTGGGAGTAAGGACACAAACGACAATACTGTTTGAAGAAATGGGTTTTTAAGAAAAAGTTGTATCTTGATCTCCTTTTGATCTCCAAAAGACAGATTTCTAAATACAGTACATGCGAGCCCCTCACCACACAGGGGTGCACCCCCGCAGGCACAGCACTGGTCTTGGGGCTAGCGACCTTGCAGGAAACCTTCAGCGGTGGAGAAGGGACACCATACAGAACTTTCTGAGACCCCCACAAGAGGGCACTCAAGGGTCCTCCGGTTAGGCAATCTTTGCACACCAAAGTAGCCTCTGCACATTATTTTCTAGTTTTCTGAATATTTCACTTTAAAAAACCCCAAGGAGGAAGCTCACACCTCTACAGATCTCTAATAACAGATGCAGATGGAAGAATAATCCTGTGAAATGCTGTCTCTGAAGAGGGATTTGGATGGTTTAATTTAGCCCCCCCTCTCTTTGCAAGGGGATCCAAAAACTCTGCCTAGGTCCAGCAGCCAACAAGCTGTCACTCTTGGAACAATGAATGACAACCATGAGTTAAGATGCCCTCAAGACAGGAGGCATCACAGCCAGGAATGGAGTTGGCAAAGGGCACCATCAATAGTCCGGAGAGAGAAACAAAAATTATGAAGATTTTTAGATTTATTATTAGAGTTGGAAGAGACCTTGTAGGTCATCTAGTCCAACCCCCTGCTCAAGCAGGAGTTCCTACACAATTTGAGACAGATGGCAGTCCAGTCTCTCCTTGAAGGTCGCAAGTGTTGGGGCTGTCACAACCTCCGCTGGCAAGCTGTTCCACTGGTTGATCGTTCTCACCGTCAGAAAGTTTCTCCTCACTTCCAAGTTGAATCTCTCCTTGGTCAGCTTCCATCCGTTATTCCTTGTTTGGCTTTCTGGTGCCATAGAGAACAGCCTGACTGTTCTCTATGGCACCAGAGAATATCAAAGAGAATATTACCAAGTGACCAAGCACTTCAGCTTTGTTTTGAAGAGAAGACACATTTGCCTTCCTGAGGAAGACAGTCTGCAGCCCTCATGGGTTCATCTTCTTCATAGTCTATCAAATTCGTCTCATGGTCTTCTAAATTCAGTTTTATGTGACATCAGGAAGTCTCTTTCTCATCTAAGGATGAACAGGGAAGTTTCAAACTCAAGAGGAGCCTCTACCCCACCCCAAAACACACACCTTTCCCAGCATTAGGCCAGTTGCAGACAAAAGAGCACCAGGCTGAATTCTGCACTGCTGGCCTTCCGTGAATCCCGTGAATTTCCTTAATTAGAGAAGAGAGGAGAGATTTGCCTCTCTAAAAGTCAAAACATACTTAATGAGAACTTAAAACTCCTCAGGCTTCTGCATGTCAATCTTCCTCCTCCTCACATTCCTAAGCATTCCCATTGACTTATGTTTTGATAATCCACCCAAGATTAGCAAACCACAAATATTTAACTCTGAAGAAGCATTTCTTCCAAGGGTTCCGCTTAACAGTTAGTGTTCATATCATATACGTTGCTATAGATCTTTTACTGAAATATATATTAAAAAAACACCATACTTCGATAAAGCTTCAGAGATCCAAAGATCTAAAAGTTATTTGATAGGTATTTTCACATTGGGTACACTATTTGCTGCTCAATTGACTAAAGTCCTCACTTAATGACTGCATTTTGGACTGGCAACTTCATTGTGAAGTGATACAATTGTTAAGTGAAACATCAGATGACTGGGTCACACTTATGAGGTCCGTTCCATTTAAGGTCATCAAGCGATTCACCCATAGTAGTGAAGTGCAATTTCACACGACCATGGAAATCTCCTATGGACCTTTTTTTGTGTGTTGAGGATGGAGAAAATGAATTGATTTATGGATTTGTTGATTTAAAAGGGTTGGATCTGGGGACATGTTGCAACTTTGAAGTGGGAGGAAAAATCATGAATTTTTTGGTAACTGTTGTAAAGATCTCTTTTCTTTTCTTCAGTCCTTTCTACTTCTTTCTTCTTTTTCTTTTTTAATGTCACTCTATAAAATTTCATGCTTATAGTATATGAAAACCTTTAATAACTATTGCGTGTCTGGAAAAAGTCCGTATGTGCCGGCGTATAAGACGACTGGGCGTATAAGACGACCCCCAATTTTTCCAATTAAAATATAGAGTTTGGGATATACTCACTGTATAAGACTACCCCTCCTACCATCTTTCTTTTTCTTTCTGTCTTCCTTCCTTCCTAACATCTCTTTCTTTCTGTCTTTCTTTCTTTCTTTCTTTTTTCTGTCTGTTTTCCTTCCTTCCTAACTTCTTTCTTTCTGTCTGTCTGTCTTCTTTCTTCTTCTTTCTTTCCTTCCTTCCTTCTTTCTTTCTTCCATCTTCCTTCCTTCCTAACATCTTTCTTTTTCTTTCTTTCTGTCTTCCTTCCTTCCTAACATCTTTCTTTTTCTTTCTTTCTGTCTTCCTTCCTTTCTTCCTAACTTCTTTTCTTTCTTTCTTTCTTTCTTTCTTTCTTTCTTTCTTTCTTTCTTTCTTTCTTTCTTTCTTTCTTTCTTTCTTTCTTTCTTTCTCTTTCTTTCTTTCTTTCTGTCTGTCTTCCTTCCTTCCTTCCTTCCTTCCTTCCTTCCTTCCTTCCTTCCTTCCTTCCTTCCTTCCTTCCTTCCTTCCTTCCTTCCTTCCTTCCTTCTGTCTTTCTCCCTGCAGGAGGAAGAAGGAACCTCTGTTGCCGTCTCCCGCGGGGCTGCAGCCACCCGACTGAGTCCCCGACCATGGCGGCATCTCTGCTGTTCTCCGGCCAAGCGGCCTGGAGCGCCGCCGCCACCCTGCATTTCGGTCTTTTCGGTCTTGCCCAGCAGCCTGCTGGGAAGGCTGCGACGCATGGGAGGGAAGGAGCTGCTATTGCCGTTCCGGCGTGTTTCCCCGGTCACTGGCTGCACCGGGGAGCCCGCGTCCTTGTCAACATTGCAGACGCTGCACACGTGGAAGGCACCACGGAGCAGAGGCGCCTGGCGAGTGAGGCAAGTGGCGGCATCGGGGGAATGCTCCTGCCCGCGTCTCCCGCCCGCCTGCCTCTCATTCTTTTAAATGCTAAGGCAAGAGGCGGGCAGGCGGGCGGGAGACGCGGGCAGGAGCCTTCCCCCAATACCGCCACTTGCCTCACTCGCCAGGCGCCTCTGCTCCGTGGTGCCTTCCGCGTGTGCAGCGTCTGCAATGTTGACAAGGACGCGGGCTCCCCGGTGCAGCCAGTGACCGGGGAAACACGCCGGAACGGCAATAGCAGCTCCTTCCCTCCCATGCGTCGCAGCCTTCCCATAAGGCTGCCGGGCAAGACCGAAAAGCAGGGCGGCGGCGGCGCTCCAGGGCTCCTTCGGCCGCTTGGCCGGAGAACAGCAGGGATGCCGCCGCGGCCATTTTTGAGCCCCCCCCCGCTCGGAGGTTTTAGTACCCGGCGTATAAGACGACCCCCGACTTTTGAGGAGTTTTTTAAGGGGTAAAAAGTCGTCTTATACGCCGGCACATACGGTACCAATGTAAATTAAAAGATAAGTTACCTATATGGACAGTACCCAGACACGCGATAGAGAATATAAACTTAGAGCAAAAGATAGATAAGATTACATAGGCTTCTTTATGAAGAAGGAATTAGATTACAATTAAATCAATGGAGCAATTAAGAGAAGAAGGAATAATTAGGACTTGGTTTCAATATGGGCAATTGCAGGACTTAAAAACTGGTATTTTGCAGCAAGATGATAATTTGATAATTCAAATAAAAAATAAAGGTCCAATGAACATAAAGAGATTATATAATGTCTTAGTGGAACTAGACTCGGAAACAGAGCTCGTTAAGGATTGTATGATAAAATGGGCACAAAATATTGGAGAACCTATAATGATGGAAACATGGGAGAATATATGGGTTAGAAATGTAAAATTTACACAAGCTCAAAATTTAAGAGAAAATTTTTACAAAATGTTTTATAGATGGCATCTAGATCCAAACAAACTAGCTCGTATGTATCCAAATTTACAACCTAAATGTTGGAGATGTGAATGTGAAGATGCTACTTATTTTCATATATGGTGGACTTGTAAGAAAATTAAGGCCTTTTGGATTAAAATATGGTGGATTATTCAAAATATTTTAAAGAAAAAAATTAAGTTCACATCACAGTTTTTCTTGCTGGGAATAATTATGGATTGTACCGTAAAAGAGATTAAATTGGTTCTGAATTTGATAACGGCTGCCAAGTTGCTGGTAGCACAGTATTGGAAGAAAGAAGATATACCTACTATTGAGGAATGGACATTAAAAGTTGCACATCTGGCAGAATTGGCAAAAATTTCATCATATCTAAAAGAACACTCAGATGAGAGATATATATTGGAATGGAGTAGATGGACTGACTATATTCAAAAAAAGTATCAGATTAAGAAGATATATATAGCTTAATAATGATATATGTTAAGAATTTTAGAATGTGTTTAAAAGGTTTTAAACAATGAGGAGTTAAAAAAATTAGAGAAATTTTGAATTTATAATTTGATAGTATATTTTAAGTTTATGTTTATTGAAGATTATACCCTGTGCTTTTTCTGGGAAGTCGGGGGGGGGAGGGGTGGGGGGGAAGGGGGGGAGAAAAAGAAAAAAATGTTTGTACTTTGTACTAATAAAACTTTTTGAATTTAAAAAAAACCTTTAATAACAATTATAAAATGAATACCCACAAGCAGCAGCGCCCCCCCTCTATTTAGCAAGCTCCCTACCTCCAAATTTAATGCATGTTCTTCCAGGTAAGTTATTCAGCAGGTTGCAAATGGTCTGCGCTAACACAATATCACCTAGCTCATGTTTGCATTGTCTTACACACAATGCAATTTTGTTAGGGGAGCCCTAACTTCTGGGGGCATCAGAAGGGGATGAAGTCGGCTTCACAACAGGGAGCAGCCCAGGATCCCGGAAGTGAAGGGAAGGCCCAGAATTGAAGCCCAGCATAGTCTCCCAACCCAGCATTTCTCAATACCATATTTTTTGGAGTATAAGACGCACCTTTTTCCTCCCTAAAAGTGGCTGATAATTTGGGTGCGTCTTATACTCTGAATGTAGCTCTAACTAGGTGCTAACGATCTTCCCAGCTCTTACCTTGCAGGCTCTTTCATTGTTACTCTCTCCGAAGAATGTTTTTCCAGCCCTAAGTCTTTGCAGGGTTTTTTTCATTGCTCTACTTGCTCCGAATAAGTTTTTTTTGTAGCCTTAACCAGGTGCTATCTATCTTCCCAGCTCTTACTGGCTTGCAGGCTCTTTCATTGTTACTCTCTCAGAAGAAGGTTTTTTTAAGTCCTAACCAGGGGATATTTATTTATTTATTTATTTAAATGGATTTATATGCCGCCCAACTCCCAGGGGACTCTGGGCGGCTCACAACATGTCAATCCATTTTCCAATATAAAAGAACAACAATTTAAAAATTACAAAAATTAAAAAGCGCATCTAACATTCATAACCAAAGGGGGGAGACCCATATCTGGTCTGGTTGGTCTCACTTTCACCCCGCCTGCCGGAAGAGCCAAGTTTTTATTGCTTTACGGAAGGCCAGCAGGGTGGGGATAGTCCTGATCTCTGGAGGAAGCTGGTTCCAAAGGGAGGGAGCTCCCACAGAGAAGGCTCTCCCCCTCGGCCCCGCCAACCGGATAAAATAATGTGCTGAAGCTGACCAGACTAAGGACGTTAGCCAGATGAATACCTGGTAGGCAGATTGTTTTCCCCTATTTTCCTCCCCAAAAACTAAGGTGCGTCTTATATTCCAGTGCATCTTATACTCCGAAAAATACGGTATATTCTGGGGGGAAAAGAGTAAACAAATAAAGGGCCAGGGTATGACCTTGGATCACTCCTTTCCCAGTTTTGAACTATTTTGGTTTCTTCGTTTTCTGTGTAAACTCTTCCTTCCTGGTCATCCCACAAATTCTTCAAGAGGGAGCCGAGTGGCCCATTAAAAGTCCCTGCATTTAAGAGTGACGCAGAGCTTGTTGCAGCCAAAGGTCTTGTGTAATCAATAAAGGAGAACCAGCTGTCTTTGGGGAACACTCTTGTCTCTCCCGTTTTCTGCCAGAGGGATCACGGGTGAAGCTCCTCTGAGCTCTGAGTCCAGCTTGCACATCTAGCAAGTTCTCCATCCGTGGACTGGACATGCCTGCGCTGCAGAATCCCACCCTTCTAGCAGGTCTGATAGGAGCCACGGTTGCAGCTGGTGCCTCCTTTAGCAGGGCCCTTTGATGCTTGTAAGCCAATCAATACAAATTGATCTCTTGCAGTCTGTTAGCCACTGTTTATAAGTATTGGCTTATCAACTTCATTTACCACTTTAAGTGCACCAGCAACGGCAAAATTCTGACTAGTACCAGCTGTTACTTTGTCAACTCTTGTAGTGGTGTTTTCATCAATATTTCCTAGGAACCTTCACTTTCCGGAACGTCTCGTTCTAGATCAGTGATCAAAAATTTGTAGGTAGATTACCTATGCTCAAATGTGGAGAAAGGAAGTAGTTCCAACCAACTTAATGATCATAAATAAAATACTTGAATGTGCCGAAATGAGCAGACTAACCATGCGAATAAAAGATAAAGAAGAAACAGATTTTTATAAAATTTGGAAAACTTTTTACAACTGGTTGAACTGTAAAAATACAACAAAATAGTAGGTTTTATATAGCGAAGATGGATTATATTATTTATGTTATTTTCTGTTGCTTCTTTCTTTGTTGTTTTTTCTTCTTCTGATTGTTGTAAAACAAAAGAGATATATGTAGAGATATAAAAACATATATATAGAAAGATATTTAGAAATATAAATGATACGCTAAACTGCTTAATGTAAAATAATTATACCTTTTTATGTGTGATGTCAAGTTTTGTTTTTTTCTGTGGGGTTTGTTAGGTTTGTACAGTGTGTACTTTTTAAAAATTTGCATTTATTCTTATATATACAATTGTATATATGTAATTATGTTTATACATGTTTTGTCCTTTATGTTTTATGTATTTTTAAAACTATTTAATAAAAACTATTAAAAAAAAATTGTAGGTATTTTGTTGTGCTCAGAAGGCCATTAATATGGTAGATTATTTCAATTTTTTCCCCTCCTGTCCTTCCCATTTGATTGTTCACCTCCGTTGCTTTGTGTGACTTCTATAGGGAGAACTCCTGCTCCTTTCTAGTTCTGGGGAATCTTTGTTTACTCCGGAAGTTTGCCTTCCCCTTGATGCCTTTTGCCCCTCCGCATCTGGCAATGCTTCTCCTGGCTTCCTCTGGTTCAATGTGACATTGTGACGTTGCAGCCCACAATTCTCCAGGGATCCCATTTAACAGATCTAACCCGGTAAATCTACTTTTCACCTCCGCATTATCATTGTGAATTCTGTAAAGGTCAGAACTTGCTGATCGAGTGATTTCCTTTTCTTTGTTTCAGTATATTTTTACCAGAAGGTGTTTGTGATCTGAGCCAAAGGCAGCCTTGAACTGAATAGAACAGGGGAGTCAAACTCGATTTCATTGAGGGCCACATCAGGGTTGTGTTTGACCTCGGGGAGGGGGGGAGCTCCACGTCACTCGTGTTGTGGGCGCCTGTGGCGGCCCGAGTGCTCTGCCGGTGAAAACGGGCTCCCGAGCTCCGTTTTTGGCTGCCACGGACTCCTGCAACCCTCTGCCGGTGAAAACGGAGCTTGGGAGGGCTGCACGGAGCTCCATTTTCACTGGCAGAGGGTTGCAGGAGGCCGTGGCAGCTGGAAACGGAGCTAAGGAGCCCATTTTCGCTGGCAGAAGCACCGTGGGCAGGTCCTTCGCTGTTTCCAGGGCAGCCCCGCAGGCCAGATATAAGTATCCCATGGCCGGATTCGGCCCCTGGGCCTTGAGTTGAACACCCCTGGAATAGAGGGTGTCTACCGTTGCTTGTAGAGCAAATGGTCAGTCTGATTTCAGTGTGATCTGTCCAGGGCTACCTATGCACAGGGCCATCACTTAGGCAATTGGACAGTGATGATATTTATCACCAATAGTGGATTTTCTTGGCCGAACGCTCTTAATGGGTCAGCAGTTTCATTTCCCCATAATACCAGAAGCAGTTTTCCTTCCAGGCTCCTCTCATTAATTTGGTATTCTGTCAACTGGCTCTTGAAACCACCTCAGAAGAGTCCAACTTCTCCTTCCTCTGGGATTGGAGCCAAGATTCAGGTTGCCCTAATATTGACTAGTTTCTCTTGGAGATGCCAAGACTGGTGCCCACATTTTGCTTTCCTCACTCTGCTGTGATGCAGAGTTTCTCCTGTTTTAATTCTTCGTCTTATTTTGCTTCATCTCAGAGACTGGGCCGGGGGGGCCAATCAGCGAGTTTCTTCGGAGGATGCCAGACTGATTCCATTACTACTCAGGGGCACCATAAAGTAACTGGGAAATATGTTTTATTACATTGTATTTCATCTTCAGGAAGAAGAGCAGCATTGGAATGATTTTTTTGGGACTCAGGGGCCAGAACGACTTGACCTCCAATCATGACTGCTTCAGTCCCTCTTCCGGCCAAGCGTTCACAAGGCTCTCAGGCCTACAGCCCCAGGATCCCCTCATCTTTGTCTCCTTGCTGACTGGAACTGCCTTCTTGGCCAGCCACTAGTGCTTAATGAGCCGAGGTGGCGCAGTGGTTAAAGTGCAGAACTGCAGTTCAGCAGTTCAGCTGTTCAGATCTCACCAGGCTCAAGGTTGACTCAGCCTTCCATCCTTCCGAGGTGGGTAAAATGAGGACCCAGATTGTTGGGGGCAATATGCTGAACTCTGTAAACCGCTTAGAGAGGGCTGTAAAGCACTATGAAGCAGTATATAAGTCTAAGTGTTATTGCTATTGCTATTAAAGCTGTTAGATCTGATGAAGCAAATTCATCTGCCTTTGGGAGAGGTTGCCTGTTGCCCCTCTGTGTGAACTACTGACGACCTGGGTTGGCTAGTTCCTTTCCGCTTATGGATCACAGTGAGGATAGCAATTGATGCAGTAAAACAACGGGTTTTTTTCTGGGTTATATCCTCAATGTTTGGCATTTATCATGGTGTCATGATCAAAGTGAGCTCAAATAATTATGACACAAGAAGAAAAGAGAAACTGTTTATCAACATCTGAATAATTCTTTTTTCAATATTCTTTTTTCAACAGAGGGTTCAAGAAAAGGGCTTTTGAGCAACCCTGTCAGGTTTTCTGGAGATGTTTTGCCTAAGGAGCAAAATCCCAAGCATGTTTCTCTTTTATTTCATTTTTCTTTAATGTTAAACTACAGGTGAACTTTTAACACTGTTAATTGAAACCATATTGCTTGAGTTAGCATTCGTAAGACATTGGAAAAAAGAATTCAACAATTATATTTCTGTTTGTAGGTTATGTTACTAATATTATTCCTCCTCTAAAGAGGAAAAAGAAAAGAAAACCAAAAAGAACGGTTTCGTAAGCAGATAATTCTTCCAAACTCTAAAAATTGGCTCTAAGAATGAGATTATTTAATTCAGCAAAGTGCAACTCTAGTAACAGAAAAACCGAACTAAAATTGTGCACAAGCCAGAAAGGAAGGAAAAGGAACATTTGGTGGTGGTGGTGATACCAGCAGCAAAAGTCTCCCATGAAACCAAATTCCATAATTTTAAAATGAGCTTTCCCTTTAAACAATTCTACCCCCTCAGTGTTGCCAGGAAGAGAGGGGGGAAAAGCCCCCTTCCCCCCATCACAAATGAGTCGCTCTGTCCAAAGGAAACGAAGCCCAATTTGGAAGCAGCCCAAGTATGTGAACACTGAGGAGAGCATTAAGTTAATGTAAATAGTTTCTGTTTTGCAAACTGAACTCCAGCAGATTATATTGGATGACTATAAATTTTATGGCAGAGCACATTTAATAATACGTGTGTGTGTGTGTGTGTGTGTGTGTGTGTGTGTGTGTGTGTGCATGTGATGGGGAGAGGGAGGGAGGGAGGGAGGGAGGGAGGGAGGGAGGGAGGGAGAGAGAGAGAGAGAGAGAGAGAGAGAGAGAGAGAGAGAGAGAGAGAGAGAGAGAGAGAGAGAGAGAGAGAGAGAGAGAGAGAGAGATCAGAATCTATACCATGTCCAAACCCAGAGTATAACGCTCTGGCAAGCTTTGCGAGGCCCATAAATTCCTCCAGCAGGGGCTGAACCAGGGGTCTTGCAGCTGGGTCACCGAACACACATCCAGTCAGCTGGGTCATAAAACACAGATTATTCCATCACGCTGACGGAAGCCCAGAGGGATAAAACTACATTTGCCAACCACGCCATGCTATTAAGACTTGTTTCAAAGCAAGGATCGGTCCAAACACTTTCGCCTTGTTTCCTCAAAGAACTGTGGGACCGCAACACCCTCAAAATCACATTTCTAAGTGTCCCCCCTCAGCTCTATAAAAGGCAGAAAATAATGCACCACCATCCCTAAAATAAATGAGGACCCCCTCCCCCTGCCAACATGGCTGATAATCACCGTGAAAGCTTCTATGTGTGACTTCTCACTCTCACTATTCCCCCTCTCCACTCCATAGTCTTTTCTGTAGAACGGTGACAAACGATGCTTTGTCACCATGCAGCTATTGACTAAGCGAGGGGAAGAGTCATTCCTGGGTCTGATATGTTGCTGTATTCAGTTCTGCTGAATTCTTGAATTCCACTTCAGCTCCCCGAATACATAAACTGCAACCCCATAAAAATGATAAATAAATAAAATCAGTTGATCCCTGATTGCAAAGTTTCACACAGCTGACTTAAGAACATTTCTGTTACATCATTGTAATGCAGCACAATTTTTTGTGTATAATCGCACAGAAATAAGACCCATCTTATGGTTAGAATCCCAGCCCAAGTGAACAATCCACTGGGCTAATGCATACAGCAGATTTCCTACAAAGATCAAAATAAAACATCAGACAAGGGGTGGGTTCCTACCGGTGCGGTCCAGTGCGCAGCTCCAATAGGGACCCGCCAACAACGCAATTTGCGCACGATTGCTCCAGTGCTGTCTTCACCGGACAGTCGCACACGTCGCCATCTTTTTTAAAGATTTTTTTTGGCTTTTTTGCTTCTGCGCATGCGCGGAAGCAAAATCTCGCCGAAATCGCGCGAGGGAACGCATACGTCCCCTCGTAAGATTTTGGCGACATTTTGCTTCCGCACATGCAGAAGAAAAATCTCTCCAAAATCGTGCGAGGGGGCATGCGCGCAGAAAACGTGGAGATGCGTGTACAGCGCACTGGTATTGGTAAGTAAGCAACCCGCCCCTGCATCAAACCCTACATTAAAAACTCAGTAAAGAACAGATGGTTGGAGAGAAGCAGAAGTTCAGCAATGGTTTGCAAAACGCCTGCTGCGTTCTCCTCGTGGGAAGCTCTGATGATGTTATCTAGTTGGGTAATGAAACGTCTGCAAAACAAAAGCAACCACCAAGCTCAGAGAGCACCAAGGACCCTTCAAGCTAGGAAGTTCTTAGCAGGAAGCTCCCTTCCAGAGGAATGGCTTTTTGGCATGGCCGTCAGTGTGTCTCCCCACCACACCGCCCCAGCAATGCACAACCCACTGCTCTGAGCACCCCCTTCCTTGTCCCTTGGGTTGGGGCCCCCCAGTCAAGGCAAAGGGCTTGACAGGGGGGCTTAGCCCAATTCCTCCTTAGCCACAGTAACAAGACCTAGTGACTGGGGTGGGTTGCTCTCACAAATGCTGTCAGCAAATACATTCTTAACACTACAGCCAGCAGCCAAAGCAACAACGGCACCATTTATTTTTGTTAATTTCAAATTCCAAAGGAGACAGGCATTACTATATTCCCTTTTATTCTTTTATCCACTATTCTATGCTTTTAACCCTTGAGCATTTTGGACATAAAGCTCCTTTGAGCTATAGAAAACAGATGCCAGAGAATACGCATTAAAACACCCCACTTTAATCATTTCCAGTCCTATAAATTACTTACCTCATCTCCCATCACAAGTTCTTCCCTGGGACTGTGGAAAAGATATTCGTACAGCGTATAATGTTGGAATAAACTGAAAGACAAGAAAGTGGACAATTTTTTTTTAAAGGAACCTACAGGGTTCATATTGCTTCTAAAAAGGGATCCTTTAACCACACAGACCCTAAAGCTCTAGCTAAATTTCATAACCCAAAACCTGTCTCTCTCTCTTGTTCACGGTTATAAAATCTTGCGGTGAGGTAATAATTCCCACTTAAATGCAGAACTAAATTTGCAACAAAATTGTATAGCTGTGATTTCTGATCTACTTCACAAAGCTGTTGTGAAGGTGGGAAGCAAGACGCCCCCACCACCTTTGGAGGGAAGGAAGACGAATAAAGGCATTGTAGTGAGAAACTGTGAGAACTCTGGTAGGGGGCAGGGCCTTTGTCAGCCAGGTTTTGCTGGCCCTGGTGGGTTCGGCTTGATCCCCTCAGGATGGCCTTGGGATCTGGGCTTTTTTTGGGGGGGAGGCAGGGGTGGATTCCTATTTTTTTACTACCACTCTGTGGGCGTGGCTTATTTTGTGGGTGTGGCTTGCCAGCCATGTGACCAGGTGGGTGTGGCTTACCGGTTATATATTAGTTATTTCAGAGAGAGGTTACTACTATTTTTGCTATTTTATACCTTACATGAAAAGTTTTGCATACAAAGTGTGTGTTACACCATGGCAACACAGCAACCATTTATATGCAGAAAATGCTATAGTTAAAAAACAAGCAAGTCTCATACAGCATTTTTGGTTTCAGTCATGGATTCCTTAGACGAAAATATTGAGGACTGTTAAAAGAACAGTATCTTTTAACAGTCCTCAATGTTTTCATCTAAAGAATAACAGTATAAAACTGTATAAAATTAACAGTATAAAAGGTTAAGCTTTCGGAAAACGCCCACTTTGGGAAGCTTTAGGCAAAAATGAAGGAAAAGTGTCAAATGCGAGCTTCTTATTATTTTCATGCGAAGGAACGGGGAAAGACTTAATTGTCAGGTTCTTTCAGCGTCTTACACGCTCCCTCAGCCATCCTCCCCTGTTTGGACTCACTGTGGGGTAGGAAGGCAGCGCATGCGCAGTGCCGGAAGCTCGGCTTCTGGGCATGCGCAGAAGAAATTTTTTTAAAAAAATTAAAGTTTTTTTTAAAAAAATGGCAGCACCCAGGCACCGTCAACCAACCGCACCGGTACTGTGACATCACCAGCGGGCCGCTACTGGTGCTATAGAGTGGACCGCACTGGTAGGAACCCACCACTGGGGGGAGGGGAGGAGGGAGGGGAGAAGAATGTGTCTGCAGGGGGTTGGACTAGATGACCTGCAAGGTCCCTTCCAACTCTGTTAATCTGTTAAAAATGACTGCCCTTCTTCCCTCATCACCCAGGCTCGTCACCCAGCTAAGAAATGTGGGTTTCTCCTGGTTTGAACAGATTTTCCTTTTTTGTCAGACATGGAATGCACTTGACATGCATTCTGGCTGCTATTGAGGGAGAGACTTTTGGCATAACATGACAAAGGATTACAGATGTGAACGAAACAACAAGGCAGGCCTTCTCATGACAGCCATGTAAGCATCTGAAAGCGATTAATGCAGACAGACATTCCTCCTTTGACTGTTTTCTGGAAGAAAATGCCATCAAAGAGGCTGATGTTGGGGTTGGTGCAGCTGATACGAAGGGAACCGGGTGGGGTGGGGGGGGGGGAGAGGGATAGTTACCAATCACCTGCCCTGGAAACTGGGCGTTTCTCTTTTTTCTCCTTGCAAAAAAAATAAAATAAAAAATCTCCACCAAAACTAGAGGGAGGAAGAAATTCTGAATATTCTCGGGGAGGAAAAACCACCAACTCCATCACTGGAAACAGATCAAGAAATCTCCCTGTTGAGGAATCCAGCTATTTCCTCTAGCAAAGACCTGAGCTAAGAACCCAGGCAAGCTGAAATGTCCTCTCCATTTTCAAAGAGCCCAGAGGTTGGCAAGCAGACTCTTCTTTATTTCATTTTCTGAAATTGGCTTCTGCTCTGAAAATTAGTTGAAAATTCCACAGGTCCAAGCTCAAAGCCAATAAACATTTCCATGTATCAAAGTCAAAGGGCAGGGGTTGGGGTCTTCCAGGAAGCACCCAACTTGGGCCATCTAGCTCAGGGGTCTCCAACCTTGGCAACTTTAAGACTTGTGGACTTCAACTCCTAGAATTCCTCAGCCAGCTTTGCTGGCTGAGGAATTCTGGGAGTTGAAGTCCACAAGTCTTAAAGTTGCCAAGGTTGGAGACCCCTGAGCTAGCTGATCCCCCTCCCCCCTTGAGGAGGAGAAACCAAAGGGGTTTCTTCCTTCTCTAGGCAAACATTAAAGGCGTTGGTTTCGCAGTATAAACCCAAATGTGCTCCCTCAAAATATCTTGCTAGGAGGTGTCATGTTTGCATGAGAAATGTTAGGGTAAGACCTATGAACATTTAATCACTTATTCAATTTATTAAAACCCTAATGATTAATTGACAAATTAATCCATTACCCAGTGAAGGCTGTCCAGTTTCATGTTACGAGAATTAGTGCCATCAACCTAGCAGCTGATAAAGCAATTTTTTTTTGTTAGTGTAATTCCTGGGGGTTCAAAGTGCCTCCAACAGCCAAAACTCAAACCTGACTCATTCATGCAAGCAACACACAATGCTACGTCACCAACTTCACAATGCCCAACAAGCACTGAATGGCCACCTCCCCCTAGCAGTGCTGAAGGATGAGGAAGGCCTACCCGCTCTTCACGTAATTGATTATGGCTTTGGCTTGATCTACGGTGAAGAACTCAAACCCGCCGCTTATCTCTGAATTGCTCAGCCCGATGCCAGCCATGGTGCTCGCAAGTTCCTGGATGTTCTCTTCCAGGGTCATGTGATAGGCTGCAATGCAAAGGGAAGAAGATTGAGCACTTTCAATGGTTCAATGTGCCTGCGATACGCAAAGAGTTCTCCTGACTCCAGCAAACCCACTCCGAAGAAAAGCCTCCACACAAGCATCGGCTTCCATACTCTGGATCAGGGGTCTCCGACCTTGGCGACTTTAAGACCTGTGGACTTCAACTCCCAGAATTCCTCAGCCAGCAAAGCAAAGCATAAGAGCCGAGGTGGCGCAGTGGTTAGAGTGGGGTACTGCAGGTCACTTTAGCTGACTGTGATCTGCAGGTCAGCGGTTCAAATCTCACTGGCTCAAGGTTGACTCAGCCTTCCATCCTTCCAAGGTAGGCAAAATGAGGACCCAGATTGTTGGGGGCAATATAAATATACATTGCTTACTGGTGTAAACCGCTTAGAGCAGTGGTTCCCAACCTGTGGTACGTGTACCACTAGTGGTACGCGAGGGCCTTCCAGGTGGTACGCGAACACTTTCGGGGTCATGAACGATTTTTAGTTAGTTATTTTTTACTTCACAAAAATGTTTACTGCCTAACACAAGATAATCTGGCAACGATTTGCAACTGTTGCCACACGCCACCCACCTGATCCCAGCGGCCCGAGAATCCAGTTGCTGGATGCGCGGGGCCAAAAAAGGAACGGTGACTGTTCTGAACTCTCAGCAGTCGCGCAGTAGAACCCTTGTTTTCGTAGTTGGTTTGCGTGTTCTACTTGTACAATTATGGAAATAAAGTGATATCTGATCGAATTTAGTTTCTCTGGAACCAGGTGGTACGCGGCGACTGTACGGGACCTCCAAGTGGTACTCGATCACAAAAAGGTTGAGAACCACTGGCTTAGAGAGTGCTTGCATTGTGAGCCGGTATATAAATGTCACTAATAAATAAATAAATAAAGCTGGCTGAGGAATTCTGGGAATTGAAGTCCACAAGTCTTAAAGTTGCCAAGGTTGGAGACCCCTGCTCTGGATGATGTGAAAGCTAACACACACATTGAAGAAAAGCCTTTGCACACATAACACAAACACAAAGTGACAGAGGAGGGCATGGCTTATCAGGGAAATGCTCCCAAGCATGCTGGGACATCCCTATGGTTTCCCCCATGTTTGTGTTTCCCCCGACTGAGGCTCCAAGGGGGGAATCAGCTCCTGGGAAAAGAAGGAGCAGACCTTGGCAGAGCTGGAACCAGGGGAGGGCTATTTTCAGCAGACGGCAGAGGCTGTGCTGGCCAGGAGGTGTATGAATTGCCCTGCCTCTGAACTAACTGCCCGTCTGCCAACTCTGAACTGAGTTAGTGGACAGGGACTCAAGATTTAAGCTCTGCAGTTCCTCATTGGTGAAGATTGTGGTGGTGGGCTCAGCACGAGAGTCCCGCTGAAACCACGGAGACCCCTAGAAGCCAAAATGTTACTGGACTCAAAACAATTTCCAAGAAAATATTGAACCACCATTTGTCCAGGTTGATCCGAGTGTCCCTGCACTGGGGATGGGGATGGACTGGAGAACTTCCAAGACCTCTTCCAACCCCAAGGTTCTATGATGTGGACAAGTCTACACAAAGGAAATTTAATCTTTGACTGGACCTCCTTCCAGCTTTCACAGAACTTCTCAGTCCTTGGTATCTCCATAGGCGAGATGCTCTGGATGCCAAATGTTCTCATGACAGTCAATCTTCTGTGGTGGCCCAATGGAGGGTCAGTCAAGGGAGGCTTTGGTGGCAAAGGGCCTGAAAGGTGCACTTTTCTCCTGCCCATCGGAAAGACCAGTTATCCTCTGCGCGGGCTGTGGGGCGAAGGGGGCAGGCCTGCCCTGGCCCATCTCCAAGTAGGCCAGGAGATGTTAGATCTAATGCAGCAGCCTGACCTCATCCAAGAGTTGAGAAGCCAATGTTATTTATTTATTAGTGATTTACATTGCCCCCAACAATCTGGGTCCTCATTTTACCTACCTCGGAAGGATGGAAGGCTGGGTCAACCCTGAGCCCGTGAGATTTGAACCGCTGACCTGCGGATCACAGTCAGCTAAAGTGGCCTGCAGTACTGCACTCTAACTGTTGCGCCACCTCAGCTCTTTAATTGCTTGGATTTGTTCATTCAGTTTAAATGGATATATACAATGGCGATGTAAGATGATGTTTTACTAAATCAATTTTAAAGTAAATTCTCAGGATATAAAGCAGATGTGCAGAACCAGAGATGCTCCAAGTTCTTTACTCTAATGGGCACACAGTGATCTTCTTTGAATCTTAAGAGTTCGGCATCCGCTGAAAGATGTTTGAATCCCTCCTGGTTTGTCAGATAAATTGGAAGATGAAACACGATACAGCCACACCACCCTTTCCCTTCTTGCTCTGTTGCAGATGCTCTGACGCTTTCCATTACATTACAGATAAGGCTGAGATTCATATATTAACAAAGTGATACAAATGTCACTTTTAAAATATAGCAAATATAAACTGTAATATAACCCTTTTTTGGAAATCATGCACCAGAGTGATTTTGATTTTCCACCCATAGTTCCAGATGGGCTTTTCTGCAAGAGATACACACTCCAGATAAACCCTAAAACGCTAGAGAGTTTTCAGTTCAAGTGCCAAAGTCCCTTGTCACAGATTTCTTCATAGGCTAGACAACTCTCTCTTCTAGGAGAAATATTGGTTTTCACTCTAAAGCGATGCCAAGCCGCCTTTTGTCAAAAGGCTGGCTGATTCTTGTCATGCAATTCTGGCTTTGTTTTTGCTCGAATCCCAGGAGAGAAATCAACACGCCTGGCATTTGCCAAGCATGAGTCCAAATAGAGCGCTTGCTGATGGGTAGGCAATGCTCCCCTGGGCAGGCGAGGGGGTCCAGGGAGGGAGCTCCGTGGCTTCAGAAGCTGCATGGGCTGAACTAACCTCCGATAAGAACCTGTGTCTGTTTGAGCTGTGGAATATCTCAGCAGCAACCCGGTTAGATCCACCTCTCTTCTTCTGGCATTTTGTGGCAAGATAATTTAAGATACAAGAGCAAATTAAGGCCAGCACTAACTGTGGTTTGCAAATCCATGTTAATTGGGTCCGTGTGCTGGAATGCCAGCTCTAATCAAACCATATTTGTGGCCAAGTTCAGATGTTAAGTCATTATTTGGCATAGATTTTAGATTTAGATTTATTATTAGAGTTGGAAGGGACCTTGTAGGTCATCTAGTCCAACCCCCTGCTCAAGCAGGAGTTCCTACACCATTTGAGACAGATGGCAGTCCAGTCTCCCCTTGAAGGTCGCAAGTGTTGGGGCTCTCACAACCTCCGCTGGCAAGCTGTTCCACTGGTTGATCGCTCTCACCGTCAGAAAGTTTCTCCTCACTTCCAGGTTGAATCTCTCCTTGGTCAGCTTCCATCCGTTATTCCTTGTTTGGCTTTCTGGTGCCATAGAGAACAGCCTGACCCCTCCTCTCTGTGGCATCCCCTCAAGTATTGGAACACTGCTATCATGTCACCCCTGGTCCTTCTCTTCGCCAGACTGGCCAAGCTCAGTTCCTGCAACCGCTCTTTGTATGTTTTATTTTCCAGACCCTTTATCATCCTGGTTGCTCTCTTCTGCACTTTCTCTAGGGTTTCAATGTCTTTTTTGTAGTGTGGTGACCAAAACTGGATGCAGTACTCTAGGTGTGGTCTGATCAAGGCTTTATAGAGTGGTACTAGTACCTCTCTGGTCCTTGATTGTAACCCTCTATTTATGCAGCTCAGGACTGCGTTGGCCTTTTTGGCTGCTGCTGCACACTGCTGGCTCATATTTAGTTGGCTGTCTACCAAGACTCCAAGATCCCTCTCGCAATCGCTGCTATTGAGTGTGGTTTCACCCAGTTTGTATGTGTATTTTTGATTCTTTTTACCTAGGTGTAGAATTTTACTTTTCTCCGTGTTAAATTTCATTTTATTGGTTTGGGCCCAGTGTTCGAGTCTGTCAAGGTCCCTCTGGATTTTGAGTCTGTCCTCTGGGGTGTTTGCTACTCCCGCCAGCTTGGTGTCATCTGCAAATTTGGTTAGTTCTCCTGCTATTCCCTCATCTAGGTCATTTATGAAGATATTAAAGAGTACTGGGCCTAGGACGGAACCTTGTGGTACCCCACTGCTAGATGCGAGCAACTTCTGAGGACTCAAAAGGCTCTTATTTAAACTCCCCACTTTGGGGGGGGGCACTGGAGGAGGCGTGCTTTGAGGACAGGGCCTATTATTTATTTAGTGTGGTTGTAGACCACTCCCATTGTTACAAATACAAAAAGGGGAGGGGGTGGGAACTTCCACCACACCCACCCATTACAGGGAAAAGTCACATAGTGCCCAAGAGCCACAATCAATTTCTAGAGTTTGTTGCCATAAACAGCTTTGAAATGTCTTGGCATAGAAAACGGTATACAAATACCAGGAATAAATAAACGTATTGTCCTTTCAATAAGAGCAGCCAGTGAATTCAGGGTCAAATCACAATTTTGGGGGGGCAGGGACATTTCCAAATAACTCTGCCCCCAATATTCTTATATATAGGAATCCAATGGAGAATGGGTATGCTCATAGGATGCGGCTGAACTTACTCTCTAGATTATCCAGCAGCAAATTGAGGAGAGTCAGGAACCCTCCAATCTGCACCGATGAAAACTCCAATCCTTTGGCCCAACAGACTCCAGAGACATAATAATCCAGTAATGCAGCTTCTTTCAAAGATGTCAGTCGATGCTTCAGATTCAGAAACTCTTCCAAACTCCTGTAGTTGAAAAATATCAGAACATCAAAACACAAAAGCACAATAGATGATAAAGATAATAATGACTGATGAAATAAACCATGGGAAAAGTACCTTTAGAGATTTAAAAATGGAATCGGATAACCTGGAAAATACTTTTGAAAGGGAGATAGGGGTGTGGGTGGACACTCTGGAGACCTGGCAGCTTAGGAGGATAGAGATGGGAGAAATATTCAGACTGATGGTGAAGACGTAGGTGTTGATAGAGATAAAGATCCAAGAGAGAAGTATGGGAGGCAAGCTAAAAAAACGAATAAGAATTGAAGTATTAAAACGGACAAGAGATGATGGATAGAAAGGAATATTTTTTCTTCCCCCTTCCCCCTAATATGATAGCCTGATTAAAAACCAGAATAGAGGTAGAAATAAGAATATACACCTTTATATAAAGCAATAGTTAGATGGAAAGATTGGAGGTTGAAAGACAGTACTATTAGGTATGATTAAATAATAGGATGATTGGTACTAGAATGGCATACTGAGACTTTGAATAACCAAATAATGATATAAACTTGTGTATTAACACTAGGATTAGTAATGGTGACCTGACTTGAAAACTAGAAGAGAGGTAAAAATAAGAAATAGGGGGAATATTAGCAGATATAATTTTTATATAATAGAATATAAGCAATAACTAGATGAAAAGATTAGAGGTTGAAAGATGGTATTACTATGTATGCTTAATAATATCATTGGCATTAAAATGGAACATTGAAATATTGAATAGCTAAAACTAACATGTATATTAATACTAGGATTATATAAGTTTGATTAATGCAACAAATGCTGTTGTTATTATTATTATTATTATTATTATTATTATTATTATTATTATTATTATTATTATTATTATTATTATTATTATTATTATTATTATTATTATTATTATTATTATTATTATTAATGCTGCTGCTGCTGCTATTTGTATCAAAATGAATTATACCCAGAGGCCACACTGTTGATGTATTGATATTGATGTATATTTAAAAAATAAAAATCTAATAAAACTTAAAAAAAAACAACACAAAATTACACCTGTCTGTGTAATTGTGCCAATTTACTTTCAATGGGGCAAATTTTGCAAACCCCTGGAATGAGTGGAAATCGGATGGGTCTCCAAACCTTGGACCAAAACCAGTGCCAGAAACTGAACCGTTTAAGTGTAAGCTGCTTCTGGAGGATCAGATTTCCCCACATGGATTTTCGTACAAACAGGAACCGAGCCGAGATGGTGCAGTGGTTAAATGCAGCACTGCAGGCTACTGCTAGTTCAGCAGTTCAG
Source organism: Diadophis punctatus similis (assembly GCA_023053685.1). NCBI lineage: Eukaryota > Metazoa > Chordata > Lepidosauria > Squamata > Dipsadidae > Diadophis > Diadophis punctatus. The sequence goes on from JALIGW010000017.1 coordinate 12,083,298, forward strand.
CTGTTCAAATCTCACCGGCTCAAGGTTGACTCAGCCTTCCATCCTTCCGAGGTGGGTAAAATGAGGACCCAGATTGTTGGGGGCAATATGCTGAACTCTGTAAACCGCTTAGAGAGGGCTGTAAAAGCACTATGAAGCGGTATATAAGTCTAAGTGCTATTGCTAACCTGAAATTTTAAAAAAACATTTTAATGCCACAGCTAGGCAGAGTCGATGTCTAAAGCTAAATCTGCATGGGGAGGCCCACAATCTGTGGCATGTTGAGGAATGTGACTTTGTCCCTGGATCAGGAGTGAAGAATGACACTGTGGCTACCCACAGAACCTCCATCTCTCTTTAAAAGGGAAGAACACAGACATCACAAGAGCCCAAGCCACAGGGTGCCCCTCACACACAGACACACTCCATCTGCAAACCAAGTGGCTGCTGTCTCCGCAGATGATGGCAAGGGCAAGATCTGTCGATGTCCCATCAAACTTACTTCTCAACTCCTGCGACGTCTTGTTCCATCATAATGCTAACCTCAGCAAGCGATAGAAATCTCCAAGCCATTGCTTCTTCATCCTTATTAAATTCATCCTACAGCAAAACAATGAATTACAGTACAATAGCATCCACACACAAACAGTACATTCAATTGCAAGGATTTTTAAAAAAATTAGTGCATAAAGAAAAACAATGGCAACTGTCAACACCAATTTAGCTGATTTACAACAGGAGCAGGAACAGACAGACAAGAGAAGAAGAATTGGCCTTGCATTTGCAAATGAATTTTTTAAAAAGGCAATTCAATGCAGCAAAGCAGAAATTCTTATTTTTGCTAGGTCACCACGGGCCCTTGAGCAAATTTCAAACACGCCCTGCAGGCCTGGGCCAGACCTTTGGCAACAGCTGTTGTTCCTCCTGCAATCAGCAAATGGGGATGGAAAGGGGTACGTGAAAAATTACAAAAAGGACCCAAATTACAAAAAGTTCTGTTATTGTAGTTTTGGTATCATTTTGGGTTACTTTTAGGAAAATTCTATCCATGCTTCTCAACATATCAAAATCAAAAACAGGGATGTGGTTTTGCAACAGGTATGTATGTATGTATGTATGTATGTATGTATCCATCCATCCATCCATCCATCCATCCATCCATCCATCCATCCATCCATCCATATCTGTGGACAGCCCAATTGGCCAAGGACATGGAGCCAAGAGGCCCAGGGCAGCTAGATTTAGATTTAGATTTATTATTAGACTTGGAAGGGACTTGTAGGTCATCTAGTCCAACCCCCTGCTCAAGCAGGAGTTCCTACACCATTTGAGACAGATGGCAGTCCAGTCTCCCCTTGAAGATTGCAAGTGTTGGGGCTCTCACAACCTCCGCTGGCAAGCTGTTCCACTGGTTGATCGCTCTCACTGTCAGAAAGTTTCTCCTCACTTCCAGGTTGAATCTCTCCTTGGTCAGTTTCCATCTGTTATTCCTTGTTTGGCTTTCTGGTGCCATAGAGAACAGCCTGACCCCCTCCTCTCTGTGGCATCCCCTCAAGTATTGGAACACTGCTATCATGTCACCCCTGGTCCTTCTCTTCGCCAGACTGGCCAAGCTCAGTTCCTGCAACCGCTCTTCGTATGTTTTATTTTCCAGACCCTTTATCATCCTGGTTGCTCTCTTCTGCACTTTCTCTAGGGTTTCAATGTCTTTTTTGTAGTGTGGTAACCAAAACTGGGTGCAGTACTCTAGGTGTGGTCTGACCAAGGCTTTATAGAGTGGTACTAGTACCTCTCTGGTCCTTGATTGTATCCCTCTATTTATGCAGCTCAGGACTGCGTTGGCCTTTTTGGCTGCTGCTGCACACTGCTGGCTCATATTTAGTTGGCTGTCTACCAGGACTCCAAGAGAAAGACCGGCTGTCCTCAAAAATGCCACAGAATGTATGATCAAGTTTAAGGTCCTTTAGGTATAAGGGGTTAGTTTTTAAAATACGGGAATTAACAATTTGATAGAATATTTTAAATATTTAGGTATTGTTTTGAAGAAATGTTGTGTGTTGTAATTGATTGGAAGGGGGAGGAAAGATTTTTTCTTTTTCTCTTTTTCCATTCTACTTTTGTTTTTCTTTTACTTTTTTTCCCATTATTATTAGTTTATATATAGATTATATAAAAGATAGAGGTTTAGTGATGTAAATTATAGTATGAGATGTATGATGTTTGATTAATATAATGCTTCTTCTTTCCTTTTATTTGTTTATTTCCTAAATTTTTTAACTTTCTTTCTTTATTTTTTTTAATCTTTATCTTTCTCTTGATTACGTTTTGAACAGTTTTGAATAATTCGGAGTTAAAGATTTTTTTTAAAAAAATGTGGAAACTAAGCATTTCTTTTAACTTAATTTAAATTTATGTTATTGAATATTATGCCCTGTACTTTCTCTGGGAAGTCCGGGGGGGGGGGGGGGAGAGGGGGGGGAAGGGGGTGGGTTGGGTTTAGGGGGGGAAGGGGGGGGAGAAAAATGAAAAATGTTTGTACTTTGTACTTATACAACTTTTTGAATAAAAAAAAATGCCACAGAATACATGAAAGTGGGAGGGGGGGCGGGCAAGGGGCAGGGGCCTATGCCTTTCTGCCCTCACCCCCCCCCAAGTAGAAAACGCAGCCCTTCCTCCTCCTCCTCGCCCTTGGAGAGGTTTGAGTGAGAAGCGTCTCTGTGCCCCCTGAACGGCAGGACCTTCGCGTGGGGACAGAGCACCCAGTCCCGGGAAGCTACCCAAACTCCAGTCGGGGACCAAACGGCGACCCCGCCACCCACCCCCTCAATCCCAGCCCGGCGCTTTGGAGGAGAGCGGCGGCTCTGGCCGGCTGTGAGGAGAGAACGTGAGGAGAGAGGCGGCTCTGGCCGGCTGCCTCCAAGCAGCCTGGACCTTCGGCGCCGTCCCCTGACCCGGAGGCTGCCCGGGAAGCGGAGCTCGTACCTGCAGCACTGACATGATGCTCCCCCGCTCTCGCTCCGGCCCCGCCGCTGCCCTGGACGCCATGTCGCCGCCGCTCGGTTGCCGGGCAGCCGGGCCACGCAGCCCCCGCGGAAGAGCCGCCCTCGCGCCGGCGCTGGGTCCGCAGCGCAGCCGCCCGGCTCGCCGCCTCCCTGCAGCCCGGACAGGCGGACTAAGGCCGAGCGAGAAGTCTCCGGGACCGGGTGCCTGATGCCTCGGGCTCTCTAGTATCCCTGGCGGGGAGGGAGGGCAAAAGCCGGCCCAGCTCTGCCTTCGGTCTCTCCGTCTCTCTCTCTCTCTCTCCTTAAGGGTCCCGAACCTCTAACAGACAGACAGAGTTGGAAGGGACCTTGCAGGTCATCTAGTCCAACCCCCTGCCCAAGCAGGAGACCCTACATCTGCCTCTACCTAGGACTGAACTCACTTGCACACACACATCTCCGGTTTGTGTGCCCGGCCACCTCCGTGGGCAAGGCGTTTCCGACCTTGGGAAGCATTCACAAGCTTCAGCTGGTGCAAAAGGTGGCAGTGGTGGGTGCATCATCCTGATACACTCAAGGGGCCCCACTGCTCCCAGAGCTGCGTGGGATGGCGGTTGGCTTCCAGGTGAGATTCAAGGTGGCACCCTTTAAGGTCCTACCTCGATCCAGAGCAGGTTATCTGAAGGGCCACCTTTTCCATTCAAGCCATGGGCAGGGGTCTCCAACCTTGGCAACTTTAAGACTTGTGGACTTCAACTCCCAGAATTCCTCAGCCAGCTTTGCTGGCTGAGGAATTCTGGGAGTTGAAGTCCACAAGTCTTAAAGTTGCCAAGGTTGGAGACCCCTGCGCTTGGAGGAAGAACTCCAGATCCCGTCTACACACCTGGTGGGACTGTGAAGCGAGCATTTGCGATCACTGCTCAACATTCAGGGGAAACTCTTTACACCAAAGGAGGGCAGGTTGTAGGCTTGGAATTTGGAAGACACACCTGCTTTTGTGTGTTTTCTTTTTTGTACAATTTTGATACTGCATTAGGCTTAATTGACGGGTGGGTAATTCTCTGTGACTTTGAGGGAGCAGACTTTTGATAGGCGATATTGCTGATGGTCAACCGTGCGGATGAGGCCTAGAAATCAAGGAAAAGAGAAATGAATAAACCAGTAACGGCCTTGCTGAAAGCCTCCCAGAAGAACAGACGATGTTCGGGGGCTACAGAAGGAATGCTGAGCATGTTAGAAAACTCCCCAGCAATCCCCATTTAATTCTCCCCATTTTTCTTCCACCTCGCAGCGGACTGCTAGCTTAAAATAGCATCTTTAATTGACAATAATAGATGTCTATTTAGCAGAGGAGGAAATAACAGCCACGATGCCGCCATCCGCTGTAAAGTGTTGCAGGAAATTCAGATCAGATCAGATTATACAGAGTTGGAAGGGACCTTGCAGGTCATCTAGTCCAACCCCCTGCCCAAGCAAGAGACCCTTACATCTGCCTCTACCTAGGATCGAACTCACAACCTCCTGATTGCGAGGCAATATTTGTAGACATACGCAAGGCTTTGGCTGCACCATCTAACAATTGAGCAAAATGCTGCAAGTGATTCTTCGAGGCACCAGAGGATCCCGTAGCACCCAGGCAGCAAAGGGGTGGGGGGAGAGTTGAAATTGGGCCTGTGGAGGAGCTGGCAGAGGGTCTGAGACAGTGGTGGGTTCCTACCAGTGCGGTCCACTCTATAGCACCGGTAGCGGCCCGCTGGTGACTTCACAGTACCGGTGCGGTCGGTTGCCAGTGCCTGGCTGCCATTAAATTTTTTTTTTTTAAAAAAAATTTCTTCTGCGCATGCCCAGAAGCCGAGCTTCCAGCACTGCGCATGCGCTGCCTTCCTACCCCACAGTGAGTCCAAGCATGGGAGGATGGCTGAAGGAGCGCGTGAGACCCTGAAAGAACGGGCGGCAGGAGCTATCTCCATTCCCCTCCCTTCAGCAGTCCGAGAAGCCACGAATGTGCGGTGATGATCCTAGGCATTTTTGCACGTTTGAGGCTTCTCGAGCTGCTGAGGGGAGGGGGAATGGGCGGCAGGACCTATCTCAGTTCCCCTCCCTTCAGCAGTCTGAGAAGCCATGCCCACCTGGTCACATGGCTGGCAAGCCACACCCACAAAATAAGCCATGCCCACAGAGTGGTAGTAAAAATATTAGGAATCCGCCCCTGGTCTGAGAAGCTAGAGTCTTGCAGAGGAAGAGGAGACCCCACCCTCCAACTGCAAAAGTTGAGCTTTGGATTTAACGCAAAAAACACTTTAGAAGAGAGGCTGAGGAAGCTGCAGCCCAGGGAAACTGATGCCTTTTCATAGACTCTTTGGGTCGCAACAGGCCCTGCCAGAGTAGGGCATGTCATTTAATGGGTTAAAATTAATTTTTGCAATTTTTTTTTCAGTGAGGGGTTTTAAATATATGTGTTTTTACACCAAGAATTCAAATCTGCTGTTGTTTTTGCAATTGCACAACATTTAGCTTGGTATGGTAAATCCACATCTGATCATATACCCCACAAATACTGTTAACTTTATCTTCTCAAAATTACACCTTGTGCTACCAAAATCAAAGTGGTTTTTCTGCATGAATCTTATCTAGCTAAGCAAAAAATAATCCATGCGATCATAAACTAACATCAGAAAGTAATTATCTGAGTTACAAAAACGTTTAAGCGAGTTTCATCAAGTCTTGTTTTGATTCGTTCTTCGACAGCTGCCGCCAACTTGCTTCTTGGCCTCTGATATTTATTTATTTATTTATTTTGGCTTTCTTATATGCCGCCCAACTCCCGAGGGACTCAGGGCGGCGTACAGCAAAAAAGAATACAAGAACAACCAACAATAAACATTGCTTAAAATCAATATAAAAATTAAAAATTCAATATTAAAACCCTCCAACAACCATACATACTCGGGGGTGAGCTTGAATGGATTAGACTCTACCCCCAGCCTGCAGGAAAAGCCATGTCTTAACGGCTTTTTGGAAGGCCAGCAGGGTGGGGATGGTACGGGTCTCCGGAGGAAGTTGGTTCCAGAGCGCGGGGCCCGCCACAGAGAAGGCCCTCCCCCTAGGGCCCGCCAGCCGGCATTGCTTGGCTGACGGGACCTGGAGGAGGCCAACTCTGTAGGCCCTAACCGGTCGAAGGGAAGTGTGAGGCAGAATGCGGTCCCGGAGATAGCCTGGTCCTATGCCATGAAGGGCTTTAAAGATGATGATCAACACCTTGAATTGGACCCGGAGACCGATGGGCAACCAATGCAGCTGGCGGAGTATAGGTGTCACGTGGGTGTACCTTGGCACACCCACCACAGCACGCGCAGCCGCATTTTGCACCAGCTGAAGTCTCCGGATACTCTTCAAGGGTAGCCCCATGTAGAGCGCATTGCAGTAGTCCAAACGAGAGGTGACAAGGGCATGAGTGACCGTGAGTAGAGCCTCCTTCTCCAAGTATGGCCGCAACTGGTGCACTAGGTGAACCTGTGCAAAGGCCCCCCTAGCCACAGCAGTAAGATGATGATCCAATTTTAGCTGTGGATCTAGGAGGACCCCCAAGTTGCGGACCTGATCCGAGGGAGTCAGTTTCGCTCCCTCGAGAACTAAGGAGGGACAGTTGTCATGGTCCTTAGGAGGCAATATCCAAAGCCACTCAGTCTTGTCGGGGTTGAGTCTGAGCCTGTTCCTCCCCATCCAGATCCTAACGTCGTCCAGGCACCGGCACATTACATCAACTGCCACACTGAATTCAGATATGATATTTCTTATGTGTCTACACTCTGCTTGCTGCCTCTGTGACCTGTTTCACACATCTCTCTATTGATTGGGCATGACAGGACCACTGTGGTACTTGCATTGGTTCATCAATGAACTCCTTTAGTTCCACTGTAGTCAGTTTGCACATCAAAGGTGGCTCATATACACCTTCAGACCAGTCAATCAGTTCCCGCAGAAGGGATGCTCTGGCTTGACCTCTACTCAGTGCATGGCACCACCTTCACAGCCAGTATTAACATTTGTAGAGTCTCCTCCAATGACCTTCAAGCTTTTGTCAATGCCTTTCTTCTTCATGAAATACCCAGATTATCTGCAATCATTTGAACAGGTTTTCCTGTTTTTAATATTTATTTATTTATTTATTTATTTATTTATTTATTTATTTATTTATTTATTTATTTATTTATTTATTTATTTATTTATTTATTTATTTATTTATTTATTTATTTATTTATTTATTTATTTATTTATTTAAATGGATTTCTATGCCGCCCAACTCCCAGGGGACTCTGGGCGGCTCACAACATATTAGAATCCATTACAAAATATAAAATACAGTATTTAAAAAATACAAAAGTTAAAAAGATTATCTCATATTCACAATCAAGGGGGGAGACCCATATCTAATCTAGTTGGTCTCACTTTCACCCCGCCTGCCGGAAGAGCCAAGTTTTTATTGCTTTCCGGAAGGCCAGTAGGGTGGGGATGGTCCTGATCTCCGGGGGAAGCTGGTTCCACAGGGAGGGAGCTCCCACAGAGAAGGCCCTCCCCCTCGGCCCCGCCAACCGACATTGTTTGGTCGATGGGACCTGGAGGAGGCCGACTCTGTGGGCCCTGACCGGTCGTAGGGAGGTATGCGGCAGGATGCGGTCCCGAAGGTAACCTGGCCCTGAGCCATGTAGGGCTTTAAAGGTAACGACCAACACCTTAAATTGGATCCGGAGACTAATGGGCAGCCAATGCAGCTGGCGGAGGATCGGTAATAATTAATAATTAATAATTAATAATTTATTGTCATTGTACGTATATATACAGTACACCCATACAATGAAATTCACATAACGCTTCAAGACCAGTCCCAACACACATAGCAATCCCCACCCGCCACGAATTCCCCACCCTGAACCACTCAAACATCCATACAACAGACCAAGTAATACTATCCAACAGCTCACTGATGGTGACCCTTCAATTCATTATTAAGTGCAATAATAATGAGTGTTTTTGAGCGTTTCTCTGGAGTGAAATGATAAAGGTATCTTCCACCTGGCTCACTGCCTACAGAATAATGTTCTTATGATGGTACTGTGGAATTGCTGGTCTGAATTGTTTGCTGTGGAATTGCTGGTCTGAAAAGTTATGATATTTACATATGTTGTTCTTTACCAAGCACATCTAAATTATATTAAAGTAACCAAAATATCTTTAGAATCCCCAAGGCATGTCACAACTTTTGAGCACCCCTAAGGTTTGAAAATTGAAAGTTGAAAAATTAGAGTCCTCGTGATCCTTACAAAGACTTTTAAGACGAAGATTTAAAAATAAAAGGCAGGAATGTGCCATTCGGTAGAAAACAAGCAAGGTCCCCATATCTTTACCCCTACACGTCTCTTGAGAAAGCAAGCAGACGAGGTCTGAGTAAGTGAGGCAGCTTTGATTTGAGGTGATGTGATGTGGAGAACTCAATTTCTGTGGCTTTGCAGCTTCCCTGCAGCCAGATGTGTCCTGGGCAGGGGCATATTGCAGTACAACACAGAGGCCTCTTTCCAGGTTTGCAGAAGCTTTCTGGGAACCCAGCAGCTGGAGGAAGCAAGCCATGGAATGAGACATTGGAGAGCATTTAGATTTTAGATTTTAGATTTATTATTAGAGTTGGAAGGGACCTTGTAGGTCATCTAGTCCAACCCCCTGCTCAAGCAGGAGTTCCTACACCATTTGAGACAGATGGCAGTCCAGTCTCCCCTTGAAGGTCGCAAGTGTTGGGGCTCTCATAACCTCCGCAGGCAACTTCTGTTCCACTGGTTGATCGCTCTCACCGTCAGAAAGTTTCTCCTCACTTCCAGGTTGAATCTCTCCTTGGTCAGCTTCCATCCATTATTCCTTGTTTGGCTTTCTGGTGCCATAGAGAACAGCCTGACCTGACCCCCTCCTCTCTGTGGCATCCCCTCAAGTATTGGAACACTGCTATCATGTCACCCCTGGTCCTTCTCTTCGCCAGACTGGCCAAGCTCAGTTTCTGCAACCGCTCTTTGTATGTTTTATTTTCCAGACCCTTTATCATCCTGGTTGCTCTCTTCTGCACTTTCTCTAGGGTTTCAATGTCTTTTTTAGATACAGAGGTCTTTAGATACAGAGGTCTTCAAACTTGGCAACTTTAAGACTTGTGGACTTCAACTCCCAGAATTCTCCAGCCAGCTATGCTAGCTGGATAATTCTGGGAGTTGAAGTCCACAAGTCTTAAAGTTGCCAATTTTGGGGACCCCTGATTTAGAAACTTCAGCTTGTGCCAAAGCTTGTGCTGTGTTTAGAAGCAGGAAACATCCTGCTTTGCAAAGCACAAAAGCTTCCAAGGCACTAAATATGGAGTTTAGAATAAATTCATTGGGAAGTTCAATTTTGGAATCAATTCTCGGTTCAAGGAATCCATAAGACTGATTGAAATAAAATAAAATAAAAAAATAAATGAAAAGCAAGCAAACAACTGGGTTGCAAAAATGCAATTACTGGGAAAACAGCCCCATTTGCCTGATTGAAAGTGCTGTCATGCGGTTATTAAAATATCTTTTGATGGATTGTAAATGGTGCAGATAGTTCATAAAGGAGGACAACGGATTTGTCTTAAGGAAAAAAAATGGGCTTCATTTTGAAGATGGAAGTAATCATTTTGATCGGGTGTTGATTGAAATCGCTCGTACCAAACACGCGTTCCTCGTTTTGAAACAGACACCTGTCTGGCTGGGATCTGATTTAGTGCATTTTTGCCATGAGATCCAATTCATCTCCAGGCCAGGAAGACAGGTTAATTGAAATATTCAGTAGATATTTTTGAATGCATTATTTTGCTGCCAAAGAAGCTTCTATGTGACAAAAATACTTACTGTTTTGTCAGGAAGGGTTGCATGGAAAGATTTGTAAACATTGTCAGCACAATGTTTGCCCAGAAGGAATCTGATCGGAGACCCAATATACATAGATGGATTGACCAAGTCTTGTGAATGCCAGCCACAGAAGAGACAACATCATTTTTCTTGTTGCTCATCTTCTATTAAGTCTGATATCTGTTTCCACTGCTCACCGGTTCCATCTTTCTGGAGCCCATTCGCAGGAATTTTCTTGAAATGAGGATTGAATTGGCTGACATTAAGCACTTTCTTCAAAAACAGTTCTTAATCAGGTGCCTGACCTGGCTCCAAAACTGGAGATCAAACCGAGAAAGAGGCTTTCCATTGCCATCTCTGCCGTGATAGCAGCCATTGGAACTGGAACCCACACCGCATATCGGACATAAATACATTAGAAAGTGTCCAGAGATACTTTACAAGAAGAGTCCTCCACTCCTCTACTCGCAACAGAATACCTTACGCAACCAGACTTGAAATCCTGGGCTTAGAAAGCTTAGAACTACGTCGCCTTCGGCACGACCTAAGCATAGCTCATAAAATTATCTGCTACAACGTCCTTCCTGTCAACGACTACTTCAGCTTCAACCACAACAATACACGAGCACACAACAGATACAAACTCAAAGTGAACCGCTCCAAACTTGACTGTAGAAAATACGACTTTAGCAACAGAGTGGAAAATGCCTGGAACTCACTACCTGACATTGTGGTTTCTTCACCAAACCCCCAAAACTTTACCCTTAGACTGTCCACTGTTGACCTCAACCGATTCCTAAGAGGTCAGTAAGGGGCATGCATAAGTGCACCAGCGTGCCTACCGTCCCTGTGCTAATGTTCCCTCTTATCAGTACCCATCTTATGTATATAAACAATGTTACATCTATGTATATCACCAACACGTACTTGACATAAATAAATAAATAAATAAATAAAAATAAAATTGTAGGACCCAGCTGATTTTTTCATTTCAGCCGCCCAAATGCATACTTTCCTGTTTTTAAGGGAGCTCTTTGAAGCTGAGAAGAGAGAAACCCGTAGTTGAAACTGATGCTGAGCTGACTGATCGAATGGGATTCTAGCAAAGCTAATACCGCAGCAACTGTAACACAACCGGACTCAGCTAGAGGAAAATATCTCTGCTATTGTAATCTTTCCAGGCCATTAGGCAGCATAATGCAAACCTACCCATTTCTTGAGAGTGTTAGTCATTTTAAAAAAGGTTCTTCTGCCGTCTCCGCTGAGAAATGAGAAATTCCTTGGTTTTCCCATGCAGCCTTCTACATCAGAGCCGGGTGAAATGATGGATCTGAAATATAAACAGGAAACTGCTCAGTCATGACGAGTTATTTCCTAGAGGGATATTTTTCTAGCTCCTTTTCTATTTTGTGAGTGTAATTCAATAGCAACATTTTGTAGCCTATCTCCTATAATGGAATATATCATTAGTTTTACAGCTAGACGTGTTGATTCTCACTGGATCTATGTGGCATCATCCTAATGGGTTTTTAATAGCAACCATGAAAAAAGAGGCGACTTTCGCAGATCAATAATATGATTCGAGCGCCACACTGTAAATGATTAAAATATTAGCAGGAGCTTCTTGCTTAGCAGGTTAACGTCCCTCCCTGCTCTGCCTCCGCCTTGCAGATCCATCTTGCCCTCTGGCATTTTAGCCAGGGAATTCGGTGATGCGGATTCACCAATTTTATGTTATGTTACCAAGCAAGACTAGGGTAGATATTTATGCGCCTCCTTGGGGAGGAGGGCAGAATTGCAGAGACAGAGAGCCTGGGAAGGTTTTTGTTTTTTTTGATTTAATTAATTTTTTTATTTTTTTATTTGTCAAACATGTATAGTAGTAATTTGTATAAACATAAGTAAAAAGTAATGATAAAAGAGGACAATAGGACAGTAGGACAGGGACGGTAGGCACGGTGGTGCGCTTATGCACGCCCCTTACAGACCTCTTAGAAACGAGGAGAGGTCGACTGTAGACAGTCTAAGGTTACAGTTTTTGGGGTTTGGGGAAGAAACCAAAGAGTCAGGTAATGCATTCCAGGCATTGATCACTCTGTTGCTGAAGTCGTATTTTCTGCAATCGAGTTTGGAGCGCTTTACATTTAGTTTGAATCTATTACGTGCTTGTGTATTGTTGCGGTTGAAGCTGAAGTAGTCATTAACAGGAAGGACATTTTGGTATATATGATTTTATGAACTACATTTAGATCAGATCGGAGGCGACGTAGTTGTAAATTGTCTAATCCCAGTATTTCAAGTCTGGTGGGATAAGGTATTTTGTTGTGAGCGGAGGAGTGAAGGACTCTTCTTGTGAAATATTTCTGGACTCTCTCGATTGTATTTATGTCTGATATGCAGTGCGGGTTCCAGACAGGTGAGCTATATTCCAGAATTGGTCTAACAAATGTTCTGTATGCTCTCGTTAGTAATGTGATGTTGCCAGAGAAGAAGCTACGCAAGATTAGATTAACAACTCTTAGTGCCTTTTTGGCAATGTTGTTACAGTGGGCTCCAGCACTTAGGTCGTTGGATATGAGTACTCCAAGGTCTTTGACAGAGTGAGGGTCATCTACAAGTTCGTTTCCTCCAAGTTTGTATTTTGTATTCTGATTTTTTTTTGCCAATGTGTAAGACAGAGCATTTGTTGATTGAGATTTGAAGTTGCCAGTTGTTTGACCATTCTGCTACATGATCAAGGTCTTTTTGAAGGGTAGCAACATTGTCGGTGGTGTTATATAGTTTAACATCATCAGCAAAGAGAACGCAGTTGCTTATAATATGATCATATTATAATATGATATGATATCATAATATGATTTGTCAGATTCTCGGAGAGCTTGAGAACTTCCTTGGTGGCATTTTGTGCTGGCTGCCATTACTGCAGTGGCCATCTCTTGCTTGTCCTCCTTCTCCCCTTTGCAGTTGGGAAAGACCCCAATGGAAACGTTCCCTAAGCCAAGGCCTTGGTGAACCACTTGAGGGAGGAGGATAGAGGGAGAAGTGGGATATCCTCGGGCCCCACTTCCTGCCACCCAGGGTAATTTCATGGAAACTCACCGCAATTTGAAGGAGAACTGGGAGGGAAGGTGGCCCAGGGAGAATGTTTGGTCCCCCAGCTCTCCAGCTCAGATCTGGGCAGAAGCTGAATTTGGGAAGAATAATGGAGATTTCATCAACATTGCAAATCCAGGACAATCCCTGGAAAATTACCCAACTCACCTTGTATGATTTCTTAAAATCTTTAGAGTGAACCCAAGCATTTTTCCTTCCACAAGCAGTTTCATTCTTTTCTGCTTTATTTTATGGGTTTTAGTTGGCTTCTGCTGTCTTGCTTAACCAGAGGAGATCTTTTAAAGATCATTAGCATGAACTTTAGTGCAAACCTTAGTCTGTTGTTGTGAGCCACCTGGAGTCCCTTAAGATGGGCAGACTATAATAAATAAATTGAATGTACCGACAGAAAACATAATAATTAAAAAAATCTTAGAATGCGCAGAACTGGACAAACTAACACTAGAACTAAATCAGAAAAAAAACTCAGAATTCTTTGAAATTTGGAACCTTTTTTATAATTGGCTAGAAAAGAGAAAAGAAAAAAAAGAAACATAGAAATGCTTAGACTGATAGATAATTTACAATGTATAACTTACCAACCTATAAAATAATAGATAAGTATAATTACTATAAATATATGTATGTATCTATTAATCTATAATTAATTCACAATTAGACAAAAATGAAAAGAGAAATGTTATATATATAGATAGATACAGTCGTATAGAAATATATAAATAAAAGGACAATGTGAAGACGTTTACCGTAAAAGTTTATATGTATATATGTACATGTAAGTACATATAATGTCGTGTTTAATGTATGTATGTCTTTTTTAATGTTTATATTTCAAATAAAAATTATTGTTTTTAAAAAATAAATAAATAAATTTGGGATTAAAAAGACATATTTTTAGAAAAACAGGATAAGAATACTTTAAATTAAGAAATAATGAGATGTAACTCCATCCTCTAAATTCAAGGAGGGAGGGAGGGAGGGAGGGAGGGAGGGAGGAAGTCTTCAGCTTCCTTTTCCAGTGTTTAAAACAGGAATAATAATGGTTGGCAATCTGTATATGTTGCAAAATGGTTTGCAAATATTAATCATCCTGCGGTTTTTGGAATCAGCTGAATCCAAGTCATTACAGAAGAAATCTAACCCACCCATCACAATTATGTGGGTGAATTCAAAACAATTCCTGAGAAGATACTTAAAATTCATGCTTGCTGCTGCAATTGCAGGATATTTAAAACAAGGAAATAGGAGACTCTGCAAAAGTAGAAAAAAATAAGGTTTAATTACAAAGAGTGTTTCCTGCAAATGAGGCGAGATATTAAAAGTATTATTTAAAGATCTCTGTCCTGAAATATTGTGTTGCGTTAAGCATTGTACAGTAACCCAATAAAGCTAACAAATTGCAAATTGCAATTGATTTGAATGGACTTTTTATGCCTGGCTACGTGCAGCACTGTAGTCGCTGTGATTAAAAATAATACTGCCCCAGCTATAAGAAGCATCTGTCATTGTGAATCATAAATGCAATTCAAAAGTCAATGAATTCTGAAGAATTAAAGTGAAATATTTATACCCATCTAAACTTCTGAAGGAGAACTAGGCACTCACTTTTTGAAGAGCAACCAAATGCTGAGGATTCATTTTTCTTGCCAATTACCTGCTTCTTGTAGGTTTTTTTTTTAATGGATTCTGGATCCGACACCAACTTCAGTGCAATATAATTTCCAGCTGAATATACAATGCGCCTCGATTTTTCTACCGGCACTTTATCATCCCAATTAATAGCAACACAGGAAAATATAGTGACACCCAGCACTTAGGTCAGCTGCACTGCCGTAAATTTGTTCCAAAACATTATATAGAGCCTGTAAAAATAAATATCGTGTACTTTAAAAAGTATTGCGCCCATCTATTTTCTGTTTCCTCGTAAGACTCCGCTAAAGTGTTCAAAAAATGCATAGTCCAAACAAAATTTGTTTCCAGTACGGTGGCTCTGAACCTAAAACCTTGCAGGATAAAAGGCTTCTGAGTGCCAGAAAGACCTGTCTCTCAAAGGAGAGGAGAGAACCTGTAAAGAGCCTGTTATAAGGAAATATCCTTCTGGGTTCAGTTCCAAGTGGGGAAAAAGACACTGGATTCATGAAGGTTGCTTGGAAGGAAGGTTTAATGGTGGACAGGAGCACATGGCTTGAGCCCCTGTACAGAAAAGGTAGCTTACATGGTTCCAGGTGTGGTGAAGAGAAAAAGAGAGAGAGGAATGCTGAGTTCCTGGTTTTTATAGTCTAAGTTGGGTCCCACCTCTTAGATTTCCTTTTCCTGTATAGAAATGTATCCCATTGGCTCTCAGACCCCCCAGAGGCATGCTGGGGTGGCTCTTGGCTTTTGTCTAATCCAGCTTTGGCTGAATGAAAGGGCCTTGGGCAAATCCTATTGTGGTTTTTATCATGCAGAAGACTTTCAGCCAGGTGAGAGGAATGTGTGAGCTGGGCCCAGTCCTTAATAGCCCATTTGCAAGGCGTGGGGGTTTTCCAAGAGGAGTCTTGTCTGTTTAAAAAGCATGTTTCCAGATGTGTTCCACAGAATATCTTCTACCTTTTAATATCTCCTAGGATATCTCATTTCCTAGGAGAGGGGTGGGTGCTAACTTCCTACAATCCCTCATTTTTTTTTTCAAAACATGTGAGTGCAACACATGTTTTGACACAAGCTTCAAATTGATCAGGTCAGGGAGATTTTATGGGTGCTCTCAATTTTCTCTGATGCAGAGGGGAAGACGTTGAAAGAGGCAGCAGAAGGATTCCTTCAGTGGCTCCCAAAAGGAGAGCTTTCAACCATGATGGTCAATGGCCAGGGCAAAAGTTCTGGAAATAAATTTACAGTATCCAATTTTCCATGCCAATTATGTTCAGATGTTTGATAACACTTTCGATGAGCTCCCAGACAGGTTTCAAGCAAGCAGAGGCCCCACAATATTCCCACAGCCATGGTTTACCTTGAAATCACAGGCTGCCCATTTCCAAGGGATGGTTCTTGAATCTGCCCTAGCTCTTACTTTAGTGCATCTAGGATTTGTGAGTCCAAATTGAAATTAGCCAGTGTGCAATCTAGGCTTTTCCTTTTTTTTTTTTAGAATGAGCCCTGGGACTCTTACTCCTGAGACCACCAGTGCAAAATACCCTGCTTTACTGGGCAGCAGTCAGGCCTTGGGTTTTCGAAGATCCTTTCTGCTAGCTCTTCAAGTGGGGAAATTGCCTGAGGGGACCTGCCCCCTTCCCCCATGGAATTAACAGGGAGATATGACTGCCTGGGCTTTAATGCCACAAAGCAGGAGCCAAAACAACAACAACAAAAAAAAAACCAGCAAGCTAAAAGCAGCTTTGGGTGGAGGTAGGTGGAAAAAGGATAACCTCAGTCTAATTCTGAATGGCGTGTCTCTGTGTGTTTGTGTATGCAGCTACAAATTTCCCTCCCACTAGACAGAAATCTAAAGTGTACAGAACTCACTGTGGCAACCACTCCCAATACAATTCTTACATGAGTACATTAAACTGATTACAATATAGATGAGACAAGAAAGAGAAACTTTACAATGAATTTCAGTGAATGAAGCAAGGAAAGAAAGAAAACAAAGAAAACTTTACAATGAATTTCTGTGACTGAAGCAAAGAAAGAAAATTTTACAATGAATTTCTGTGACTGAAGCAAAGAAAGAAAACTTTACAATGAAGTTCCCCCCTCCCCCCTAGTCTTTTCAGCTGTCTTCTGGGGATTGAAAATAGATGTTTGGTCTTTATTTGTCCATCTCAGGGTCCTTTCATTCATGTCTGCTGGGTGGCCTTAGGTTTTGGTGGTAAGGCTGGTCAGTCAGGCTTGGAAAGATCTGCTCCACTCTGGTTGCTGTGATGACTAGAGGACTAGATTCAAACCCAATTCTGGCTCAAATGGATGGCATGTCTTTACTGGAGGCAGTTTCTGAGCCCATTTGGTCTGCTTCCATAGGCTTCAGGATCATGTGTGCAGGGCTGAAAGACATAAGAACAGGGTCCCTTCCCCCTTTTCTGGTAATTCTACCACGAGAGGCATTGTAAAAGGATTAGAGATTTGGGGGGGGGGTAGATAGCTTGTAGGCAGGGTTTGAGGAAAACAAACAACACATCAGTATCGCAGTTAAATCAATTATAACAAAATGGAGGCATCACCGGGGGAAAAAATGAACAGACATTTCCATCTTAACAGAGAATTGGCATCCATTAAACATCACAGAAGAGCAATATTAAAACTGTTTGCATGTACATACAGTAAATGTGAGAATGGAATTTTCCTGTAAATTAACTTAAAACATTGTCCCTTAAATTTTGGCTTTTCTTAAAAACACAGAGAGGAATAGGAAAATTGAACTCTGTTCCTTGTCCCAGACCAGGTTGGCCAGTCCTAACTGGGCAAAGACATTTTCCTTTCTTTTCAGTGCTTTTAATTTTCTAACAATTTGAAATTCATATCTCTAGGAAACAGAGATATTTTACAGTTGCAATTACCTCGAGTGCGCACAAGACAAGACAAAGACGTACACATACACAAAACATGGACAAAGAGGATGACAGGACACACACACAAGTCCTTCCTGCCATAAATTTCAGTTAAATTAGGGAAGGCACAAATCTTAACAAACAAACCACGTGGTTACATATAAGAGAGAGAGAAGAATAGAGAGAGAGAAGAAACAACAAACACCTCAACATTTTTCCTTTTCTGTTTTCTTAAGTACCTTTATTTAGCCAAATTGGCTGTTTTGTTTTGTTTTGTTTCTCTGTGTCATCCCTCAGCAAAGCCCATTTTCTACACAAGTTTCCTGCTTTTACTTTTGCACATTCCTGTCATACAGATATATTCCTGGCATCCCAGGTTCCAAGCCCACACAAGGGTCTCCGCCACCCTCGAACTAGAGCTTCCCATGATCCTTTAAATGTAAGGTTCACTTTGGCTTAGCTAGTGACGCGCTCAACAGTTTCAGAGACTAAAAAAACTCTGGGAAGGACTTCCGATTCCCTCGTAGAAGTAAGGCCCCCTTCCTGTAGGGAATCTCTCTAGGTTTATCAGATCCAAAAAGGGGATCTGCGAGGACTAGCCGCCCCTGTACAGCTAGTACTAGGACCTCCACACTCACAGGCTTCACATTTAGAACTGAAAATTCTGGGGTTTGCTTTTGGGATGTGCACATAAAAACGACAACAACAACAACAAAATTTGCTTTCCCACCCTTCAGTCACACACACACACACACACACACACACACAGACATTCTTCCTCCTTCCCTAACAGAAGGTCCTGTGCTCTGTAAACACTAAACAGAACTTACACAAATCAAAACAGAGAAAGAGAAGACATTGACACATAGGCTGGTAGATGAGAAAGAAACTCTATACTACCAAATGAGGATAAACAAAAATAATTCAATATTATGAAAAGCTGTATGAGCAAGGAGTTTCAGAAAATAAAATTAAAGAATATTTGAAAAAAAAATGGAATTGCCTAAAGTACCAGAAAAGGACAAAAACTATTAAATGAATGAATATCAATGATGGAATTATCAGAAGCAGATCAAGAGACAAAAGAACAACCAAACACCAGGACCAGGTGGGCCAGTGGCAGAATTTTACAAAGATTTTACATAATGAGGTATTGATTGATGTAAAGGTACCACATTCCTGAATGGGAGCAAATATTACTTTGATTCCAAAATAAGATTCAGATTTAATGCAGATAAAACTATAGGCCCATCTCTTCACTGAATGCTGACTATAAAATATATACTTCAATAATGGCAGCAAACTAAAAGGTTCCTAAATGAATTTATACATTCAGCTCTCTTAAGCTTTTTCTAAGAGACAGATTAAAAACAAAATGAGAATGATTTTAAATACATAAAAAAGGCACAAGAAAAGGATGCTATTCATTTTGATACTGGAAGTGCTAAATATAAATATTATGGCAGACACAGAAATTAAAGGCATGGAAACTTTGAAAACTAATTTTGCACCAAGTGAGAAATAAAATATGTTAATAACCAACCTTACTGACAATTTTGTTGTCCAAAAGGTAGAGAAGAGAACTAGAGGAAATAATTAAGTCCATACTTGACTTAATACTTACAAACAAAGAAGAAGTTGTAGAAGGATTTGAAACTGCATCATTAACATAACAAAAACGATTCAACACAATTGAACACACTAAAGTCTTAGATTTTAAAATAAAGCTGACCTTAATAAACTCAAGAGAAACTTGAGAAAGATTCCTTGGATGAAAGTCCTAAAGGAAAGAAGCAACTCAAGAAGCTTTGTAAACTCTGAAAAAACTTGATTATAAAAGCCAATTGCACAAAAGCAATCAGGAGAAAAAAAAAACCAGAAATCCAAGAAACCAGCATGGCTGCACAAAGACCTCACTGACAAATTGAATGAATGAAGGACAGATACAAAAAAATGGAAAGAGGGACACATAACTAATGCAGAATATCAGCAGATAGCAAGAATCTGTAAAGAAAAATCAGGAAACAAAAGCCTTGAATGAACAAAAACTTGCAACAAAAGTGAAAGATAATATAAAAGATTCTTCCAATACATAAAAAAACAAGGAAAAAAAATCAAGGAAACAATTGGACCACTAAGGAGAGAAGGCAACACAGAGAAAGCCATGAGTTGCTTAACTCATTCTTTGCATGTATTCTTGCAAAAAAGAAATGCAACCCAACTAACCAGAAATATAACTGGAAAGGAAAAATAAAACAGACTGTAAACTAAAGTTAAAATAAGCAAAAACAGTAAGAGAACACCAGGTCCCAGAGTCCTAAAGGAGCTGGTAAATGAAATCTCAGAACCACTGCACATCTTTTTAAAAAAAATCTTGGGACACGGGGACCACCTGAGAAACTGGGAAAAAGCTAATGTGGTTCCCATCTTCAAAAAGAAAGAAAAAAAAACAACTAGACTGAGCCCTATCTAATGCAAAGAAAAGTAAAATCCTACCCCTAGGTAAGGAAAACCAAAAACATAGATAACTATTATAAATTGGTGCAACAAATTAAAACAGATTTGGAGAAGTGGAAAAGAACCACCATAAAATGAGTATCCTGCAATGGCTAGCAGACAAAACAGGGCTGGGGGGGGGAAGGGGGGGAGAAGGGGGGGGAAGGAAATATCAAAGGATTTAGGGAGATACATTAACTTGGTTAAACAAAAAGCATGATTATTTTTTCCCTAAAATGATTTGTACCCAGACAACACACTATTCAATTGAAATTGGAATTTACATATGCCATAAAGTATAATTAAAAGCAAAAATTACCCCCCCACACACACATACACACATGCAAACACACATTTCCCAGTTTTCTATGGTTTAAAGTAAAATTTAGAGGTAGGTACTCACCTTCTTTCCAAGCAGCCCTTGAATCAAAACCCCTTTAAAACCTACTTCCCAATGGCCAAGGCCTAATAAATTTATTTAGGCCAGGATCATTGAAGAGGTTACTTGGAATCCATCTGGCTCGCCAATTGTTATAAGGAAATATCCTTTTAGGTTCAGTTCCAAGTGGGGAAAAAGACACTGGATTCATGAAGGTTGCTTGGAAGGAAGGTTTAATGGTGGACAGGAGCACATGGCTTGAGCCCCTGTACAGAAAAGGTAGCTTACATGGTTCCAGGTGTGGTGAAGAGAAAAAGAGAGAGAGGAATGCTGAGTTCCTGGTTTTTATAGTCTAAGTTGGGTCCCACCTCTTAGATTTCCTTTTCCTGTATAGAAATGTATCCCATTGGCTCTCAGACCCCCCAGGGGCATGCTGGGGTGGCTCTTGGCTTTTGTCTAATCCAGCTTTGGCTGAATGAAAGGGCCTTGGGCTAATCCTATTATGGTTTTTATCATGCAGAAGACTTTCAGCCAGGTGAGAGGAATGTGTGAGCTGGGCCCAGTCCTTAATAGCCCATTTGCAAGGCGTGGGAGTTTTCCAAGAGGAGTCTTGTCTGTTTAAAAAGCATGTTTCCAGATGTGTTCCACAGAATATCTTCTACCTTTTAATATCTCCTAGGATATCTCATTTCCTAGGAGAGGGGTGGGTGCTAACTTCCTACAAGCCGAGGTGGCGCAATGGTTAAAAGCAGCACTGCAACTACTTCAGTGACTGCTAGTTCAGCTGTTCAAATCCCACCAGGCTCAAGGTTGATTCAGCCTTCCATCCTTCCGAGGTGGGTAAAATGAGGACCCAGATTGTTGGGGGCAATATGCTGAACTCTGTAAACCGCTTAGAGAGGGCTGTAAAGCACTATGAAGCGGTATATAAGTCTAAGTGCTATTGCTATTGCTAACCTGGTTTCCTAGAAGGCTTTGCAGATGGCAGGGGCTGCCACCAAAAAGACTCTGGGGTCTCTTCCTCTCAATCAGGCCCAGAGAAGGTCTTGGAATCCGCCTTCTTCCTGAGAGAAGAACGAGGCGGGGAAGAGGGGGTGAGGCCCGAGAACCAATGCCTGGAGGAGAAGACCCCTCCCACGCAGGCAGTGAAGACATGCCTGGCACTCAGGACCGTTTGATCTCATGAACAGATAAAGGCATTCACACGTGCTTTGGAAACATATTTTGTCTTTCAGAATGGAAAGCTCCCGATATGAAATGGAAATACAGTTGGATCCTCCAGGCCTTGCAGAGGCTTCCTCAGTTCCTCTTGTTTGGGTTCAGACGAGAAATCTTGCGCCCACAAAGGCAACCTTGGAAATGGCTGTCTGTCTTTGTGACTCACCCACACTTTGTATCAGCAAATGAAACAGGACTACCTTGACTAGAGAAAGGCAAGAAGCAATTGGTTTCTTTTCACTCTCTAGGTTTTGATTTTTTTCCCGTAAAGGACTAATTGTTTTCAACAAGTACTGTGTCACTTTCCACAACAAAATATCTTTGTGGTTGAAGGAAATTGGCAGGCATAAGTCCATTCACATCATCCAGTTCATTGGGACTGTGCGTTCAATTCAATCAGAATAATTACACTTGAGTTCAGAAGATCAATCTGGTTTGTTCAGAAGCCCAAAGTGATTCAATTTGAAGGAGCTAAATCAGTCAATTGTGATCTGGTCCAGTTTGGATGCAAACATTTATATTTGTTCATAAGAGGGGTATCAGAATTAATCTGTATTGAATTGATTTGGAGGCACCTGGTTTGAGTCAATAAACGGAACTGAATCTTTGCTTCAGGTCAAAAACTCAGGTTCATTTGGAGTTGAGCCAATTGCCCTCAAACTGATTCCTGAACCAAATATTCACACTGGTCTTCCCTGTTCCTTAGTTTCTGGCTCCTTCCTGGTGGGTTTACTGTGCCTTCTGCGACCTCCCCTCCAATTATTCACAGAGTGGGAAGCTTACAAAAGACCCCATCATTCTTCGCTTAAGCCTCGCTCACTTCTGTAGATGCAACCCCAGCTGGATTCAGAAAGGAGAACACATCCCTCAGCCCCATTAAAGGACCCTGGGATGCTATCAATCAAGGACGCCAATAAAGCAGGTTTCCTAAATAAAGCAAGGTGATCCTTGCATTCAGATTTATTGCATGGCTAAATTTGGAAGCAGCAAAGTAGCTTTTTAATTATTTCAGATACGGCTTCCAAGGCATGATTAACATTATTGTTGTACAATATTTTATCTCCTGCCAAAAATTGCATTCAGACATCATTGGTAAAATGGTAATTATGCTTCTGGATATTGCTGAAACTGATAAAGTTGTAAGATAGAGTTGTGTGGAAGGAATTGTTGTTCCATTTATTATGTACTGGAATATTCAATATAACTCCAGAAGGGCATTTTTTCTGTAAATGTATTAGGATAATACAAATATTTTTTCTCATTAAATGAAGTGGTTGTCTTAAGTGCAAATCACGGCTGTAAAGTTCAGCAAGCAGCTCCCCTCAAGTGGAAAAAAAGAACCGCCAATAGCAATTGTAGGGAATTTTAAAAATGTCAACTTTAATAGTTACATTATATTTCATGGCTTCTTTGCTGTGGGATTGCATCCTGAAGTGAAGAATAAAACTAGTAGCCCGGACTGATGTAATTAAGAACTATATCTAATCACATGATTTCTCCTCCTCACAAATAAATGTTGTTTTTGAAAAAGGTGCATTTGGAGAGAGAAAAAAGGGCACTTTGAAGAACACAATGGCCTCTTCTGAAGCCCAGCTGCTGTGGCCTAGAGGTGGAGCTCTTGCCTCACAATCAGGAGGTTGTGAGTTCGATTCTAGGTAGAGGCAGATGTAGGATCTCCTGCTTGGGCAGGGGGTTGGACTAGATGACCTGCAAGGTCCCTTCCAACTCTGTTAATCTGTTAAACTTCAGGCAAGCACTTTCACTGTTGTGCTGGTATGCAGATCACACCAACATATTTAATGTGTGTCTCCGTAATGGACAGACAGTGGAACGTACAAGCCAAAATGGAGAGTTTTCAGAAAATAATCCAGGGCAGGAAAACCCGAGATGTTAAAAATCCTTAGTGCACAACTCAAGTTCTAGTACAGCGATGGCGAACCTTTTTTTCCTCGGGTGCCGAAAGCGCATGCGCGCGCGCTATCGCACATGTATGAGTGCCCACACCCATAATTCAATCCCTGGGGAGGGTGAAAATGGCTTCCTCCGCCCTCCCGGAGACCCTCTGGAGGCCGGGAACGGCCCATTTCCCAACTTCTGGTGGGCCTGATAGGCCCGTTTTTCGCCCTCCCCAGGCTCCAGAGGCTTCCCTGGAGCCTGGGGAGGGCGAAAACACCCCCCGCCCCGCCCCCGAGGCCTTCCGGAAGCCGAAAAAACCCTCCCAGAGACTCTGTGCAAGCCGAAAATCAGCTGGCCGGCGTGCACATGCACGCTGGAGCTGAGCTAGGGCAACGGTTCGCGTGCCGGCAGATATGACTCCGCGTGCCACCTGTGGCACACATGCCATAGGTTCACCATCACTGTTCTAGTAGAACACGCAAGCATGAAAAATAGCCTGATGACATCCTTTTGTCTCCATGTCTATATCTTCATGTACAGAACTAAGAAGTGCATCAAAAAAATATAATTCCATTGCAACGGTTGACTTTTTCATTTTCTATGTCAGCTGGAAACTCAGGTTCAGAGAATGGTTGCCGGAGTGTGAATTCCGGTCCTGCTTTCCGGGGTTAGCTCACCTGAAATGGTCACCTCAGGTAACAGATGCGAGGGAGTGTACGGCAGCAGCTGTTTGTTCTTCAAATGCCCGGTGGTCTGACCTTCTCCATCCTGTGTATTAGACAGGTGCCCCAGAGGCAGGGGTAGAAGCCAATAGCCATTCCCAGGTCCAAGTTAGATGTGCCCACAGAAAGTAACTGAGGAATTGTGGCCCTCAACTGAAGGAGCCAACCAATCTCTGTGTTCAATCCCTTCACCCATGAAGAAGACACATTGGTGGATACATTACAAGGGGTATCTTTACGTGGTTCTCCACCCTGACATTGGGCTGTAACTTGATTCCCCTTGTTCTAAATCACTGTGATTTAGTCCAGGGGCGGGTTCCTAATTTTTCTACTACCACTCTGTGGGCGTGGCTTATTTTGTGGGTGTGGCTTGCTGGCCATGTGACTGGGTGGGCATGGCTTCTCGGACTGCTGAAGGGAGGGGAACTGAGATAGGTCCTGCTGCCCGTTCCCCCTCCCTTCAGCAGCTCGAGAAGCCTCGAACGTGCAAAAATGCCTAGGATCATCACTGCGCGTTTGTGGCTTCTCGGACTGCTGAAGGGAGGGGAATGGAGATAGCTCCTGCCGCCCGTTCTTTCAGTGTCTCACGTGCTCCCTCAGCCATCCTCCCCTGCTTGGACTCACTGTGGGGTAGGAAGGCAGCGCATGCGCAGTGCCGGAAGCTCGGTTTCTGAGCATGCGCAGAAGAAAATGTAAAAAAAAATGTAAAAAAATATTTTTTAAAAAATTGTGGCGCCCAGGCACCGGCAACCGACCGCACCGGTACTGTGATGTCACCAGCGGGCCGCTACCGGTGCTATAGAGTGGACCGCACTGGTAGGAACCCACCACTGATTTAGTCCCTGGAAACAAAAGGAATTTAATACAAAGGTCAGAAATCAAGTTTTTAATTCTTGGATCTGATGGATATTGGGAAAGGAGAGAGGGGATGGCTGGATCAGTTATGTCATGTGTATTATTTGTTCTACATGAGAGTAACCTATTCACTGTCCAGGGCAAAGCTAATCTGATACTTTTGGTTCATTCCCTACACTTATCAGAAGTGGCTTATAGCCATGGGTTTCTTCTGATTTTGAAATATTATTTTTCTCTCTCTATAAATGTAGACTCCGTTTAATGTAAATGAGGTGGTATGTCCAGGTGAGGTTTGGGTCTCTGCTCAGCAGATGGTACCGGTAACACCTGGCTGCCCTTGGCTGTGTCGGAAGCTAAGCAGGATTAGGCCTGGCTTGAACTTGGATGGGAGACCTCCAGGGAAATCCAGGGCTACAGAGGACTTTGAAAGTGGAACAAGACTTGCTAGAAGGCAGCACCAACCAACTCCTCCTATATTCTTGCCACAAGATAGAGGTGTTCAGGAGGTGAGTTGGATGAAGGAACTTGACTTTGACTGAACAGGTGCCTATCCTTAAAATCCTGAGCACCAGGTGTCTCAGCCTCCCCAGCATCAGGCTCACTCCCTGGTGGAATGCTGGGACTTGGGTGGCTCTGCTCCCACAGAATCTTGCCCCCTTTTTCCACAGTTGTCATCTGCAGGCTAGGGTTGGAGTGACTTCCTCTCTTGTCTTACATAAACATCCCAGATCATTCTGTCTGGCCTGGAGGAAGTTTGTGGAGGGAAGCGCTAGTGACGCACACGAACAGGGCATCCAAACAGGAGAGGCCCCTGGGAGGGAGAGGCAGCCTCCACACACACACACACACCCCAGGAGAGTCTCTGTCTTCCTTTTTTCACCATTTGAGTGCCACTGAGATCAGGGAGAGCTCTTGGGGTCTCCTGAAGTCAAGCAGCCCACCACATACAGTACATCTAGAGATCGGTAGCTCCTTCAGCGTCTATTTTTTATTTATTTTATTTATTATTTTGTCAAGCATATATAAGATTAAAGTAAAAGTATAAACATGTATACATGAGACGATTTTGAGTACATGGGGACATTAGGACAGGGACGGTAGGGACGCTGATGCACTTATGCACGCCCCTTACAGACCTCTTAGGAACGGGGAGAGGTCGACTGTAGACAGTCTAAGGTTAAAGTTTTTGGGGTTTGGGGAAGAAACCACAGAGTCAGGTAGTGCATTCCAGGCATTGACCACTCTGTTGCTCAGGTCATATTTTCTGCAATCGATTTTGGAGCGGTAGATAGGTAGGTGGATGGGTGGGTGGATGGATGGATGGATGGATGGCTTTCTGACGAGAGCAAAATAGCTCGAAATAGATCTATAATAGTCTCCCTTTATTTTCATTTATCAGCAAAAACTGTATGTAGGATTTTTTGCTGATAAATGAAAATAAAGGGAGACTATTATAGATCTATTTCGAGCTTATTTTGCTCTCGTCAGATAGCCATACCCCTTACTGGGATTTGAACCCGGGCCGGCTGCCTTGCAAGGCAGCAACTTAACCACTAGGCCATAGGCTCTGTTCCCAATCAGCTCTTTCACCAGGAAAGGGTTATATATGTTTTTCTGTCGTGTTATCCTGGTGTACCCAAATATGGGAGAGAAAGCATCACAGCTTCCTTTTTGCCTTTCAGCCCCTCACTGGGACCATCCAGGCTGTTTTTTATGCAGCCGACACACTAATCTATATGTGTAGGATTTTTTGCTGATAAATGAAAATAAAGGGAGACTATTATAGATCTATTTCAAGCTTATTTTGCTCTCGTCAGATAGCTATACCCCTTACTGGGATTTGAACCCGGGCCAGCTGCCTTGCGGGGCAGCAACTTAACCATATATATATATGGAGAGAGAGAGAGAGAGAGAGAGAGAGAGAGAGAGAGAGAGAGAGAGAGAGAGAGAGAGAGAGAGAGAGATACACACACACATATACACACACACTTACACACACATATAAATATATATATATACACACACACATACACACACCTTGTTTCATGAATCCTCGGTTGGAGGGATGTGAGAGTCAAGATTTGGCCTCTTCTCATGCCAACTTTGTACCGCAGGTAACCACATTACACCGTATAGCACACAAATAAAGCTCTAAGCAGCATCCTATTGGAGTGTCTTTCATAGTCTCCTCCTTGTGCTTGTTTTCTTTTGATGGAGAGTGCTTTCTGGATCAAGCTGCCCCTTCTGGACTTCTGACCACAAGCCCCAAGGCTGCCTCTCTCCACCAAAAGCATCCGAGAGAAGAATGGGGGTCTTGATGACTCAGGTCAGGGAAATGGGATCTGGCCTTTAAAATGATCCTTGGACCTGTTTCCTCCAAAACTCTGCATGCATTGGCCAAATTGTTGATTTCACCTTGAGGCTTGTGACTGAGGGTTTTTGACTGACATCTCTTTTTTGACTTAAAGAAGAAAAGGCAGATCTTTCGGCATTGAAGGAAATGGACACAACACGCACGGACCCCCCACCTCCTAGGCAGGGACACCAATTTCAGTTTCACAGTGAGGCAGCAGATGAGGAATTAATCCTATTCACAATGCAAGATTGGAAAAGGGAGGTCAGAATCTTCTCTGTACGAAGAGGATGGAGAAAATATATATATATATATATCCCGGGCTGGTTCATTGTAAAGAAGAAAGATAATGGCATGTATCTACATGGTGCTGCAGGCTGTATAATGTGCTCTGTTTTTTTAATGGTCCACATTAGAATTTCCATACAGAGCAAGGGAAAGCTTTTTATTATTGATGGTTTGCCATGTAATAACAACCGAATGCATTATTTTCCTCTAAAAGAGTGTTTCCCAACCTTGGCAACTTGAAGATGTCTGGACTTCAACTCCCAGAATTCCCCAGCCAGCATTCGCTGGCTGGGGAATTCTGGGAGTTGAAGTCCAGACATCTTCAAGTTGCCAAGGTTGGGAAACACTGCTCTAAAAGGTTTGGACTGGTCTAATTGACACGTCTTCACTACCATACTGATTAAATTGTGGAAAAGGGATTCCAGCCCCATCTGAGAGGGATGGGGGAGGGCTTGTTCCCAATGCTTAACTAACCTAGAGAAAGGGACCACCTGAATTAAAGTCATAGCTGCACCATTGCAAACCCCCAGGTGGATCCTCTTTAGGGGTTCGGTCAAAAACCGGTGGGGCAGACCTTTGCCTGGGAAGCCAGAGGAGTGGGCCTGGTGATTTGCAAGCTGCTCCCCAGCTCTCTTCTTCTAAGGCTGTCACGGTGTGAATATTGTCAGTTGTATGTCTATGCAGGGTGCTGCATCCCTATCCTAATATTATGGTACATTCCAATATGGTACATCACAACACGTGATATGATCTTGTACGCATGTCCACATTCCTGAACCACCATTAATCACTTTTGACTTGGCTCTTGACCGGGACGGTCACGTTTTATTAGCAAAGATGTAATTAATCAGGATTTATTGTTTTTGTACCGAAATAAATATTTTCTATTAGATTTTTAATCTCGGCTTTATTTCTAACTGTCTGAATTCCAAGTAAAGATCCACATCGCCTCTATGAGATTTTATTCTCATTCTCACAAAGGCAACTAAGGAAGAAGGTCGAGTCCTGCAAAGGTACAAAGAGAAGGGGACACAGGCTGGGCATGGTGAATGGACCCCCCCCACACACACACTTCTTTCAATCCTCACTTCAGAAACCCAGGCCCTGGAGCCATGAAGAGGGGAAGGAGGAAGATGGGACAGGAATGTGCACTCCTTTCAAAAATGCACTTAAAGTTATCTGTACCATTGACATTTAAAAAAAGCAAAACAAACAAACAGATAAAAGATATGTCTAAAACCTCTGGCAGGTTTGGCACACACATTTCATTTCTTCTTTCCCGATTCACTATGGGACGCAGCTTGATAGGACATACTGAGGTCTTGTCTCAGAACCACTCTACCACATCTTTTAAAAAATCCTGGAGAACCAGGGAACTACCAGAGGACTGGAATGTGGTTCCCATCTTCAAAAAAGGGGGGAAAAACAGACCCAGGAAACTACAGACCAATCAGCCTAACATCAATACCCGGGAAAATACTGGAAAAGATAATAAAAAACCAGATCTGCCATCACCTAGAAACAAGCAAAGTAATAACCAGCAGCCAACACAGGTTTGTTAAGAACAAATCATGCCAAACCAATCTCATTTCATTCTTCAACATAGTGACTAAATTAGAATAATTAGTCAATGAAATAGCTTGCTTCCTGGAGTTGTGGGTGCTGCATCACTGGAGGTTTTCAAAAATAGAATGGACAACCATTTGAGTGGGATGATGTTAGACTCCTTTCTTGAGCAGGGGTTTGGGCATAAGAAGCTACCAAGGGAGGAGGGGGTCAGGCTGTTTTCCAAGGCACCAGAAAGCCAAACAAGGAATAATGGATGGAAGCTGACCAAGGAGAGATTCAACCTCGAAATGAGGAGAAACTTTCTGACGGTGAGAGCGATCAACCAGTGGAACAGCTTGCCTGCGGAGGTCGTGAGAGCTCCAACACTTGGGACTTTCAAGGAGAGATTGGACTGCCATTTGGCCAAAATGGTGTAGGGACTCCTGCTTGAGTGGGGGGTTGGACTAGATGACCTACAAGGTCCCTTCCAACTCTAATAATCTGTAATCTAGTAGACCAGTGAAATACTGCGAACATAATATACTTAGACATCAGCAAGGCATTCGACAAAGTAGACCTACAACCTACTTCTTGGTAAGCTAGAAAAAAGTGGGATAGATAGCTTCACCACCAGATGGATTCGTAACTGGCTGACAAACCATACTCAATGAGTAGTCCTTAATGGGTCTATGCCTACATGGAGGGAAGTAAGCAGTGGTGTAACACAAGGTTCCGTCTTAGGCCCAGTACTCTTCAATATCTTCATAAATGACTTAGATGAGGGAATAGAAGGGGAACTTACCAAATTTGCAGATGATACTAAGCTGGCAGGAATAGCTAAAGGAATAGCCTAGAAGATAGGTTCAAGATCTAGATGGATCTTGACAGAACACTGGGCCCTATCTAACAAAATTAAATTCAATGTAGAGAAAAGTAAAGTCTTACACTTAAGCAAGAAAAACCAAAAGTACACATATAGACTGGGTGAAACCAGACTTAATAGCAGTGACTCTGAGAGAGATCTTGGAGTCTTAGTGGACAACCAGCTAAATATGAGTCAGCAGTGTGCAGCAGCAGGCCAAAAAACCCAATGCAATTCTAAGCTGCGTTAACAGAGGGATACAATCAAGATCAAGTGAGGTACTAATAATACCACTCTATAAAGCCTTAGTAAGACCACTCCTAGAATACTGCATCCAGTTTTGGTCACCACATTATAAAAAAGATGTTGAGACTCTAGAAAAAGTGCGTGTGGGAGGCCTGGCTGCAACTGTCCAAAGCCAAAGAAGTTCTTGAAGACCTCTGACAGCGAAAAGGAGGCTGGGGGTGAGCACACAAATGAACTTCCGGTTGGGCAGTTTTTCCCAGTCCCCAGGCTTCAGGAGGCTTTCCTGAAGCCTGGGGAGAGCAAAAACGGCCAAAAAAAGGCTGAAAATCAGCCGGCCAGCGCACGCATGCACAGTGGAGCTGACATAGGGCAACATCTCGCGTGCCCTCAGGTGGCACACGTGCCATACAGGGGTGGGTTCCTCTTACCTGGCTACCGGTGTGCTGCGTGCGCAACATCATGTTTCACGCACCCGCATGCTCACTACGCATGTGCATATACTCACTACGTGCACACGTCCCCTCACAAGATTTTGCTTCCACGCATGCGCAGGAAGCCAAAAAAAAAAAATGCCGAAAATTCACGAAAAAAGATGGCACCATGCGATGGACCGGCGAAGACGGCACCGGAGCCGTAGCGCACAAATTGCGCAATCGGCGAGTCCCTACTGGAACGGCGCACTGGACCGCACCGGTAGGAACCCACCACTGGTGCCCTAGGTTCACCATCACTGACCTATAAGATCCCTTCCATCTCTGTTAATCTGTTCTATTCTGTTAATTTGCCACCTTCCAACCTCTCGTGCTGCACCATCCCACATGTTGGCTTGGCCTACAAAGACCTGAACAACCAGCCAGCTCGGAGAAGATCCTCAAGGAAAGATGTAGATGTAGATGACCCTCACTCCGTCAAAGACCTTGGAGTACTCATATCCAACGACCTAAGTACTAGAGCCCACTGTAACAACATTGCCAAAAAGGCACTAAGAGTTGTTAATCTAATCTTGCGTAGCTTCTTCTCTGGCAACATCACATTACTAACGAGAGCATACAGAACATTTGTTAGACCAATTCTGGAATATAGCTCACCTGTCTGGAACCCGCACTGCATATCAGACATAAATACAATCGAGAGAGTCCAGAAATATTTCACAAGAAGAGTCCTTCACTCCTCTGCTCACAACAAAATACCTTATTCCACCAGACTTGAAATACTGGGATTAGACAATTTACAACTACGTCGCCTCCGATCTGATCTAAATGTAGTTCATAAAATCATATACCAAAATGTCCTTCCTGTTAATGACTACTTCAGCTTCAACCGCAACAGTACACGAGCACGTAATAGATTCAAACTAAATGTAAAGCGCTCCAAACTCGATTGCAGAAAATACGACTTCAGCAACAGAGTGATCAATGCCTGGAATGCACTACCTGACTCTGTGGTTTCTTCCCCAAACCCCAAAAACTTTAACCTTAGACTGTCTACAGTCGACCTCTCCCCGTTTCTAAGAGGTCTATAAGGGGCGTGCATAAGCGCACCACTGTGCCTACCGTCCCTGTCCTACTGTCCTATTGTCCTCTTTTATTGTTACTTTTTACTTATGTTTATACAAATTACTATATATGTTTGACAAATAAATAAAATAAATAAATAAAAATATTATTGCAGAGAAGAACATTTCTGTAGCTTTCAAAATACACTAAAACTTGTGCTGGGAGGAAAAAGGGAGCCTTTTGATTCATTCAGTTTTTCTGTGCCGCCTCTTCACTTGTGTAGAGCAGAGTAGGGATTTTAGCTAGCTTTTTGTTCCTGCTATAAATTTGCTCTTGGAATCCAGGCTCGGCTATAACCTACCACAAACAGGCTCACAGACACATTTTTGTCTTGCTTCAGAGAGGAAGTACAAATGTTTAAATTCTCATTAAGTGTGTACAACCCACAAAAAGACTCTGGATCAGTTGCATGTTTAAATTTTTTTTTAAAAAAAAATACACATCCTACACAATCATATTTTTGTACAGTGCAACTGAGGTCTGGAGAACAGTTAGTTACAGCTGAATAAGGATCCAATACTCACTGACAGTCCTTGCATTTGTGTAATTTATGCACTCATAAAACTTTTAATAGATACTTATTTTCAAGAAGTCACAGCAATAATGGAGCGAGTCAGCAGCCTGTCACTCCTAATCATTCTCACACCTCCCAGATTCACAGCCTTCCATTTTTGTGCTGGCTATTTCGGGGGAGGAACAATTCATTAGTCAAAGTTTCAGAAGTTCACTAATCAGGAGCCTCTCCTAATTGCAAACTCCCAGAAATCATTTTTCTGCTTGTAGTTTATGGTAATTTGCAAAGCATTTGTCACAATACTTTGACTTGTCTTCTAAAAGCCACTTGCTTCAGCAGTCTGACTGAAGATGGAAGAATCATACCAAAGAGCCGAGATGGTGCAGTGGTTAAATGCAGCACTGCAGGCTACTGCTAGTTCAGCAGTTCAGCTGTTCAAATCTCACCGGCTCAAGGTTGACTCAGCCTTCCATCCTTCCGAGGTGGGTAAAATGAGGACCCAGATTGTTGGGGGCAATATGCTGAACTCTGTAAACCGCTTAGAGAGGGCTGGAAAGCACTATGAAGCGGTATATAAGTCTAAGTGCTATTGCTATTGTTCCCCTATTCCAGAGCCCTCCCCCCCATAACCCTTCCAGGAGATCCCCCTGGTCCTGAGGAGCAGAAGAGCCCCTACCGGCTGCCAGGGAGCCTGCATCACCCCCACCCCTGCCATTTCTGGGTTCACTATTCTTCTTGTTTCAAAGGTTCCCATCCCTCAAAACTAAGGTGACCAGATTTTATTTTTTGTAAAGTGGGACACCATTGACGGGGGGGGGGGTTTCTAGGGGAGCAAGACGGGAGGGGTCCGTCTCTCTTATCCTGCAGCTTTGTGCAGCCCCCCAAACACCCCCCCTTCATCGCAGCCAGGGGTGGGTTCCTACTGGTGCAGGCTTACCTGTTCGTCGCCGCAGAGGGGTGAAATCCTGCTGGTTCGGCCGGGCCAGTCATTCGGCGTAGAGCCGATGGAACTGGCGGCGGTCGCGGCGTGGGGCTTCTCCTGCCCGCTTCCCTCGCCTGGCTGGAGGCTGCCATTCAAGATATTTTTGCAAATAACCTGAATGCGCAGAGGACAAAATAACACGAATGGCGGCGTCCAGCCGGGCGGGGGAAGCGGGCAGGAGAAGCCCCGCGCCGCGACCGCCGCCAGTTCCATCGGCTCTACGCCGAACGACTGGCCCGGCCGAACCGGCAGGATTTCACCCTGCAGGGCAAATTCAAATTAAAAAAGCGGGACTTTTTGGAAACGCCGCGGGACGCGGGACAAATTACTGAAAAGCGGGACTGTCCCGCCAAAAGCGGGACATCTGGTCACCTTACACAAAACTCTGGGGGGACATCAGGGGTGGGTTCCTACTGGTGCGGTCCAGTGCTCAGCTCCGGTAGGGACCCGCCGATTACACAATTTGCGCGCGACTGCTCCGGTGCCGTCTTCACCGGACAGTTGCGCGCGTCACCATCTTTTTTTAAAGAATTTTTTGCTCTGTGCATGCGCAGAAGCAAAATCTTGCCAAAACCGCACGCGCACGCGCATCCCCTTCCAAAACTCTGGGGGGACATCAGGGGTGGGTTCCTACTGGTGCGGTCCAGTGCTCAGCTCCGGTAGGGACCCGCCAATTACACAATTTGCACGCGACTGCTCCGGTGCCGTCTTCGCCGGACAGTTGCGCGTGTCACCATCTTTTTTAAAAGAATTTTTCGGCTTTTTTGCTCTGTGCATGCGCAGAAGCAAAATCTTGCCAAAATCGCACGCGCACGCGCATCCCCTTGCAAAATTTTGATGAGATTTTGCTTCCGCACATGCGCAGAAGCAAAATCTCACCGAAATCGCGTGCGCACGAAACGTGGAGATGCGCGCGCAGTGCACCGGTATCGGTAAGTAAGCAACCTGCCCCTGGGGGACATGTCTATTTGGAAGAAGGCTTTGGAGACCAAGGATCCCGAGGAGCTCAGAAGATCCCACAGGGCACTGTCAAGTTGCTCAGGATGATAAAGCACCATGACACCTGTTCAAGGTAAGGGTTGAAAAAGAGCCTCCTAAATATTGGAAATAATGCTTGCCTCACCCTTTTGCACATGCAGCATCTGCCTCACATACCTTGGGAGTGATTAGAATTATTATGTGTTGCTGATCTGAAGCGAGCCAAAGCTTTCAGGAAGGGAGAGGCGGGCCTTTCCTTATTGGGGTCCCCTAACCCTCTACCCCTTGGGATATGGTGGCTCAGTGGCTAAGATGCTGAGCTTGTCGATCAGAAGGTCAGCAGTTCAGCGGTTCGAATCCCTAGCGCCGCGTAACGGGGTGAGCTCCCGTTACTTGTCCCAGCTTCTGCCAACCTAGCAGTTCAAAAGCACGTAAAAAATGCAAGTAGAAAAATAGGGACCACTTTGGTGGGAAGGTAACAGCGCTCCTTGTGCCTTCAACGTTGAGTCATGCCGGCCACATGACCACGGAGACGTCTTCAGACAGCGCTGGCTCCTTGGCTTAGAAACGGAGATGAGCAGCACCCCCTAGAGTCGGGAACGACTAGCACACATGTGCGGAGGAACCTTTACCTTTAACCTCTACCCGGGAGCAGAGATGCCATCCTGGCCTGTGGGGATCTCAAGTTTCATTTCCCTGCAATCAGCTCCACCTGTTGGACTCCTTCTCTTTAAAGTGGTGCTCCAACTGAATGTAGAATTCTAAATGGAACATTATAAAGCAAAATGGATCCATCTTCCCCTCATTCTTTCTTTACCTGTAGCCAATTTATCTCCTTGGTAACAGAAGGAAAATACTTATATTAAACATAAAAAGCCTCCCAAGCAAGTAATTTCATTATATCATTTCATCTAATTCAAGTATTCTTCTGATATGGTTATTGGATGGTTTCTCAAATTGCATGTCATTCAGTTCTGCGGATCAGACCTCGAATGAAGGTGAAGGAGAAGATCTCTCTTCTCCTTCTTTGCTTTGCTGGCTGAGGAATTCTGGGAGTTGAAGTCCACAAGTCTTAAAGTTGCCAAGGTTGGAGACCCCTGCGTTTAGAGGCTTTCTGTTGGATTATCTGACAACGCCACCAGAGTGGCCAGTTGAGCAGGAATGGGAAGACTAATCCTCTTCTTGTGGGTCAGAACGGATGGGGGCAAACCCGGGCAATCCCGGTTTGATCTTTGTCACCTCCGGATGCTCCCAGGACAGTGATGACGAACCTATGGCACGCGTGCCACAGGTGGCACGTGGAGCCATATCTGCCGGCACGCGAGCCTTTCCCCTAACTGAGCTCCAGTGTGCATGTGCGCGCCAGCCAGCTGATTTTTGGCCTGCGCGGAGGCACTGGGAGGGCGTTTTCAGCCTCGGGGGAGGGCGAGGGAAGCCGTATTTGCCCTCCCCAGGCTCCAAGAAAACCTCTGGAGCCTGGGGAGGGCGAAAAATGGGCCTACCGGGCCCACCCGAAGTCGGGAAACGGAGCGGGGGAATCGTGAACGCATGCAGAGGGGGCGGGGCAGCACGAGGGGATCACATGTGCATGGACAGGGGGGCATTGAATTATGGGTTTGGGCACTCGCATGTGCACAATAGCCTGCGTGCGCGTGCTTTTGGCACCCAAGGAAAAAAAGGTTCGCCATCACTGTCCTAGGAGAATGATGGTATCCAGGACTGTCCACACTCCAAGCTGCTTTTTGTGGGGATCAGTCGCAGGACAACCTACCAGGAGTATGTTTCAGAGGAACCCGAACTGACTGCAATCGACGTCCTTCTGTCTGGCAGCCTGCACTGCATGGCTCTGTGGTTTGGATCGAGGTTGGGCCTATCTGCAGGAGAGTGGGAAGCCACCATGAAGCCACATCTTTGCTGCTACCAAGAAAATAATACCCCAGAAGGAAAGATTTATAAAACAATATAAATATATATATAAAGTAATGGGCTTCCTTTACTTTCATTGGGTTATTTTTTTTCTGGAGGGGAAGTGTTATAGCCAACGTCACATTTGCGCGTTGCTCAGCTTTGCCCTGTAACCTTGGGCTGTGGTGGCTTCGTGCTGCTTCCTGGGGCTTGGGGGGAGGCAGGGGTGTGTGTACATCCGGATGGCCACATTCTCAAACACAAAGGGGATGCCCTTAAAGCCTCCCCTGCTCTTGCTGCATTCAGTGGGGATGGAAATTCACTGCCAGCAGACTGGTATTCAGTCATATATGGCTCTGAGTTTGTTCTTAGAGAAAAAAAAATTGCCAGTTGTTATTAGAATAATATGCTCTGCACAAAAAGAGGAAAATAAAAAAGAAACAGCCAACCCCACTCTGATTGTTATTAGAAGCAGCTTCTGTTTAGAATAGTTCAATTGGGGGGTGGGGGTAGGGGTGGGGAAGAGAAAGAGAGAGAGAGAGATTGAGATTAAGAGTATAATCTTGAAATGACATCTGGCTAACCCTTTGCCAAAAAAATCCCTTTTATACACGTACTGTATTTTTCAGAGTATAAGATGCACCGGAGTATAAGACACACCGGCGTATAAGACGCACCTTAGTTTTCGGGGAGGAAAACAAGGGGAAAAAATTCTGCCTCTGCCTCCCAGCAATTTGCCTCCCAGCAAACAGCAAACAGCACAGATGATATACACGGTTTGCGGTGTATTTCTGTGCATGTGTGCCTGACCCATAGAAATAGCAAAGAATTGGAGAAATGTACATTATGGCAGTATATTAATGCCAGAAAGTTTTCTTAAATGTAGTCACACTAACTCCTCCCAATTATTTAAATAGATCTACTCCAAACATGACTAAGTCCAGGTTTAACTCAGCTGCTTTATCTTAATACTAAAACAGGACACTGTTACATTTCAGACTATACTTGTACAGATGCTGTTAAAATTGATGTGGCTTTCTGGAAGTATACATTATCCTCTGCTATTTAAAAGAAGGTACAAAAGCACTGGGCCTCTTCAGAGCAAGCATTTATCTTAAAAAGCTTCTTCATTTTGTTAAGTTGTCTAGAACAATAATAAAGCAGTCTTTAAAAAATAAGTCTAATAAGTTGAACATTCTACAGACATTTATAGATATTGACTTACCTCCTTGCATCCAGTTTCAGCAGTCTGATTAGCACAAGAAAATAAAATTCTGCCTCTCCCTCCCAGCAATTTGTCTCCTTGCAGCTTTAGTTTCACTTTCAGTTTAGCACATGGCCAGCCTAAGGTGACCAGACGTCTCGATTTTGGCGGGACAGCCACGCTTTTTAATGATTTGTCCCGCGTCCCGCTGCGTTTCTAAAAAGTCCCGATTTTTTGAAAGAATGCACGACTAGGGCATTCTTTCAAAAAATCAGCCTGAAAGGGGGGCGTGCGAGACTGGGGGGAGTTAAAAAAACCCACAACTGCAGCGCAGACGTTTAGTCCAAGGTCCCTTCCAGCTCTATTCGGATTGAAGTCGTCAGCCGCTGCGTCTCGCCTTGCTCCTCCTCAAGGAAGCTGCAGCTCTTTTAGGGTGCTGGCAGGAAGCCTGCCTCCCAGAAGATGCAGGAGCACCTTCGGTTTTGTCTTGTTTCTTCTGAACGGCCCAGGGACGTGAACGCTAGTCAGAGGATTTCTCTCCCTCTTTTTCTGTTATTTTGCCGTCAGCCTCTGCAACTCCGGTAATTAACTGAATACACATTTCTGCCCTTTCAGCCAGTTTAGCTCTGCCTATAACCTCGCAGTTGCACCTTTCCTTCCTGCTCCTCACAGCCCCGAGCAGAACAATTTCCTTTGTGTGTGTGTGTGTGTGTGTGTGTGTGTGTGTGTGTGTGTTTGTGTGTTCTGTGTTAATATTTCTCGTTCCTTCAAATGAGCTCGTTTTTGACTCAAATGACTGGAAGACGCAACAGAGAGCCCTGCTAAGCTAAGCTAAGATTTGGCTTGGGGCAGGGTGGAGGGAAGAAAAAAGTGTGTTGCATGAAGGCTTTCTTCACCCCACCTTCAAATTTTTGTAGTCAATTACCCAAGCAAAGTTTTCATGAGTGTGATTTTCAAGGCTTTTTTATTTGAAACAATGAATCGGTCAAAGGAAAATACCAAGAGAGTGTCCCTTTTAAAAGTATGCTGTAAAAATAAAAGGACTGTAA
Source organism: Diadophis punctatus similis (assembly GCA_023053685.1). Lineage (NCBI taxonomy): Eukaryota > Metazoa > Chordata > Lepidosauria > Squamata > Dipsadidae > Diadophis > Diadophis punctatus. Next base: position 12,121,851 of record JALIGW010000017.1, read on the forward strand.
ACACATTTGCAAATGCTAAAGAAATAGCACATTGAAGTCATCCTCACTTCAGACGATGAGTTCATTTCTGTCTTCTCTATCTACTTCCTTCAATCTTGCCAAGCAGGGTAGCTATTTTTTCTAGTACACACAGTTTTGTCACATGTCCAAAATATGAACTTTTGCAGCTGATAATTACAGAACCAGGATTGGTTCTTTAATTCTTCTTGTAGCACATGTGACATGTTGCTTTCTCTATTGGTTACATTATATTTTTGATCTTGTGTCCTTTGCCTTTTCTGAAACGCTCCTGTTAGGTTGAAAATTTAAAGGTTTTGTTCATTCTTCTAAAAAAAAATCACCATAGTCTATAAAAACAGTTTTCATTGTTTTTATATCAAATACATTTATTGTAATACTGTTAATTTGGGATGATTCTGATTTCACTGAGATAAACTGGGACAATGTATGATTTTGCTTTGCTTTGCATATAAGAGAAGTAGGATTACTCATTGATATAAATGTTTATACAGGCTAGACGTATTTTGTTTAATAAATTAATTTGATAGGTGCAAATAGGTGCCAATTGAAAAAGTAATCAAACTTAATAGATTGAAATTAATATTTAATATTTCTGATTTTGAATATTTTTAAAGTTTGCATCAATCAAACTTGGCTAATATTGCACAATCACAGAATAATTGTTTGCAGGTAAAAGGGACTTAATGTTTTCTAACCATCCAATATTGTATATCATGGGTGTCAAACTCGCGGCCTCACATTGCCATCACATGACATTTCATGATGCTTTTCCCATTAATGGAGCTGGGGTGGGCATGGCTTGCATGTGACACATCCAGCCCACGGGCCACCAGTTTGACACCTCTGTGTATATTGTCTTAATTTTTTCATTATGCATATTTTACTGTTTAGAAGGTATTTAAGAAATAAAATATTTTGCAATGCAAATTGAAAATGTTCTTATGGGAATGTATTAATTTGGATATATTATGTGATATCAAGTTGAATAGTGAACCTTAGCAACCACATAGAAGTTTTTCCCACATTGTGTAAAGAAAAGTTATGGAAAGCTTCCACTTCAAAATTTTATCTCTGTTCTTCATTTTAATTAAAATAGTTATATTCAGACTATAGTGATTTATATACAAGTGTTGTGGGATACTAAAAAAAAGGCATGCCCACAATGTTTGTAATAAGATGCAATGTTACGAATATCAAAAGGTATAGAAGACAGTGTAAACATAGATTTTTCTAAAATAAAAGTTTTGTAAAGAATTTTATTCTTATTTCATTCTATTTAGGTTTCACTCTTTATTTAAACAACAGTTTATTTTTGTGTCACCTTGTGTCACTGTGCTCTACCTTACCCCACTCAGCCCAGTTCTGTTCCTCACTATCTTGTAGTTTAGTTGTGTCTGATCACTGGTTGGATGCTGTAATCATTTTGGTAAAGGCCAGCATATTAACAATAAACCTTAAAAAGATACTCTGGATTAGTAGTTCCCAGACCTAATAATATGGCAAGGATGTGGGTGACTGACTTCAGTGGTTTCTATTTCAGGTAAGGTCATAATTGATATACCAGCCAAAGCTGAATAAAGAACACCTAACATAGGTCTTTGCCTACTCCTCTAACAGATGTGAGTCCAGGACTTCAGATTGGCAGCCTGCTGTATCTGAGGAAACACAACCCCTATCAAGGGTCAAATATTGTGTAGACTGAGATACTATAGTCCTGGAGTCAGTAACTTCTGAATTAACAGCTACTCCATCTTACTTTGATTTCTTCCTGTTCCGATCTTGATCAGGTGGAACATCTACTGCATTTTCCATAAAATGAAAGAGAACCAATTGAATAAATTTCTCCCAAAATATATCTTAGTGGCCTTATGTGATGTGTTCAGTGGTATACTGAAAGGCTCCCTTTTAGGATTAACACTGTTCAATTTCATTATAAATAGATTAGATAAGAGGTGAAAAATACATTTACAGATGATACAAACTTGAAGAAGGATAGCAGGCATCTAGGAGAGAAAAATATAGGTAGCCCTTAACTTACAACCAGAATTGAGCCCAAAATTTATATTGCTACACACTATGAAAGAGGTGTAACATTCAAGTGAGACAGACTAGAGCCATGAGGAACAGAAAGGGGATTAGTAAACACACACATATACGCACAGAGAGACAGAGAGAGAGAAAGAAAGAAAGAAAGAAAGAAAGAAAGAAAGAAAGAAGACAGACAGACAGACAGACAGACAGAAAGAAAGAAAGAAAGAAAGAAAGAAAGAGAGAGAGAGAGAGAGAGAGATGTTAGGAAAGAAGAAAGATGAAAGAAAGAAAGGAAGGAAGGAAGGAAGAAGAAAGAAGACAGAAAGAAAGAAAGAAAAGTTAGGAAGGAAGGAAGGAAGGAAGGAAGGAAGGAAGGAAGGAAGGAAGGAAGAAAGAAAGAAAGAAAGAAAGAAAGAAAGAAAGAAAGAAAGAAAGAAAGAAAGTTGTATGGCCGCCCTGAGTCCTACTGGAGTGGGGCGGCATACAAAAACGACCAAAAATAAATAAATAAATAATTTTTAATCAGGAACCCACCCCGGTCAATGGTGTCCCTCTTTATCAATGTTAAAATCTGGTCACCTTAGGCCAGCCAGCCTGCAGCCTCACTCAGTTGAGGATCGGGAAACTGATAATCAGTTGCTTGGCTTAACAGGCTCTGTTCTGCTTGCTGCAAGGAGGTAAATTACTGGGAGGCAGAGGCCAAAGGGTGGGGGTGGCTGGGTGGGGCTACATTCGGTGTATAAGACGCACCCAAGTTTTCACCCTCTTTTTGGGGGTAAAAAGGTGCGTCTTATACTCCGAAAAATATGGCATTTTCCCAAGGGATACTTTTCTGCTCCAATATGCTGGGAGTTTCGTAAGATTTTGCGGCTAGTGTTGCATTACCTGCCTCTCTGGCCAGAGCTACTTCTGCAAAAGTGCAAGGCATGGAGGGGAGACCCACATCAAATGCGTAAGTGCCCGGAGAAAACACACAGCTCTGAAACACTGCTTGGAACAGAAGGCAGGTGTGCCTCCAGATGGGGCTACCAATCAGCAAGAACTAGGGACATGCTCTGTTTTCCTCCTGGATTCTGGGTCTTTTCAGACAAGGGTTTTATCGCAAACTTGCCTTGTAGCTTTCCCAGAACAGTTTGCAGATTGCCTCTGAATTGCCATGCTGGAGAACATTGTGGAGAATCCTTGGACCACAAGAAGAAAAAATGATCCAATATTAATAGAAATAAAACTAGGCTTTCAACTGGAAGCACTAACAACGAAGGCAAAAGCTTAGCTAATTTGGGCACATAATGCAAAGACAAGAGTCCTTGGCAAGAGCCGTGGTGGCACAGTGGTTAGAATGCAGTAAGGTAAAGGTAAAGGTTCCCCCGCACATGCATGCTAGTCGTTCCTGACTCTAGGGGGCGGTGCTCATCTCCGTTTCAAAGCCGAGGAGCCAGCGCTGTCTGAAGACATCTCCGCGGTCATGTGGCTGGCATGACTCAACGCCGAAGGCGCACGGAACGCTGTTACCTTCCCACCAAAGTGGTCCCTATTTTTATACTTGCATTTTTACATGCTTTCGAATGGCTAAGTTGGCAGAAGCTGGGACAAGTAATGAAAGCTCACTCCGTTACGCGGCGCTAGGGATTCGAACCGCCGAACTGCTGGCCTTCTGATCGACAAGCTCAGCGTCTTAGCCACTGAGCCATCGCGTCCCTTGCAGTACTGAATCAGTACTGCAGGCTAATTCTGCTGACTGCCGACTGCCAGCAGTTCAGCAGTTCGATCCTCACTGGCTCAAGGTTGACTCAGCCTTCCATCTTTCCAAGGTCTGTAAAATGAGGACCCAGATTGTTGGGGGGGCAATAGGCTGACTCTTTAAAGCACTGCAAAGTACTGCGAAGCTGTATATAAGTCTAAGTGGTATTGCTTTTTCTATTGCTTGAAGGAATAGAGGATCCTTGAAAAAGAAGCTGACAGGAGATCAGAGGACCAGATACCATCACTGATGAGACAAGCAAAATCTTGCAAGAATGCAAAGAAGTGACAGTTAATAGACAATTCTGATGAAATCATGTTCATTGGGCGATGAAGGACCAGAAGCCTCAAAGAGGACCCAATAAAAAGAAGAGACCAGCAGGATCTCTCTTGCCAGAGATCTTAGCTGAAAGTTCTCCTCAAGCGTCTCATGACATATTGAGCCGAGGTGGCGCAGCGGTTAGAGGCAGTACTGCAGGCCACTTTAGCTGACTGTGATCCGCAGGTCAGCGGTTCAAATCTCACCGGCTCAAGGTTGACTCAGCCTTCCATCCTTCCGAGGTAGGTAAAATGAGGACCCAGATTGTTGGGGGCAATATAAATATATACATTGCTTACTGGTGTAAACTGCTTAGAGAGTGCTTGCACTGTGAGGCGGTATATAAATCTCACAAATAAATAAATAAATAAATATTGGATAGAAGGAAAGTAGCCTGTCATCTTCATCAGACAGTTCCTATCAAGCCAAATGAGTTGACAAACAGGTTTTTCAGCTAGAAAACATAAATGACTTCTGGGATGGTGGTGGTTGTATTTCAAGACAATTAGTGAGAGGATTCTTTGAAGAACCAGCTTATTAAATATTAAATATCAAAGTTGTAAATTACTGTAGTAGCTTTAGATAACTAAATTAAATTCAAACAACATCTAATTTCCTTGATCATGGACTGTAACCCTCCAGGAACAAGTGTTATTAACTCAGCTACTAATAGTAGAGAAAGTGGAAGACTTGGGGGGGGGGAAGTTTGGGGATATTAAATTTTAATCCTCAGAAAATCTCCACGTGGGAGTTGCAGCCCCGGACTGGCAGTTGGTGCTCCCCAAACTTCTGCTGCAATTGCGGTCCCCTCTCCCACCTTCATTTAATGAGACGTGGCTAGCAAGATCTGCTCATTTGTGGAAGGGGCCAGGTGCCTTGCATTCGCGTCGGGTTTGTCTGGTTGCCCTTTTCGAGGAGATGCGAAGCCCCCCGCAAGCCCCTAAGGGAGTCCTGGCTGGCCGGGATGTTGCATTGGACGGGAGGGACCATACCGGCCCGCTCGACTCCCCTCCCCAGCCCCAGCAGAGCCACAGCCCGCCAGACAGGGTGGGAACCTCGCCGCTCCTTGCAGCCCTCGCGCGCTGGAGGGGCAGCGGGAACCCCCCGCCTCCGGCCGTCTGGCTCAGCTTGTCCTCCCCGCCCCCGTCCCCCACCCCGTCCCCCTTCAGGAAGTCCGGGGGAGGGAGGGAGGGAGGGAGGGAGGGAGGGGCGAGGATAGCGGGCTCTTCTGCGGGACCCTCTGCGGGGCGAGAGAGGCCGAGAGGATGGAGGCTATGGTGCTTCTGAACGCGCTGGTCACCCGGCTGCTCTTCGCCCTGCACGCGCTGCTGGGCGTCTGGCGGGTGACCGAGGTGAAGAAGGAGCGCAAGTACTGGCTGCTGGCGCTGCTCAACCTCTTGCTGTGCCTGGAAACGGCGCTCACGCTCAAGCTGAAGCGGGGAAGAGGCTACAAATGGTGAGCGAGCGAGCGGTCCGGGTCCCGCCGGGGCTCCAGGTCTTTCTCTTCGCTTCCTCCCTCCCTCCCTCTTTCCTTCCTTCTCTTCTCGCTTTCCTCCCTCCGAGAGAGAAGCTCTTCTCCTCTGCCCGATGGGCGCTGGTGGCTTTGGTGACTTCTGCCTTCAATAGCAACAGCAGATCAATAGCGCTTAGACTTATATACCGCTTTACAGCCCTCTCTAAGCGGTTTTACAGAGCTCAGCGTATTGCCCCCCCCCCAACAATCTGGGTCCTCATTTTACCCACTTCGGAAGGATGGAAGGCTGAGTCAACCTTGAGCTTGGTGAGATTCGAACTGCTGAACTAGCAGTCAGCTGAAGTGGCCTGCAGTGCTGCACTCTAACCACTGCGCCACCTTGGCTCTATTCAGGGAAGCCATCAGCCCATTTGGTTAAGCGTTCTGGACTCCAACCTTGGCAACTTTAAGCCTGGAGGACTTCAACTCCCAGAATTCCCCAGCCAGCTTTGCTGGCTGGGGAATTCTGGGAGTTGAAGTCCTCCAGGCTTAAAGTTGCCAAGGTTGGAGACCTGTGAGCTCTGGAGAGCAGCCGGACATCCCAGGTGCAGCTTTGGGTATACTGGAGAAGAAGACCCTGTCTGGAGTTGACCAACACGTGACAAAAAGTGGTGTTTGTGACTAACAGCTTGTCCGTCGCTCACCTTATGTCGGATCCCACTTTTGCTCTTAGAGTCAAATGACTTGGCGGACTTTGGTAACCAGCCCCCTCCGGCTCCCAGCCCTCTCTCTGGCTGGGGAAGCTCAGTCTGTGACTGGACTTCTCTTATCCTGGGATGGTGAGAAGCATCAGGAGTTGAAAAGAGAGACTTTTCCCTTTCAGCAGAACTGGGCTGTGCTCAGCTTGGAGCGAGGTGGCTTCAGACATCCGCTATTTGGCTTGCATTTTTAAAAAATATGAACGGATGGATGAATGAATGAATGAAGTGGATGGATGAGTGGATAGCACTAGCTATAGCACTTAGACTTATATACCGCTTCATAGTGCTTTACAGCCCTCTCTAAGCGGTTTACAGAGTTCAGCAATTGCCCCCAACAATCTGGGTTCTCATTTTACCCACCTCGGAAGGATGGAAGGCTGAGTCAACCTTGAGCCGGTGAGATTTGAACAGCTGAACTACTGAACTAGCAGTAGCCTGTAGTGCTGCATTTAACCACTGCACCATCTCAGCTCTGGATGAATGCATTGGTGAGTCACACGAAGGACCCTTATTTCAGATTATAATGGGAGCCTTGTTGGAGACCTCTAACAGAACAGTGGCAAGAATCCTCAGTCAATTTCTCAGTTCAAACTACATGTAGCCCAAGATCCCGTTGTAGGAGAAATGACAACACATTTATTAAACAAATCCCCCTGGCAGATGATCAGATTGCAACCTTCTGCTGGTCAGCATTTTGCACTGAGAGGATATCAGCTTGGAGAGATCAGGGCTAAGTACTGAAGGCAGTTTCAACCCCTCTAAAAGGAATATTGGCTTGACAACGTTCAGAAGAAGGAAAGCCACATAGTTTTAATTCACAGCTGCCAAGCCAACTCCGGAGACATCGATGCCTCTGGTGACTCAGGGCAAAACTGGGTTGCTTAAAAACAGGACAGGAGGCGGAAAAAGAGGAGTTGAAAAGTGTCCTGTTTTCCCCCCCAAATGGGGGAAGATTCTTGACTTCTGATCTCATCGGCATCAAGATGGATTTTTTTCCTTCTTCTGAAACGCTGGTTCAACTTTTCAGTAGGGAAAAGGATCGCGTCGTTCTCTGCAAAGGAGAAGAACAAAGGTGTCCTTTCAGGATGGGAGGCAAGATGGTCTACACGGCTTCCTGTTTTCAAACGTATCCACCTCTTCATACTGAAAGGCTGCTCTTATACCCGGAATTGCTATTTCTGTAGACCAGAGGTCTCAAAATTTACCAGACGGCAAGCCTGGTAAATGATAAATGAGTCCTCTCCTCCCTGGGCCAGTTAAAATGAATGGACTGTCACAATGTGAATTTTGTCAGTTGTGAGTCTAAGCAGGGTGATGCACCCTATTCTAATATTATGGTACTTTCCATACAAGCAGAACACATGATATGATGTCTGCGCATGTCTACATTCCTAATCCACCATTAATCATTCTTCTGCCTTGTCTTCGACCTGAACGGTCGTGTTAATTAGCAAAGATGTAGATTTATTGTTTTATATTGTTTTGTACTGAAATAAATATTTTCTATTAGACATTTAATCTCGGTTTTATTTCTAAGTGTGTGAATTCCAAGTAAAAGATTCAGATGTCGCCTCTACGGGAATATTCTTCCCTTAACATGGACGGGGCTCTGATGGGATGAGAACTGAGGGTATTATCTCCAGCAGATATCTCTTTGCAGAACAGCCACCACCCCTTGGCGTGGGCAGAATGGACAGGGAGCAAAGGCCAAGAGAGTTTTGAACATTCTCCCACTTTGCCTGGGCAGCCTAGTTAAACTTGTCCCACCTTATGAGCTCTAGACCAGCCTATTGGGTAGACATGCCAAGGGCATCCCTGCCTTTGCCTGTGGGTTGTGCCTGCATCGCACACAAGTCATCTCCAACAGGTGTTCCTTGTTACCTACGGGTTTTCCTTGGTTTTGTCAGTATTCAATTCAAGAGCAGAGTTGAGAAAGGCTTATGACGATTCTGCTGATGGAGCTCCTGGGTGAAGTCCTCTCCCTGTCGTCTCTGTGACCAAGGAGACTCAAGAAGCAACCCTGCTTAATGGAGGGGATCCATTTCTTCTCCCCCCCTCCCAGATCGAGTGCCTCTGCTTCATGGAGAGAGGCCCATGTGTGAGCAGGACGGGGAGCCTTCAGGGATGCCCTCAACCTTTTTGTGACTGTCCTTTGAGCAGCAACTCCGTCAGCCAGCTCAGGAACTGGCATGCTACTGACGAAAAATGGACCCTTCTGTGCATTTTTCTCCACTTCTCTCACTGGAGATGCAGCTTCATTTCAAAACTTCAGTCCAGCATCAAACTGTCTGTCCACCAAGAAACCTTTGAATTCCAACCATTTGCACCTGCATTTTCTATTCCTTCTGTTTGACAATGTATTCTACTCTTTTGTTTGAGAAAAGGTTCAGAGTTCTTGGATTCGTATCTGGATTGACTTCTTTGAAGTTTAAATCCAATCTGTTCCAATAAACAGTTAAGTACTTACGTATCGAGTATGCCTTTTATTATCCAGGGGTCTCCAACCTTGGCAACTTTAAGACTTGTGGACTTCAACTCAAAGCTGGCTGAGGAATGCTGGGAGTTGAAGTCCACAAGTCTTAAAGTTGCCAAGGTTGGAGACCCCTGTAAATAAACAGTTAAGTACTTAAGTATCAAGTATGCCTTTTATTCAACTATTAAACGGAATGGCTTTGGACTATGCTTGAAAAATCATTGAGATTTTCTTGGACAACTGGAAGAATCCATATTCAGTACCAGATGGTGCAAAGCCAAGCTGTTCCGTGGAAGTTAAAGCTGGTATATTTTGCACAGAGAATTTTAATTCATTCATTCAATGCATTTATTTATTAAACAAATTTACATAGTCACTCATCTCCCCTCCAAAAGGGGTGTGTATGTGTGGACTGAATGTCACACAATAGCCAGTATAAAACGGGTAAAAATCTTAAAAAGTTGCACTAATAAATAACATAGCAACAAAAATACTGATCCTGGGTGGAGGGAGGATAAAAATGGTTCTCTCAGCACGGACCCTTCAGGCAGATCGCCTGTTGGTTGAGTGTTGCATGATGACGGTTGAGGCTCACAACAATGCAAAGATGAGAATCCATGGCGAAGATGGTTGGTGGATTCAGAGGCAGCCAAGAAAGAGGCTGGGGAGAACAAGGGGACCAGACAGTCTGCCTAGGGACAAGCAGGGGCTCCCAAGCACTCAGGGTGGCGTTAGATAGTTTTGACAAAGTCCCAAGTCAAAAATGACTCAATTTATTTATTTATATATTTATTACTTGTACTTGTATGCCGCTCAACTCAGCAGGAACTCTGAGTGGCTAACAGCAATACAAACAATATCAATATAAAAAACTGGGTATTTCTTTAGATCCCTATTGAAACTTCCCCTTCCTTGTCTTGCGTGGCTTTCTGAGGAAACCAAGGCCACTAGACGCTGAGCCAAGCAGGTTACTCTACCCGCCTCCTCTTCCCCACTCAGCACTTCACAGAAATGTGATAAGATGACGTTATTTCTGGTCCCCTCCTTAATGAAAAGGCTGGAAGGTGGTGTTACAGTCACTTTTAATGAGGATCCTGGAAGGAGGAACGCAGAGCTCAGCCAAGAATGTTTTCACAAGGCGCCTCCTCCTCCTCCCGAGGATGCAGCGAGAGAAGAGAGTTGGTGAAAGACGCCTGTTTAGATCAGCTTCGCTCGCAGCCAGCTGGACCCACTTGAGGAGGCAGAAACCCTGGTGGGACTCAGCATCCAGGGCAGCCTCCCTCGTGCAGCTTGGCCCCCCTCCCCTCCCACAATCCTCCGTGATTCCACACCTGACTTATGTTCCAGCAGCCAGATGGGAGCATGTCTGTGTCACGATTTCCTCACCGAAAGGCTGGATAGGAAATCTCTGGGTAGAGAGTTGTAAGTTCTCCTCCTCCTTTTCGTCTTCTTCTCTTTCTTGCTGGTTGCCCAGGGGAAAAGGGGAAGGTTGAATTCCCACAAATAAAAGCTCTGGGACCCTTCCAGCAGGGGATTCCAAACTTTTGAAACCACAAGTTGCAATCTGGGAGTCCATAGGTTGCCTCTCACTCCTCAGCAGCCCCAACCCCACCCTTGGATCAGCGTCAGCAACTAGGGAGCCAGCTTAGGCGGTTGGTTCCTCTGCTTCTGTCTTCTGGAGGCCCAGGAAGGATCCTGCCTCACTTGTAGGGTTCTAAGAACGGGCAGGCCTGCTGCTTTGGAAGGCAAGTGAGGGGGAATTTGCCCAGTCTAAACTCTGCCTCCCCTTGCAGAGGTTGAGGGCCCTGGAAGCAATGCATAAGCCAGGGAGGGGGGAGCAGTGGAATTTCTCTGCCCTCCTCCGTTCCTTATGCCAATGGTCCCCCAAAGGGTTTGGGACCAGGGACGGGTTCCTAATTTTTTTACTACCACTCTGTGGGTGTGGCTTATTTTGTGGGTGTGGCTTGCCAGCCATGTGACCGGGTGGGCATGGGCCTCGGGAGCTTGGCAGCGGCCAGAGAAGCAGGGGGGGCATTGCCCACCTGCAATGCAGGCCCCCGCAGCGGGAGCAGCAAGACCGCGGCAGCGGTTCTTCTAGGAGGCTCCGTCCGGCCTGAATGCTTCTTCCCATTCGATGATCCTAGGCTACTGCCGCCCGTTCCCCCTCCCCTCAGCAGCTCGAGAAGCCTTGAACGTGCGAAAATGCCTGGGATCATCACCGCGCGTTTGTCGCTTCTCGGACTGCTGAAGGGAGGGGAACTGAGATAGGTCCTGCCACCCATTCTCCCTCCCCTGAGCAGCTCGAGAAGCCTTGAACGTGCGAAAATGCCTGGGATCATCACCGCGTGTTCGTGGCTTCTCGGACTGCTGAAGGGAGGGGAATGGAGATAGCTCCTGCCGCCTGTTCTTTCAGCGTCTCACGTGCTCCCTCAGCCATCCTCCCCTGCTTGGACTCACTGTGGGGTAGGAAGGCAGCGCATGCGCAGTTCTGGAAGCTCGGCTTCTAGGCATGTGCAGAAGAAATTTTTTTAAAAAATTAAAAAAATTGTTTTTTAAATGGCGGTGCCCAGGCACGGCAACCGACCGCACCGGTACTGTGACATCACCAGAGGGCCGCTACCGGTGCTATAGAGTGGACCGCACTGGTAGGAACTCACCATTGGTTTGGGTGGTCAACCTATTTGCGGTTTCAATTGCAGGCTGTGGAAGAGGTGGGGGTCAACTACCCACAGCCCATTTCCAGCTGACAAAATGACCCCACAGCTCCATTCAAAAAGCCCACAACCAGCCCCGTTGCAGCTTCCTCTCTTCCATGCAAGGGCACCGCGGCCTTTTCTTCCGAGAAAACATTTATTTTCTAAGCAAGCTGGCGGGTCCTCTGGAAAGTCCCAAGATTTTACTGGCGGTCTCTGCTCCTGCCGCTTTGCTGCCTGCCTTTTTCCAAGAGAAGCTTTTTTAAAAATTCAGCTGGGTGGCGGGAAATCTAGTGGGCACCAGCCGTGGGTATACGAACGTCCATCCCCACCTCAGGGCATCGTTGATCCCACTTTTATTCCTTCAATGTTTCGACAGTGAATTATGTAATGGTTTCTCAGGGTGCTAAACCCACTCACTTAAACAACGCTCTTGCTTAGCAAACCAACATTTTGGGATCAATTGTTGTTGTAAGTCGAGGACTATCTCTGCCTTCCCCTGCATGGCAGCCTTGCCTAGTGAACTCCCTCCCTTTTCTGGGAATTTCTCCTCTGTGTTAGAGGCACCAAAATAACCAAGCTGGTATAAGGTTTCCTGCTGGAGTAGGGGGTTGGACTAGATGACCTCCGAGGTCCCTTCCAGCCCTGGATTGCTGTGCTGTTTCAAACCCAACACTTTTTGTCCTTTCTCAGGTTTTCACCGCCGATCTTTGTCTATCTCATCAGCATAGTGCCCTCATTGTGGATTCTGGAACTGCAGCCTAAAAATCAGGTACTGGTTTTGTGGTTTTTCCACGTGGTTTCATGACGGAAAAGGAGGGAAACTGTTTGCTTGGGGAAAGAAAACCGAAGCCAATTTGGGCACCGGTTAATGTATTTTTGTATCCCAAATTCAAGAAGCCGCTTCTTCCGGATTTTCTGCCTGAGGTATGAAATCATTTTGGCTTAGGCAACGATACAACACCGACTTTTCTTGATGCACCTTGAAGGACGTGAGTCGTAAATTCTCCACGTCAGCCCCGTGGCTGAATAAATGCCACCAAGAAAAGGGGGATGATGCAGATGCGGTCAATCTGTGTGATGGTTCTAGTTGCGCAATCCAGTTTTTGTTAGACTGGATGGTTCTTTTTTAGTTGCTTGATTAGACACAGCCTTGGTTCTAAAAGTTGCATAAATGTATCCAGATATATCATCTTGGTTCCTCCCTCCCCCCCCCTCCCCGTGAGAGAAACATGTTTGGCATCAGCAGCTGCAAAAACACACACCTCCTTTTCTCACGCAGAATGAATTAAAAAGTGTAGCAAACCAGGAAGACTTTGGCCTTCCTTGTAGCAGGTCCTCCATCTCACGTGAGATTTCAGCGAGTGAGATGCTTGTGCACTGTCCCTTGTTTGATTACCATTAAAGGGGGCATTTTGTGTTTCATTTGCATTGCTCCTTCTGCTGTTTTGTTACACACGACCAGCACCAATTACATGAATGTCCCCGGGTCACGGCTCATTGGCATTTCACGTTCAATACATTACAGTTGCATCGAAGTAGGTCTGCGTAATTGTGTAACATTAGCGTGAGATTCTGACCGATTCACTGAAGTCACACAAAGAGGAGAATTATGGCCCAATCCAGAGGTTGTCCCATTGTTTTCCCTGTGCTACATCTTCCTTGCATAAGTGAGCCACGGGCAGCCTCGCCATGCAAGTCCTGCGCACAGAGCAGCAAAATGCTTTCAGTTCAGTGGCGTTCAGTCCCAAGCAGAGGCACAGCTTAAACACCCTTAAGGGGTGTTAAACTCAATTTCATTGAGGGTTGTGTTTAACCTTAGGAGGCGAGGGTGGCCAGAGTGGGTGTGGCCTGCTCAATGTCACTCATGTCGGGGGTGCTTGTGGTGTCCTGAGTGCTCTGCCAGTGAAAATGGGCTCCCGAGCTCCGTTTCTGGCTGCAACGGCCTCCTGCAACCCTCTGCCAGTGAAGTTCCATTTTCGTGGGCAGAGGGTTGCAGGAGGCCGTCGCAGCCAGAAACGGAGCTCGGGAGCCCATTTTCACCGGCAGAGGCACCGTGGGCAGCTCCCTCACTGTTTCCAGGGTGGCCCCGCGGACCGGATCCAAGCACCCCGAGGGCCAGATTCGGCCCGTGGGCCTTGAGTTTGACACCCCTGGCTTAAGCCACAGAGGAGGGAAGAGTGTAGAATTAACACCAGATCAAGTTTTGTAGCTCAGGTCAAGGGATTCATTTATTTACATAAGGTTGATTGAAGTGGTATCTCCCTTTGCACCTCATCCACCCACCTTAATTTGAGAACAAGATGCTTATTCAGTAGCTGCCTTCTGGGTGCAGATTCAGAGTACTGGGAGCCAGAGGGTGAAGGGAAGACATAGGGCTTATCTGGGGTCCCCGAACTGGACCATCATCTGCCCCAAGCTGATGCATTGCTCCCCATGTCACTTACAGACAGTTGGACCCAGGGGTGGGTTCTACTCACCTTCCCTACCGGTTCGCATCGCGTTGGAAGTGCGCGCTTTGCTGGAGGTTTCCAAGAAAAGTTTGGACAGCCATTTGTCTGGGATGATCCCTCCCCCCAGGGACCCAGGCTGAATGTCCAATCCACGTCCCGCATAGTGTCATGTGGAGCACATCTTCAGGTGCTTCCGTCCATCTGGAGTTCTAGGACGATTGGCCTTGATTAGGTGTAAACAACTCCATTCAGCAGCGCAGCAATTCTTGAAAGCAAGCCTCCTTTTTAGTTTACATGGGCCTTCATCACACCAGCACACTTCCCAAACCCCAATGCCATGCCCCGCCGTTCCCCGTTCCTATGGCAGCCGATAGCAAGCAAGCATCAAAGGGAAAACCCATGCTGGAGATCCGGCTGACATATAAGGTCTCCTGCAGGAGACCTTATATGTAAGCAGGATCTCCAGCGTTGAGATGGGGGTTGGACTAGAAGACCTCCAAGGTCCCTTCCAGCCCTATTATTCTATGACTTCTTTCTCACCTAAGTGCTCTTCAGTGGGTCTCGGCTGATTTGAACAGCTTCTCCCTGGATTCTCACTGCATCTTCTTCCTCGCTAGACTCTCTTGCTGCTTTAACCCCATATGGATTGTCCACAGCCAGGGGCCACCTCCAAAGGTTTGGGGAGCCAGTGAACTGACAAGGGGGAACCTTTGAGGTCCTTCCATTTCCGGTCTATACAGGACCAGAGCTGAAGCTGGGTTTTTATTGCAGCTTTGCCCCAATGAATATGAGCAGCTGGTGAAGAACCACAGTGAACAAGTCAGACCCAGTTACAGAAATGAGACCACAGCAAACAACATAATGGAAAAGGTAAGCGTTGAGGTGGTGGTTTAATTTAATGTAATTTAATTTAATAGATTTGTATGCCGCCCAACTCCCGGGGGACTCTGGGCGGCTCACAGCATATCAAATCCATTACAAATAAAAACATATAACAGTTAAAAAGATATAAAAATTAAAAAATCTCCAACATTCATAACAAGGGGGGGAGACCCAAGTATAATCTGCTCGGTCTCACTTTCACCCCGCCTGCCGGAAGAGCCAAGTTTTTATTGCTTTACGGAAGGCCAGCAGGGTGGAGACAGTCCTGATCTCTGGAGGGAGTTGGTTCCAAAGGGAGGGGGCTCCCACAGAGAAGGCTCTCCCCCTCGGCCCCGCCAACCGGCATTGCTTGGTCGATGGGACCTGGAGGAGGCCAACTCTGTGGGACCTAACCGGTCGTAGGGAGGTATGCGGCAGGATGCGGTCCTGAAGGTAGCCTGGCCCTGAGCCATGTAGGGCTTTAAAGGTCAAAACCAACACCTTAAATTGGATCCGGAGACTAATGGGCAGCCAATGCAGCTGGCGGAGGATCGGTGTTACGTGGGTGTACCTAGGCACACCCACCACAGTTCGCGCAGCTGCATTTTGCACCAATTGCAGTCTCCGGATACTCTTCAAGGGTAGCCCCATGTAGAGCGCATTGCAGTAATCCAGCCGGGAGGTGATAAGGGCGTGGGTGACTGTGAGTAGAGCCTCCCTCTCCAAGAAGGGTCGCAATTGGTGCACTAGGTGAACCTAGTTGATATCTCATAATCACAATTTGGATTTTTTTGAATTAAAATGTATTTCCACAAGAACAACAGCCTTGGGGGTGCAGCAAGGAAATAGAATTACACCAGTGCCGGGGTGGGTTTCACTTACCTTCGCCACCGGTTCGCGTCGCGATGTTTTGCACGTGCGCGTTTGCTCTGCTCTGCCGGATCCGTGACGCCAAAATTACATCACCAGCAGGTCGCTAACGGTTTGGGCGATCTGGTCTGAACCGGGAGGAACCCACCCCTGCACCAGAGATACTAGATGGGATTAAAACCATGAGCACATTACGCGTGGGCACAAGGAGCACTGAAACGATAAATACCCTTTTCAATGAAAGTAAAACCAAATCCAGGAGAGCCACTTGTGTAAGATCTAATAGATAATTTCCGCTGGCAGTTGGGGGAGATGGGAAGGGACTCTCTTGGATTCCGTGCAAAGGGTCTGCTCAGTCCTCAACACACACCCACACCCGCAGGTGTGCAAGGTGTGCAAGAGCAGACCTTGAACCAGAAGCGCTTTCCCCAGAGAAACCCTCTTCCCTGCCACCTCTGGCTTCGCTTTTCTGCTTTCTGACCTTTGCCTTTGCTGCAGCTGCAACAGGCCCAGGAGTTTGTCAGCACACTCTCCAAAATGTGTGAGCCCATCTGGACGCTGAGCCTCCACCAGACCTTCCTGCTGCTCCTCATCCTGGGCCGATGGCTGCTTCCCATCGGTGGGGAGATCACCAGGGACCAGCTGTCTCAACTGCTACTGCTCTTCGTGGGAACCGCCGCAGACATCCTTGAGTTCACCAGTGAAACCCTGGAAATAGAGAACGTCCGGTAGGGCTCAGGTGCTCTCGGCCCTGAGGACAGCCTGTCCTTCCACCCATCTGTCATTCTTTTTATTTTATTTATTTATTTGTCAAACATGTATAGGATAGTAGTAGTTTGTATAAACATAAGTAAAAAGTAACGATAAAAGAGGACAATAGGACAGTAGGACAGGGACAGTAGGCACAGTGGTGCGCTTATGCAGGCCCCTTACAGACCTCTTAGAAACGGGGAGAGGTCGACTGTAGACAGTCTTAGGTTAAAGTTTTGGGGGTTTGGGGAAGAAACCACAGAGTCAGGTAGTGCATTCCATTTCCAGGCATTGATCACTCTGTTGCTGAAGTCGTATTTTCTGCAGTCGAGTTTGGAGCGCTTTACATTTAGTTTGAATCTATTACGTGCTCGTGTATTGTTGCGGTTGAAGCTGAAGTAGTCATTAACAGGAAGGACATTTTGGTATATGATTTTATGAACTACATTTAGATCAGATCGGAGGCGACGTAGTTGTAAATTGTCTAATCCCAGTATTTCAAGTCTGGTGGAATAAGGTATTTTGTTGTGAGCAGAGGAGTGAAGGACTCTTCTTGTGAAATATTTCTGGACTCTCTCGATTGTATTTATGTCTGATATGCAGTGCGGGTTCCAGACAGGTGAGCTGTATTCCAGAATTGGTCTAACAAATGTTTTGTATGCTCTGGTTAGCAATGTAATGTTGCCAGAGAAGAAGCTACGCAAGATTAGATTAACAACTCTTAGTGCTTTTTTGGCGATGTTGTTACAGTGGGCTCTAGCACTTAGGTCGTTGGATATGAGTACTCCAAGGTCTTTGACAGAATGAGGGTCATCTACAAGTTCGTTTCCTCCAAGTTTGTATTTTGTATTCTGATTTTTTTTGCTAGTGTGTAAGACAGAGCATTTGTTGGTTGAGATTTGAGATTTGCCAGTTGTTTGACCATTCTGCTACATGATCAAGGTCTTTTTGAAGGGTAGCAACATTGTCAGTGGTGTTAAATAGTTTAACATCATCAGCAAAGAGAACGCAGTCTGACTCTTTGCCCACCCATCTGTCTCTCTGTCCAACTGTCACCCGTTGATCCCCTGCCAGATTTTCCTTATCAGGTGCAATACTTGTGAATAAACCAGAACGATGGGATGGTGAATTTAACTCTTTCAAAGGCTTATAAAACTTTGAGAACCAACAGGCTGAATAAGGGAAATCTTTATTCTTATTAAAAAGCAATGGTATTTGTCTGTGACTCCCAAATGAAATTTACTGGCATTTAGCCCTTCTTAGCTCTAGTCAGTTCTTAGGGACGCGGTTCTTAGGTTCTCCAGTTAGTTCTTAGGGACGCGGTGGCTCAGTGGCTAAGACGCTGAGCTTGTCAATCAGAAAGGTCGGCAGTTCGGCGGTTCGAATCCCTAGCGCCGCGTAACGGAGTAAGCTCCCATTACTTGCCCCAGCTTCTGCCAACCTAGCAGTTCGAAAGCACGTAAAAATGCAAGTAGAAAAATAGGAACCACCTTTGATGGGAAGGTAACAGCGTTCCGTGCGCCTTCGGTGTTTAGTCATGCCGCCCACATGACCACGGAGACGTCTTCGGACAGCGCTGGCTCTTCGGCTTAGAAACGGAGATGAGCACTGCCCCCTAGAGTCGGGAATGGCTAGCACGTATGTGTGAGGGGAACCTTTACCTTTAGTTCTAGTCAAAGTGGGTGATGCCTCACCTTTTTCAAAAAGTGATGCCATAAAACTGGTTTTAACTCATTTAAATGTGTACATATATTCAAGGCAATAAAACAAGTTAAAATACAGAGAGTTCTAGAGATAGAGATA